>CM053985.1:0-545000 GCA_028641955.1 Protonibea diacanthus
ATCCATGATCCCTGGTATGCGATAAATAGGCCCGACACCATAGTAAGAGAAACAGCCCCATATCATGAAGCTTGCACCACTATGCTTCATGGTCTTCAGAGTGTACTGTGGCTTGAATTCAGTGTTTGGGGGTCGTCTGACAAACTGTTTGTGGCCCTTGGACCAAAAAAGAACAATCTTACTTTCATCAATCCATATAATGTTTCTCCATTTCTCTTTAGGACAGTCGATATGTTCTTTGGCAAATTGTATCCAAACAAAATTAAGGTTATGGAGTGGCCAGCCCAATCCCCAGACCTTAATCCAATAGAAAATTATAGAGGAATTGTGGAAGGTTGTCAAATCATCCTGGGCTGGAATACCTGATTACAGGTGCCAGAAGTTAAAAACAGTGGTTATACAACTAAATATTAGTTTAGTGATTCACGGGAATGCTAAATCTTAACGTTTTTTTAGTTTTTGAGTAAATGTTTGAGTTTGTAATGAAAAATGCAGACACTGCTATTTTTTTGAACAGCCGAATATCATTTTTTCCTTTGTTTTCTGTAAAGTAA
This sequence comes from Protonibea diacanthus, assembly GCA_028641955.1. NCBI lineage: Eukaryota > Metazoa > Chordata > Actinopteri > Sciaenidae > Protonibea > Protonibea diacanthus. The sequence goes on from CM053985.1 coordinate 555, forward strand.
TTAAAATATTGATACTTTTGTCTTCATGTTTTGATGCAAAATATAATGTTCAGTGTTTCCAATGAATGGAAATAAAAAATAGATTTTAAAAAATATAAGGATTTTGTTTTAAAAAACACTATAAATGCTGTATAAACAGTATGAACAGTATAAACTGTGAATATATCAAAAATAAAAGATGTATACAGAGTAAACAGTTTGTAAACAGTTTGTAAACAGTTTGAATGGCATACAGCAGTTGATTGTACATAGTGCACTTAAGAAACAGCAGTAACAGCAGTACTTTAAGTAAAGTAGTAGAGTAGTGAAGTCTGTAAAGTTCATAAAGTTTATAAAGTTCATGAAGTTTATAAAGTTTTGTGGAAACCTTCAGGCCTCCCAGCAGAGATTGTACTTCCTGCACCAGCTCAGGAAGCTCAACCTGCTGAAAGAGCTGCTGACACAATTCTACTCTGCCATCATTCAGTCTGTTCTCTGCTCTTCCATTTTGGTGTGCTGCTTTTCTTAACGGTAACATCACACCATCGTTTAGATTGTATGAAGTGGTTTAACGTTAAAGTCAGCCATATTCTGTAGTGTGCACTTATGAGAAAAGTATAGTATATAAAGTGTCTAAATACTCCAAAACAAACTTATTCAGTGCTTTTATTTTGAAGGGCATCTCCACAGAACAAAATAGTTGTTGTTTTTTCAAAATAAAAGCAGAAAAATAATTCAATTAAATTGTAATAAAAAATAAGAATTTGTGGACAGTTAAAGCATCACATGTTTCATATGCTATAGTTTAATGACAAAATGTTGAGGAACTGAAGAACCGTTTGGCAGATTGATTTCTGCATTTATGAGAATTATTCTTATAGAAAGTCAAAAATGGTGGAATGTTTTTTTTCTTATCAGTGAGCTGGATCAACTACGAATACTCTAGTGAAGTACAAATTGAAGGTATCTGTACTTTTCTTGAGTATATCCAATTTATGACACTTTTTACTGCACTACATTTATCTGACAAGTTGGATTTGACAAAAACATAAAGAACACTGAAAACATGATGCATTGAAAAGAAAACTAGGAAACAGGATTTACAAACTGAGCTTAAACAATTAGTCAATGAATCAGTCATTGAGTAATCAGCTGATTTATGGTTGAACTGATTTCTAATCAAATATTTCAGGGTTTCTTCTTCTCAGATGTGTGACACTTTTCTGTTTTTCTCGTCTTCAGTGAAACAAAAACAGGATCATTTTGAGCTTTGGACAGGTGGTCGGACAAAACAAGATGTGAAGATGTCACTTTGAGCTCTGTTTAATTGTGACCAAAATATAGAATCAATGGATTAATCCAAATATTGAACCATATAAAAGAGTTCAAAATGAACTCCACCTCAACCAACTACAGCAGTAAAATGACAATCATCTAATGATAGAATATAGTGTATATACTGGATATCATTACAGAACATGACACCTGAGTGTTAAATAACTTATTAATAATAAGTTATTGAATAACTGTTGTCAATATATTTCACACATTTATTTGTAGATCATTTTGGCATTGTGCTTATCTCAGAGCAGTTCAGACTGCAGCGATTAATTACAAGTCTCTGTACATCTTGTAATGCGGTCAGCTGTATCACCTTTATTTCCTGTAGACATCAACAACAACAACAGTCGTCTTCACATCAACAAAAAACACATGATCACAATGAGCTTCTGGCTCATCTGATTGGCTGACTGTTCTCTCTCTCTGTCTTTCTGTCTAATCCTGAAGCCTGTCACCATTCTCCTCTCACAGCTTCACTGAGGAAAGCAGCCACTGAGAAGGTCACAGGTTTTCAGGAAATACTCGATCTGTGCTTTGATACTAACTGTGTTTAGTACAATACTGCTGAGACCAACATGGACTGACTGCAACCCTCTACTGACCCCAGAGTCTACAGACTGCAGTATGGACTCTCCACAAGATTGGACAGAAACATGTCAAACATCAGTCAAGGATTTGAATTGAATGTGTAGAACTGACCTCAGAGTGTCCAGTTTACAGTCTGGACTCTCCAGTCCAGCAGACAGAAGCTTCACTTCTGAATACTTCAGGTTGATGTTGTAGCTCAGGTCCAGCTCTGTCAGATGGAAGAGGTTGGACTTCAGAGCTGAGTCTCTGAGAGTCCACATCGAGAAAGTCGAGAAAGATTATAAAATATGTTATTATGAAAAAGGACACTTTATATTTACTTTATGCAGTTGATGTCAGAATTCATATTTGATGAACATTTGCTCTTCACATCACTGGTTCAGCTCATCTTATCTCACTGTGTTTGACATGAAACTGTTTCTCACACCTGCAGACTTTTAAAATGACTAAATGTTACATTTAGTCTTCCATAATGTCTGCACAAAGTTAGCATGAGGCGCTGTACCAGCTACCACATCCACAACCATCTACAGCCCTAGTGAACCCACTGCCACAGCCGCAGCCAGCACCACCACAACCATAACCAGCACAAGCATCACGGGCGAGTCTTCTTCCAGAGCCAGAACAAATTACGGGCCCACAGCTGGCAGACATGGATATGAGACTATTTTGCCAATACTTGCATCATGATGAACTGGCCCAGAATCCTGCTAGGGCTGCTGGATTACACATGCTGAGGTACAGAACAATGAGAAACCGGAATGCCCACCGCCGAAGAAGAACTCAGAGAGCTGACAGCTGAAAACTCCAGGCAGCGGTATGAGCTCACAACAATGCAGCAGCGACTGGCAGAGGTATTTCAACACCGCTCCATGAGAGAGGAGTACCTGCAACGAGAGCTCAACCGGGCTCATCAGAGGATGGCTAACAGCTCCCAATTCATGGAGGACATGTTGCGTCAGCAGCTGGCACAGGCCCAGCATCGTCACTACCATCACTAACATCATGGACATACTGTGTTCTGAGATGTAAACACTGGATGGTGTATTATGCTGTGGACTCTTGATAGTTCTCTCACCCAGTCAATGTATTATGCTGTGGACTGCCTGATAGTTCTCTCACATAGTCAAATCACTGTATGTCATACTGTTGAATGCCGAACCACCCATATGCTAAAGTCATTCCCATTCTTTGCTGCACACTAAGGTCATTATGGATAATTTTTGCTCATACATACTACTGCATCTCGTAGAAGCAGATGTAGTGGCATGTGGGCTAAATTTCCCGTTATTGGAGATAAGCTCTGTGTTGTATTTAAGATGACATGTTGTTTATTAGCTTCTCTCAATAGTAGCCTTATGGGGGTTGTGACCTTGTGTTACCAGTCACAAAGGGGGGATATGTAGTATAAAATTTTGTGCACACTGATAGATCTTCTGAGTGTGTAATATGCAATACTAAGAAGTTAGTTGGTTTTCCCTGATTTAACATGATTTCTAGATGGTTTTCCCTGATTTAATGGGTTTTCTTTGATTTAATGAGATCTGCTTTAAGCTTTAAAGAAACATATATAACACAATATAAACTCTGAAGCACTGTGCTAATCATTATGCTAATAGTCATGCTAATGTTAAAACATTTGCTGATAACTGGAAACATTTTAATCATTGTCTAATCACTGAAGCAGAGCCCCTCTTTGAGGTGAAGTATGATTAAAGTAATATAATTTTTGAAAAGCTAAAATGCACATATAATCACACAGAATGCTGTATGCTAGATAGAATGCACCATGTTTTCACAATATAGTAAACTTTTTTTTTTTTTTTACATATATGAGTGTGAGAGCACAAAGTTTAGTGAAGTAGTGAGCACTTGATTACTAGTATGATTTAATGTGAAACGTATAACCATGTAACTTGTGACAGTGTGAGACATATTAAACTTTTTAGAAAATATAATTTGAAGGTTCTCTAACGCACGTAGCAGTAGAGTCATAAGAGTGACTTCAAACAAAACAATGTAACTTCAAAGCCCCAGTCAAACAAAACAATGTAACTTCAAAGCCCCAGTCAAACAAAACAATGTAACTTCAAAGCCCCAGTCAGTGGATTCAGTAATTGGGTCTTATCAGTAGCTACGTAGTGATAGGCTGGACATAGACATAGACAGACAGTGGGACTCTGGAAACAGGCACCCAGGTGAAAGATAAAAACCAGAGTCAGCAAATTCAGTAATCGGGTCTTATCAGATGTTGAGTAATGATAGACTGGACATAGACATAGACAGACAGGGGGACATTGGAGAAAGGCATACAGTATATAAGAGAAGCCAGAGTTAGTGAGTTCAGTTTTTTCCCATGGGAACCCGGCTCTTGTTGTCTGTAAAGATAATAAAAGCTCTATCTTCTGCCAATCCTGATTGATCCTGTGTATTTTTGTCTGCTGAAGTGGATTAACAATTTTTTGACAAATCTTGAATTTGGAAAATTAAAATTTTAAAGTTGCAACCAGTCTGCGGATCAAGAAACAAGCTGAAGACTGTGAGACAACAACACATTTGAGAAATATTGAAGTATAAATAGTAAGAATCTGGAGTTATATTACGTTACGTTCATTACATTAAAGTATTTGGATCTGCCATCCCTGTAGCAGATCTGATCTGCTATCAAAACACCAGAAGTTGTCACCAATACGCATATGTATATAATTATAATGTATTTGCTGATGATCAGGGTTTCTCTATGATAAGCCTACGCTAATCCACACCTTATCCCAATCAAACATAGGCTCCAAACCTGGAAGATCTCTCCTCCACAGCGCAAGAGGACTGTAGGAATGCTTTAATAAGAACCAGTAAAGTCTCGATACAAAACCTCTTGCGCTCCCCGTGGAGCTAAAGACTTTACAAAGTGGGTGTGGTGTTAAAGGCCTCTGCAAAGGCACACTGTTGTCTTTTAAAGTCGATCTCAGTTGCAAATAAAAGAAAAAGGAGGTACGAGGCACACCGCGCTTAACACATATATCCTGAAAAGCAAGAAACCCTTCCTCTCCATAAATGTCAGCCAGAGTACAAATGTTTTTATTTTCCCAATCAGGAAACCGAATAGGATGACCGCCAATCAACAATCGTTGTTAAATATTGGAGAGTGTGGGCCCCAACCGCGAGAGTAGCCAACCAGTTTCTCCACCCTTCTCCATGTCGATAACAAATATGAAATCATAGTACCAAATCTCAAACAGCAATGATGGAGTGAAACATTAGAATGCAAAATGTTGATAAAAGAGTATGGCGCTATGATCCGCTCCTCCAAAGCTCGCCATGACACTTGAACATCAGACTGAAACCAAGTCAACAGAGGTCTAGGTGTGAAGGCCCACCAATAAAGCTTGAAGTTTGGAAGTGACAGGCCACCGTCCTGCCTTTCTTGCTGCATTGTGGTAAGTTTAAAGCAAGGATGTTTACCTTGCCAAAGAAATTTAGTTATTGTAGACTGTAACTTGCTCCAATATTGAGGGGGTGGGGGAAGGGGGAGCATCGAGCTAACAAAATTGACTCTTGGCAGAATATTCATTTTAATTATAGATATCCAGCGCCGAAGTGAGTTAGGCAGGCTAGACCATCTGTCCAAATCCGCCATAACTTTATTAAGTGTGTTATAAAAATTGTTTTTGATTATTGTCTGTACAGAAGAAGAGATATCTATCCCCAAATAAATAAAGTTTTTAGTGACTGGAATAGATGCAGGGATGGGAGCATTACACATGGTCTGATTTAAAGGTAGCAAAGCTGATTTCTGCCAATTTATTTTAAAGCCAGACAGCTTGCCGTAATGTTCAAAGGTAACTAAAACATGTGGAATACATCGCACTGGGTCGTTTAAATACAGTAAAATATCATCAGCATACAATGAGATGTGATGGTGTGTACCTCTAATAGAAATTGGAGAGATTGTAGGTGAATTGCGAATGGCTTGTGCTAGAGGTTCAAGAGAAACGGCGAATAACAGAGGGCTGAGAGGGCAGCCCTGTCTTGATCCTCTTGAGACTGCAAAGGGAGGAGATCTAGTTTTGCCTGTAAGTACTACAGCTGTAGGGTTATTATATAACACCTTAATCATATTAATGAACGACAAGCCAAACCCCATAGACTCGAGCACTGACCACAGAAAAGGCCACTCTAGGCGGTCAGAGGCCTTCATTGCATCTAGTGAAAGGACAGCAGCAGGGAAATCTAAGCTTTGAGCACCATCTATAACATGTAATAATCTTCTGACATTATCTGTAGCAAGCCTAGACTTTATAAATCCTGTCTGATCGCTATGAACCAAATCAGTCATATGGCCCTGGAGCCGCCGAGCCAATATTTTAACATAAATCTTTAAGTCTGTGTTTAAAAGTGAAAGAGGCCTATAGCTAGAGCACTCAACCGGATCCTTTCCTTTTTTAAGAAGCAGAGAGATTAATGCAGAATTAACATCCCTAGAGAACGAACCCACTCTGATTGAATGTTGGATCATATCCACTAGCAGTAGGCCGAGCAAGGGCCAAAAAGTGAGGTAAAATTCAGGTGGAATTCCGTCCGGCCCTGGTGATCTACCTTTACGCATATCCCTAACAGCTGCCTCACACTCCTGCAATGTAATGGGGTTATCTAGCTTTGCAGAGTCATCATTACTAAAACGGGATAGCTTGACGTTGTTTAGAAATTTATCACAAACATGCTGGTCAAAAATATTTTCTGACCTATATAACTCCTGATAAAAGGAGGCAAAAGCAGCATTCACCTTTTTAGGGTCACTTCGTATAATGCCACTTTTATCTTTAATACAAACAATGTCAGCAAAGTGCTCGTCCATTCGAAGTCTCACTGCTAATAACTGATTAGGTCTTGAGGAATTGAAATAGTAAGTTTGCCTCGTTTTGTGCATGAGAAATTCTGAGCGGCGCCTCAGAAGAGAGTTAATCTCTTTTTTGATCAGTTCCTTCTGTAAGGCTACGTGGTTGTTAAAATTATGTTGCAAAGAAGCATCAAGGGTTGCATATTTTAATTCTAAAGCTTCCAATTTGGCTGCATGTTCCTTGTTGAGGCATATAGTGGTATTGCTCCTTATAAAGCCCTTCACCGTCTCCAAAAGTATCCTTGGATCAGAGACAGAGCCGACATTAAACTCCAAGAACTCGCTGAAATTAGTTTCAAACTGAGCTTTGAATGCTTCATCTCACAATAAGGAGGAACTGAAACGCTACCTAAGGGCTTTAGAGGGAGACAGACGAACTGGAACCGAGCAATATAATGGTTTGTGGTCAGTCCAGGCAACTGGAATATAATGGGCATGTCGAATATTTTGGAATGATTCTTTTGAGACAAAAATATAATATAACCTGGAGTAAAATGAAAAGTCTTTTAAAGAAGGGTTCAGCATACGCCAAATGTCGATCATGCCTGTGTCAGTTGCCTCGGAACGCCTCAGATGCAAGACGTTGGTCCCTAGTCTCAGAGCCACCTGTTCTGTCCATACCGCTGTCCCACATTGTGTTGAAATCTGCTGCTAGGACTAAATGAAATCCTGTGAGATCAAGCAAAGATTTAGTTAGCACTCTGAAAAAACTTACATCAAACGCATTAGGGGCATAAGCAGATAAGTGCAATGTTTTTTCCATCCATACGTATCTTGGCAACGGTTATCCGGCCTGCGTCATCCGCCCAAGTGTCAATCATATCAAATTTTATATTTTTCTTACGGAGAAATTCTAGTACAGTGGTTCTCTTGTGTGGAATGTTAAGCCCCCTGGCATTGACTGAAATAAAATTTAGAGCTGTCATATGCTGGACAAAATGGACAAGTAAAAAACAGTGAAGCTGTCCCTACAGCAGTAAGAGAGAAGTCTGGATCCATAGAAAAAACAACACACCCCAAAACAAAAAAGAGTAAAAAACACTGAAGACACCTCGAAGAGCAAAGAAAAGCGAGGAAGGTGAGGGAGCAGAAATCCGTCAAGCCTTCCTGATAAATCCACAGCCGGATAACTAACTCAAAAAACTAAAAGTTTCGGGCCGCCCAAGGGTGGCAGCGGCACCACCACTTATTAAAAGGCGAAACATCAGCAGTGAGAACATTTTCTTCAAAATTAACCCCTCTGCTATAACAGTATAACATCCCTTTAACAGACCATGACGCCTCTAGACATACTCCCCACCCTGCCCGCACACCCCACAGACACACATGCCTTACAACCTGGGCATAAATGACAATGCCTAACTGTTAATAATGGCCTGCGAGATAAAAATAAAGAGTGAGCCTATAAAACGCAGCAATAAGAACAATAACAAACACAGGATAAAGTGGTAGACTGTGCGATGAGGTAGGATACAGGTAATGAAATACAGCATCTTCAACTTCCAGTGTCATCGTCCTGGAGCATTCATCTAAATGTCATTATTACATTACTGCGCGAGGCCTGGGATAATCAAAGGTTTTTGATGCATTGTAATGCCTTCTTAGGATCATCAAAACAATGCTTTATCCCGTTTGGCGTTGTGGATGAAAGCACAGCAGGATAGCCGATGCCAAATGGTATTTTGGCTGTGTGAAGCAGACATTTACACTCCAGAAAAGAGTGTCATCGGTCCTGCGTGGCCTTGGAGAAGTCTTGATAGAAGCTTATTTTCTGGTTCTGCCAGCGGACGTCTCCAATTTCTCTCGCAAGCCGTCTCACCCGCTCCTTCTGCTGAAACCTCAGAAACTGCACGATGAAGGGCCTTGGGGGGGCACCCGGCTTAGCTGGTAGTAGTGACCGATGAGTAGTGACCGATGAGTGCGCTCTAAATCCAGGCCCCCTTTGAAGTCAGCATGAAGGATCTCAGGGAGAGTGGCTCTCAGAAACGAAATGGCATCTTTATCTTCAACACGTTCCGGGAAACCATAAATGCATAGATTTGCTCGCCTCCAGCATGTCCAGACGACCCTCCACGCTAGTTATCCTGGTTAGCATGTCGGCTAGCTTACTCTCCATTGCCTCAACCGCTCTCCTCATTTCTGACACGTCCTTGCGGATGTTCACCAAGTGTATGGCTTGGTCATTCAGGATTTTCGTTTGGTCATCTGATAACTTCTGGAGAAGTGCATGTATCTTTGAAGTAGAGATGGACAGGAGAGGCCTGGCTAGCTCTGGAGCTAGCGGTAGACCTAGCGCCTTGCTGTTGTTGAGACACATTTTCATTTTTCCGGGAGTTTGGCATATCAGTAGTGGGAGCAGCTTACAGTCAGCGACTTATGCATGAAAAAGCAAGAAAGTAAATAGCGAATGCCTACATGTTCACACAAAATGTAAGCTAGTGGTGCCGCAGCCTCCAGCCTAAGCAGCCATCTCACTCTGCGTCATCACGTGACCCACAGAAAGAAGACCATTGTTGAAAACCACCCACCTTTTGCGTTTGTCTCAGATAGCTACTTGGGCAGGGGTCATCAGCTACATTTGTCCAAGCGCCAGAATTTTTCTCGGCAGACACTATGAGGGCCAGATGCTCCTGAAAAATAAAATAAAATAAATATTGTATCATTATTATTGTCTTGTCATGTTCAAGAATGTTAACATTCCAGAACATGACAACATCCTGGGTCTTGTTCTGGATTGTTGCTTTGTTCTGGAATGGTGTCATGTTCCAGAACATGATAACATTCTGGAACATGACCTGTTCTGGAATGTTGCCATGTTCTGGATCTTAACATTCTGGAACATGACAACATCCCAGAATATAATGTCTTGTTCTGGAATGTTGCTTTGTTCTGGAAAGTTGTCATGTTCCAGAACATGATAACATTCTGGAACAAGATGTCATGTTCCAGAACATGATAACATTCTGGAACAAGATGTCATTCTGGAACAAGATGTCATGTTCCAGAACATGATAACATTCTGGAACAAGATGTCATGTTCCAGAACATGATAACATTCTGGAACATGACCTGTTCTGGAATGTTGCCGTGTTCTGGATCTTAACATTCTGGAACATGACAACATCCCAGAATATGATGTCTTGTTCTGGAACAAGATGTCATGTTCCAGAACATGATAACATTCTGGAACATGATGTCATGCTCCAGAACATGATAACATTGTGCAACATGATGTCCGGAATATTGCCGTGTTCTGGATGTTAACAGTCTAGAACATTACATCCCGAACATGATGTCATGTTCAAGAATGTTAACATTCCGGAACATGACAACATCCTGGGTCTTGTTCTGGAATGTTGCTTTGTTCTGGAATGGTGTCATGCTCCAGAACATGAAAACATTCTGGAACATGATGTCCTGTTCTGGAATGTTGCCGTGTTGTGGATCTTAACATTCTGGAACATGACAACATCCCAGAATATGATGTTTTGTTCTGGAATGTTGATTTGTTCTGGAAAGTTGTCATGTTCAACAACTTGATAACATTCCTGACACTGGAACATGACATCATGTTCCAGTGTCAGGTTTGCCATCAGCTGCAGCCTTTGGGAGAGCTCTTTATCCAGTATCCCAACTACGATGCAGTTGCGGATATTTTCCTCTTGAGTTGCTCCAATCTCACGGTGCTCCGAGAGATCACACAAGGCTCTAATAAAACATTCTACCTTCTCACCCGGCCGTTGGATCTGTTGGTAAAAACATGCCCATTCGTGGATAATATTCCTCCTCTGAAAAAAGTAGTCATTAAACTCAAAGTCATTGCGGTCCTCACCTTGACCAAACGTGAATGACTTAAAAATATTTTCTGCCTCGTTGCCCATGACATAATTTAGGCAGCTCACTTGTACTTGTCAATCGTCTTTGTGGAGTTTTCCTTGTGATATTGTATCGCTCAAACTTTGGTTTTCATTCGGGCCATTCCGTGTCAGCTTGTCAAACGTAAAGTTTTCTGGAGGGTTAAACTTTTTTTCACTGTCCGTCTTCTTACTTTGTGTCTTGAAACGCTGAAACTACTTCTGACACCACGTAAAATGATCAAGGGTCGGCTTGATCCGTTATATCTACTTTAATGACAGCTCAAAACATCAACACATACCGACATAAGAAATCGTCACGTAATCAGGGCAACAACACATTCTTGTCCACTCACGTTACGAAGTACTTGTTACTGTGGTAACATTAGTTCCACTATATAACTATATATGACAATTATCACAAAGGCTTGCATCATGGCGCATGTGAAAATACGAGGCAGGATATAAAAGACAATAAACTGTATGGAAAGGGTATTGGCCGATCCACAGAGAAAAGTTCAGAGCACTACAGACGAAACTAACCGCTCTGAGTGTGCCAAAATGTCAACAGAAAAAATGCTTTCTTACCAAATGGAAGAAGTGGGTAATAAAAACACATCTCCGCGGCCTCCGTGCGCGAGGCCTCTCTTCCGTAAACCAAAAGCCGTTTAAGAAGCGAGTCAATCCAGCGAGCCTCCACTCAGCGTCTTTCATGGTCCGTTTCCCGCCCGGTTCATCTCTCGTCAACATGCAAGACAACTTTAATCCACCTGTTGAATTCATCGTGCCTCCCAGCTCACCTCCGTATTCAGAACGAGAGACGAGACTTGCAACGACAGTCCATCGTTTCAGTTCTCCAACTCACCGTCTCCGGAGACAACTCATGCCTGACGCCATTGTCCTCCGACGGCCAGCCTTCTTCATGTCTAACCGATAAGTATTCTTCACAAATCACTTGTTGTAGAAATCTTTTAACATAAGGGACAAATCAAAACTTAACGCTCAGTGTGTCATGTTCTCTGTTCATGGGGCGGCTGTGGCTCGGAGGTAGAGTGGGTCGTCCACTAATCAGAAGATCGGTGGTTCGATCCCCGGTTCGATCCATGTCGATCCGGTTCGATCCATGTCGAAGTGTCCTTGGGCAAGATACTGAACCCCAAATTGCTCCCGAAGGCTGCGCCATCGGTGTGTGAAGGTGTGTGAATGTGTATGAATGGTTAGCTCCTCAAACTGATGAGCACTTGGCACCTTGCATGGCAGCCAATGCCATCAGTGTATGAATGTGTGTGTGAATGGGTGAATGAGATATGTCCTGTAAAAGCGCTTTGAGTGGTCGGAAGACTAGAAAAGCGCTATATAAGTACAGTCCATTTACCATTTACCATTCTCGGTTAGCGCGTTCAAACAGGCACAGGCAAACCGGCGGTGGGGAAGTGCGGTGTTGGGAGGGTGAGGGGAGCTGAGGTGGGCGTGTCTATACCTGCTGAACGTAACCGCTATGAAACAATCAGGAAATAACTTTTTATTTCTCTGATTAATAACAACTTTATGAGGCCGGCGCTTGCTCTCTGTGTTGTTACTCTATGTCTCTCAACCAAAGCTCTCTCTCTCTCTCTCTAATCATCGGACACAAATCAAATTAAACTTCTTCAGTAACTTCTGTCAGTATTTTGCAGCGTAAATTGCGTGTCGGACTCAGATTTAGAAGCTGGGTACATGAAATAAACAAAGTGAGAACACACACACACAGGTAGATGATCAGAGCTTAGTCCGCGAATCCACCTGGATAGTCTCTGCTTCAGAGACATTGCAGGCTGTCTGTGGAGGTTTGGCCGATTGAGTGTGTCTGAGTGTCTGATTGGCGGCCGGAGCATGACGTGGGGCTCCGTTTTCCCAAAAATTGAATCTTGCTCAACTTCTCTGGCCACACGCCGGTGACGTTTTTTGCGGCAACACCTGCGTTGTGGGCTGAAACGCACGACCCCTACTGAAATGAATTGAAAAACGCCGCAGGCATCCGGTTTGCCTGTCCCTGTCTGAACGCACTTATGTGACGTCATTGCTCATTCGCTGTCAAAGGTCATCACCTCTCCATTCTAAAAGCTGGCAACAAGCCCTTACGTGTGTATCCAGGTACGAACGCACTCATGCCCACGCATGAATGACATCACCACATTCTCCACCATTCAAGGGTCATTCAAGTTTCAGGTTTATTCGTCATGTGCAGTTTAATACAGGTTCAACAATACAATCAAATGTGTTGGACATTATCTCAGTCAATTCACCAATTGGTTTTAACCATCAACAACAACCAGCTCGTAGCTGGTTAAGGACCAATCATCACGTGGTTAATGTAGGTTCATAAACAAAGCCTATTTCCTCTGACGCAGCAAATACATACACAACTTTTTTTAAAACTTTAGGCTCGAGTATCAGGCAACCTGAGCAGTTGTCCCTCTCAGTGCTGAAACAGCAAAACTAACGTGTACACATATACATACGTATGCACCCACACACTCATGCACACACATGCATGTAAATAAAGACAGTGCTTCACTCTGTAGTGACCATGCATAGTCATCATCGACATGTTATATGCAACTTGCTCTGTCAGTTTTAAAAATCTTAAAATCTAAAATTTTAGTACCACCCCTGCGCCATAGAAACCTACCCAAACAGTAGCTGGAAGTGCACAGCTTTCTTCATACAAACTTAACTGGCTTGTAGCTGGTTAAAGTCCAATCAGTATCACGTCGCCAATGTAGGTTCATAAACAAAGCCTATTTCCTCTGATGCAGCAAACACATACACAACCTTCTAATACGTCTAAGCTCAAGGCAACCCGAGTAGCTAACCCATCTCCCAGTGCCGTAACATGCTGAACCGCTAACTCGTAGCAGGTAACATGGCGCCAGTCCCCAGCCGTTAGACCATAGCAGGTAGCCTGGGCTCCTGGCACTGGGATGCCAGTGCCCACTGCTGTCTGCTTCAAACAACCGTAGCAAGTAGCCTGGGCTCCTGGCACCAGGATGCCAGTTCCTACCGCCGTCCGCTTCAAACGACCATAGCAGGTTGCCTGTGCTCCTGGCACCAGGAGGCCAGCGCCCACGGCCGTTCGCTTCAAACATCCATAGCAGGATCCTCTAACCTTGCTTCCGGCACCGAGATGCTAGTGCCCAACATGTCTTACTTACACAACATTCACCCATGGAAATGCTGCTCCTTCTGTTGATTTTGGGGGTTCCAAACAATTCACAAGCAAAAGCCAAGTTGCTTTCTCTGCAACTCTCTCTCGAAATATACCCCACAACAGCCATAGCTATTCCATATTCTGGCTATTCCACCATAAAGTCTGTCCTCCTACACTAATCGACAAGTTGCTACAACGCCCGTCCACGTCATCCGCCCATGTCGTCCATCCCTACCTAATATGGCACTCACGTACTAATACAATCTGCATATATTATGTCCTGATCATTCCATCACCATGGTTCTTACTGTTTTTCATCTATTCTTTTCTAAGGTCCAAACTATAAAACCTTACCCATACTCCTCGTCATCATCAACGGCCACTATTTTCAGGACAACATAACCCTTCCATCATTTGGTCTCTAACCATGGCCGTCATGCACAAAGTATAACTTATCAGCATTAACTTCTCTCCACTCTCCGTTAACTTCACTTCCAGAGAGTGTCTTATTCAAGAGCAGAACTATTTAGTTTCTGAGGTGTTTAGGTCCAATTACAAAAACTTCAGTTTTGTCTGAATTTAACATCAGAAAATTGGAGATCACCCAACGTTTTATATTCTTAAGGCATGCTTGAAGTTTAAATGAACTTGTTGGTTTCATCAGGCTTGATCGATAAACATAATTGGGTGTCATCGGCATAACAATGAAAGTTAAAAAGTAGGGCAGTTCCTTTAATGTCAATTTGATGTTCTCTGTAAAATAATTTGATGGTCACTGGTGTCAAATGCGGCACTAAGATCTAACAGTACAGTAGTACAACAGTACAAGTACAGAGATGAGTCCTTTGTCTGATGCCATTAGGAGGTCATTTGTAACTTTGACTAGTGCGGTCTCTGTGCTATGATGCACTCTAAATCCTGACTGAAAATCTTGAAATAGACTGTAGAAGTCTATAGAAGTCACACAACTTATTGGTTCCAGCTTTCTCAAGTATCTTAGAGAGAAAGGGAAGGTTTGATATTGGTCTGTGGCTAAAACCTCTGGACCTAGAGTGGGCTTTTAAAGAAGAGGTTTAATTACAGCTACTTTGAAGGACTGTGTTACATATCCTGATAATAAACACAGATTAATCATATCCAATAAAGAAGGTAAAACAGTAGAGGTAAAACATACTTGAGCAGCCTGGTTGGGATGGGGTCTAAGAGACAGGTTGACGGCTTACATGAAGAAATTAGTGAAGTTATTTGATGAAGGTCAATGGGAGAAAAACAGTCTAAATATATATCAGGTTTTACAGCTGTTTCCAAACTTGCTGTGTAAGAAGGCAGATCAGTGCCTGTTGAGGGTAAGGGGTGATGAATTTTGTCTCTTATAGTTATAATTTTATCATTAAAGAAGCTCATGAAGTCATTACTAGTTAGACCTAAAGGAATAGATGGCTCAATAGAGCTGTGGCTCTCTGTTAGCCTGGCTACAGTGCTGAAGAGAAACCTGGGGTTGTTCTTATTTTCCTCTATTAATGAAGAGTAATAGGTTGTTCCCAGTCTTTCTTCCATCTGTGGAAATTTCTTTTACAACCATGAAATCTGGGCAGACTTGTCTGCGTTATCTTCACAATGGCTGTGGTCTGTGCTGCTGAAGTGGCCACCATGTTTGTTGCTGCTGCCACTGATGCACTTTTCTCCTCCTCTGCAACACTTTGCCATGACAAATTCTCCTCTTCTTGCTTCAAGCTTCTTCCTGGCTGATTTTAGATCTTTCACCCGGCCTCCTAGATCATCTTTTCATCTTTTTCTGGTGCTGGAATCCACATCTCCCACACTGCTAGGCATTTAGTTGCCTCCTGGACTAGCTTCACCATGAAAGTCAGCTGCATCCCATAGCTACTCACAGCAGAGACTGATGTTGCAGCAACATCATTCCATACTCACTCTGCTTCCCGGATTGCAGCTCTCAATTCATTCTGTCCATATCTTGACCATAGGTTGGTTTGAACTGTTTTCTGGACCTCATCCAATCTTGTCTCACAGTCTATGATTGTTTTCTCCAGGTCAGCCTCCTGTTGTGTGCTCAGCTGTGCCTCCTCTCCATCAGCTGTATTGGCTCCAATGTCCTCTAGTAGGCCTGCTCTGTATTCATCGTTTGCTTCGCTAACATTCCTAGCCTCAGCTATGAGCTTCTGGAACTCCTGTCGTAGTTCTATGGAGTTATTTTTGTCTCAAATATATCTGTAAACGCACAGAGAGTGATCTACAAGTGTTCCTTGATTTGCACACGTGTTTTGCTATCCACAAATACAAATTTCTAATGTGTAACTTGTATTTTGGTTTTTACAAATACATGTGTATTTGTAAATATATTGGGTACTTATAAATATATAATTTCCCATTTGTAAAAACAAAAAAGCCATTTATAAAACTGAAAATTCTGTTTGTGAAGCCTGATTCAGCATTTGTGGATCACCATTCACACACACGCATCTCGTTCCTCAATTACGGATTTCTGGGACGTTCCTATTGAAATCCACACAGATCCACAAACAAATATGTCATGATTCACAAATGCCCCGCCCTCCTCACCACTAGGTGGCAGTGTTGTTCTATGCACGTAAATATTCCTTCCACAAACACAAAGTTAGGATTTGTAACTTGTGTGTTAGTTTTTACAAATAAACGTGTACTTGTAAATAGAATTTTTTCATTTGTAAAAAAAAAAAGGACATTTGTAAAACTGAAAATTCTGTTTGTGAAGCCTGATTCAGCATTTGTGGATCACCATTCAGACACGCATCTCGTTCCTCATGGAATATTTACGTGCATAGAACAACACTGCCGCCTAGTGGTGAGGAGGCCAGGGCATTTGTGAATCACAACGTATTTGTTTGTGCATTTGTGTGGATTTCGACAGGAACATCTCAGAAATCCGTAATTGAGGAACGAGATGCGTGTGTATGAATGGTGATCCACAAATGCTGAATCAGGCTTCACAAACAGTTTGTTTTTACAAATGGGAAAATATATATTTACAAATACCCAGTATATTTACAAATACACGTGTATTTGTAAAAACCAAAATACAAGTTACAAATTAGAAATGTGTATTTGTGGATAGCAAAACACGTGCAAATCAAGGAACATTTGTAGATCACTCTCTGTGCGTTTACAAATATATTTGAGACAAAAATAACTCCATATAGTTCAACCTCAGTCAGCCTTAGTGCGCTATGCTCCTCTGCTAAGAAAGTTAGATAATTTGGTGAAAGCACTTTTAGCCAGGGTCCTCTCCTGCATCAGTTGCTTTACTGTTTTTCCAAAGGACTCTCTGGTATCCTCTCAAATCAAATCAAATTTTATTTGTATAGCCTAAAGTCACAAAACACATTTTGCCTCAGAGGGCTTTACAATCTGTACAGGGAGTGACACCCTCTGTCCTTAGACCCTCGGTTCAAGTGAGGAAAATGCATTATCATATCAACATATCAGACGTTTTATGTGAAGATAGCCATCTTTAGAATTTCATGTTGTTTGGTCAGAATCTTTATTTTCTATAATTGTTACAGGAGAAACATCAATATTATCTATTCTGCTTGACTCTGTTGATAGTTGTCTATTTCTGTTTTTATTTATTCTGTGGAGCACTTTGGGCTGTATGTTTTCATGAAATGTACTACTGAAAAACTTGCCCACAAAAAATCCTTTCAACAGGGAAAAAATATGGAAGAAACCTCAGGATGAGGAGGGATCCCTCTCCCAGGACGGACAGACGTGCAATGGATGTCACGTGTACAGAACAAATCAACTCAAACATACAGTATTGTACAATTACAATGAATGATAAAATGACAATACATCATGGTTTGGTGCCCTGGCTCCCCCCATCACCCAGGGGTTTGTTCCATTAGGCTACAGCAGTCAGACACACATCTGACATTAGCTCTTAAAGCAATGAAAAAATGACATAAAAAACAACAGGAGTCTGGTTCTGAAAAAAGGAAAAAGAAGAAACAAAGGGATGAGGGAAAAATTACTTCATGAGTTTAATGTAGTTTAGTTTCACATCACAACACAAGTTTTGTACTGAACAGATTGTTGAGTTGTTTTCATCTGTTCGGGTGACAACACAACAACAACACTGAAAGGAGCAAGAAAAGAGGAACCATCACAACAGCAATCAATGATGATTCAACAGAATTAAAAGGTAGTGGCTCAACATCTCTCTCTGGGTGGAGATATTGCCTTTATTCCCAATCTGTTTGTGCCTTTTTGATAATAACTTTCATGTTACTGTAATGCAGGACTGTGAATGTTTTAATGTTTGTTTTTGTGCAGGTTTCAAACTCAAGAAGAAGACAAAGAGTGATGCATTCAGGTGCAGCAGACAGTAAGGTAGAAATCAGGTCAGGCAGTAACTGATGGTGCATTCAGTTGTTATATGTGGGTCAGTGATGTGAAAGTTGTCAGTTACAGTGACAACTTTTACATCCCCACCCATCACTGAGGGTGACACTGTGTGTCACAGTGAGGGTTTGTTTGTTTGTGTTTCACAGATGAATAATGATGAAGATGATGGTGTGGTGAAATAGGAAAACTTCCATATCGACATCAACTCATCAGAGAAAAGACTCACTGCAGTTTAATAACATCAAATTTACATGAGTAGTTGAAGCCTTCATATAACAAAAATCTTATAAGATCATTTTTAGTTTTGGATGACTTTATTTTTGTTTTTATTCATCAGATCACATCATAAATATGTGCTGAACCATTTTTGATTTCAAGTCTTCATTTAATGTCATATCAGGAAGCTCACTGTGAGTTTTATTAAAAAAAAAAAAAAAAAATCCTTCATCTTTATTTTGTACAGCCAATCAGGACACAACAGCTGGATTTTAACTTCATCCAACAGGAAGCATCATTTAAGCATCTTGAGCTCAGTTTCATGTCTCTGTGTACGGAAGAACTCATTTTAAATTACTTTCATTTAACATTGTTGTTCACATATTTGTTGATATGTTTATGTACTACTTGCTTGTTTTCAGTCTTATTGATAACAGTATAATCTGTAAATAAAGAAATGTTTGCTGCTTTATCCTACACTGTGTTCTGTGACTCCTGTAACCTAAATTAATAACTGATCTCTGTGATTACAGTTGTTAAATCATTACACAAACACACAAGGTGAGAGGAAAACCTGCAGAAAACATTAGTATCTTAGATTCTTGCATTCATTCTGGCTGGCCATTTGTTCATGTCCTAACTCTGTTGTCGTTTCACACCCAGGCACTCCTTCCAACCAGTCTTCTGATTTTAGAATGATCTCACATGCTCACCCTCATCACTCACCTGTTTGTTATTCTCTCATTAACTCTAGTATATATACACTCATCTCTACCCAACTGTGTTTGTGCCATGTGCTTTAGCTTTCCAGTGTCCAATATTTTGCTGCCTTGTTGTTTTGTATTATTTTTTTTTTAAGTTGCAGTTGCAATCACAATTTGCATTGCACATCAAATTAAAGGTTTGAGTCTCATCTTTCAAACATGTATATGCTTTCCTTCCTTGCATAACCGGGCAGCTTTTAATAAACAAATCAATAGTTAATCAATAGCAATTCTGAGCTGCTTTCATGGCTCAAAAACTTAAACTTTATTTATATACGTAGTACATTTCATGAAAATATACAGCCCAAAGTGCTCCACAGAATAAATAAAAACAGAAATAGACAACTATCAACAGAGTCAAGCAGAATAGATAATATTGATGTTTCTCCTGTAACAATTATAGAAAATAAAGATTCTGACCAAACAACATGAAATTCTAAAGATGGCTATCTTCACATAAAACGTCTGATATGTTGATATGATAATGCATTTTCCTCACTTGAACCGAGGGTCTAAGGACAGAGGGTGTCACTCCCTGTACAGATTGTAAAGCCCTCTGAGGCAAACTGTGTTTTGTGACTTTGGGCTATATAAATAAAATTTGATTTGATTTGATTTGATTTGATAATGGCACTGCTATGAGCTGACCTCAGGGATTTCAGTGTTATATGGGGTTAGATTAGTTTAGTTACATAAGGCAGTTGCACAGGATTGGTCGCCTGGGCCGAGCATGCGCAGATCTTTGCACTTAACAACATAAACCAAAACCCTGTGTACACAATTTGAATGGAACTGTGAGTGGTTTTAATGAAAGGAAATCTTCCCATGAAGGGCAGGGGTGAGTTGTGAGTTTGTCCTCGTACTGCTTCCAGTGTGTGTGATGCCTTTCTTTGTGCACTTACGGAATAAATTGTCATTAACAAGGACCGTCGCGCCGTATGCTAGAGTGGGAAGCAGACAGGTATTAAATATAGACGCGAGCACATCCCGTACTCTACCCGAAAAGTTGAAGGCGACGCGCTGAACAGTAGTATGTAATTTCTTATCGGGAACACAATGTTCTGTATTCTCACCGCCTGTCTGAAGATGAAGCTGTTGCTGAATACTTTTTCACAGCTCCTAATAAACTTGGACAGTGCTGTCCATAAGCTAGCATTTAATACAAGTACAGCGGTTATTTATTTTGAAATCATCAAAGATTCAAATCATTTTCTTGTGTGGTTTCGGTCACACACAAAACGTTTTTTCTCTGTTATAAAGCATCATTGTTGTACCAATTTGTGTATCTACGTGTGTCAAATGTGTTGGAACGTTATTTTTACTGTCCTGTTCGTTATAGGAACAAAGTTGGAGTCGTCATCATGAATGCATGATGATAGAGCGCACACGCCTCTGTCCCGCAGACCTCTCAAACACATAAGCACACACCCCTCTGTCCCGTACTAACTAAATGACTACCGACATTTGGGAACTCTCTGTTCCTTTTTAGTTTATCACGGTTTCGCATTATTATTGGCTTAATAAAGGCTTACGTGTGTTCCGTCGCTTGCTGTACGATTTGTGCGTGTTTGAAGAACAAAAAGCACATTCAGCGTTTTGTGCAACAGCGCTGCTTGTGCAGTCGCCTTGTCTAGTTCTGTCTTCTGTACGACCCTCTTAATTCATGTATGCACATGAAATTAATCGCATGCGATTATCAGCTTTAAATGTTTACAGTGTTCAAATGAACTGAAAGTGAACTGAGTGAACCCCACTCACATTTTACATGGTTCTTGTTATCAGAACATCATGTACCAATATAGCTGCAAGCAGCAATGAGGGGTCCAAGCTAATGTGCCGATCACGGAACAATAGGAAAATTTCAACAATGCGCTTGTGTCCGTATTAAATGTTTTACATGCTATGTTACCACAACAAAAATGGATTAAATGTTACATGTGTGCATTTGGCAACTCAAATAATATGATCATTACCCAAACTTTACTGAATGTATATAAGTTCCTTTACTAACACATGTATTCCGGTGATTTTGCAATAAACAGTTGTGACTATACATGAGTTGAAATAACAGTCCATAACTGTTCAACATGAAATGTCTTTATTCAGAGAGCCAAATATAATTAGTTACACTTTTCAACAAACATGTACATCAATGATGACGTCACCAAGAATCACTTACATTTACTGCTATAATAATTTACATTAATTTACAATTTGTAACTTTCACATTGAATGAAGATCTATTGTGTTGACTCAAGTTACAGTCCCAGAAGGTAACAACATATGAATTAACACTATCAATACACTAATTAACACTATCAATCACAGTATCAGCTGATTTGACCACTTTTCCCAGGTTGTAAAATGGCAATATATGCAGAAATGACAGAATGCAGATATAACAGAAATGCAATGCCTGGTGTTCCATCCCACAAGTATAAGTGTGCACTTATTGTCAAATTAAAACAATCATATCTCCTGTATTCCGTGGTCTATCGGCGCCAAATAAAAACTGGGACAGAGTTTCAAATCCGCACTTTCGAGTAAAGTTGACGGCAGTGCTCTATGTGACAGACTTTTTTGTTACAGTGCTTTAAAGACGCCACGTGATCTGATCACGCCGGCGTGATCAACAGCCCCAGAGGGTTAAAACAAACTTTCTTCCTGTTCAACTTTTTCACCACCAAATCCAATTAACTGAAACACAAGTTATCTTTGTCAGTCAATGGAATAATAGTACTTACTTACATGAGAGTATTTCTTCACAGGATCTACTACCATCACATTTCAGTTCTGAATCTTAACACATCAACCAATACGAAGCAACACTACATTTTTGCTGCAGTGCCCCCAAGTGGCCGAATTGAACCAAATTTGGCCTGTCCCCTCGAGATGGGGTCTCATGAGATAAAAGCTTACATCCCATTTGGCGCCTTCACCACCAATTTCGATGTTGCAGCGGGCGAATCTATCTCCTAACTTTTTTGCAGCTTGGTCTGAAGATTGTGTCTGCCGATTTTTGTGAGATTTGGACAAATTTTGAAACAGCTGAAACTTTAGATTCACTTTTGCCAAAATCCAATATTGCTAACTGCAGTGCCCCCAAGTGGCCGAATTGAACCAAATTTGGCCTGTCCCCTCGAGATGGGGTCTTGAGACGCACAAGCAAATTTTATTTCAATACGTGAAACCGGTCCCGAGATAAGCTCACATCCCATTTGGCGCCTTCGCCACCAATTTCGATAGGCATCAACTATCAATGGGCCAACCAACAGTATCTGTGGATATCACAATTTCATTTCAAATAAAAACACATCAAGAGATATGAGCAAAAACAATATTTTGCTAATTATAGCGCCCCCTAGAGACGAAACAACACCATATTTGTTTCCTGCACTTGGGACAGAGCCTCGAAGCATGCCATCAAATTTGGTTTTGTTTCGCCAAAGCGTTCCTGAGATATGAGCTTACATCGAAATTGGCGCCTTCACCGCTGATTTCAATTGGCTGTAGCGGGCAAACGAAGTCGAAATTCAAAAATCCATTTCCTGGCTTTTTTGCGGATTGGTCAGAAGATAGTCTGTGCCGATTTTCGTGAGAATCCGTCAAAATTTGCGACCGCTGAAACTTTTTTTCCACTTTCAACAAAATCCAAGATGGCGGAAAATCCATCATGGCGCATTATGATGTCATAGGGCGTTGAACTCGGTATGATCCAAGGAATCCAATGATACCTTGTTTTTGAAAATCGGGCTAACAGTTCAAAAGTTACATGCACAAACGTTTAAACTTTGACCTGTTGGTGGCACTAGACCGTATTTACTGGCAACATGTAACTTGGAGAAATTAAACATGTGGCTGTCCTTAATCAATGTGCAAAATTTCACAAATTTTTACCATACGGTTCTATGGGCTGCCATAGACTCCAATGGTGCGTTGAACGGGCCCTCGCGCACGTTGGCATGTGCGCACGTTGGCATGTGGGCACGTTGGCATGTGTGCACATTGGCCAAGTTTTAAGTCAATCAGATGAAGTCCCTGGGAGGAGTTTGTTAAAACAGAACATAAGAAGCAACCATACACCATTTTTCTCATACAGTCAAATTTGACAAAATAGCCACACCCACAGCGTTTCATCAAAATTCACAATTTTGATAACTTTTTAGATGAGAATAAGCCCTGTCTTCCAGAGCACTAGGGCCCTGCCCAGCTGCAAGCTCAGGTTGAAGACATGCTGAAGTGGCTCCCCCAGTTCAGCAGAACAGGCCTTGAGGATCCTTGGACACACCCTGTCCGGGCCCACTGATTTCCTTAGACGGTGCCTCCTCAGTTCTCTGCTCACCTGATCCTTGGAGATGGTGGTGGGGAGGGGGGTTGAACTGTCCATGATACTGTACTCTATTGCACCTCTGAAAAAGAAAAAAAATTTAAAAAGGAGATTAGCACCATGGTGTAACCAGCAGACTCGCAAAAGGAAAAAAGCCACATACATTTGAAAACAAAAGCTGTTCAACAAATTGGAAGATTTGCATTTAGTCTGGCAAGATAGTCAAACATACAACATGTTAATGGAATTTTCTACCCTTAGGTTACATGGGGTCATGGGTGTGCCTTGAGGTCCTCAACAATAGTAGTTATTTGGTTTTGCTTGAGAACAGTAGGTTCCAACCTATCTCAACACTGTGGTGGCCAGGGTCGAAGGGACCTAATGTGGCACTAGACATACAGTCAGGTCCATAAATATTGGGACATTGACACAATTCTAACCACCAGGAGCGAAGAGGGCCAGAATCTTGTGTTTATTACTCAACCCAAACAGAGGAATGAAACCCACACTGCAAATACCTAGGGACAAAGAGAATACTCAGTACACAAGATCACATAGTCCTTAACCATACCCCATGTGTCAACAGAAACAAGTCTGCTGAACATGCTATACAGTTCAAGTCCATAAATATTGGGACATAAACACAATTCTAATCTTTTGACTCTATACACCACCACAATAGATTTGAAATAAAACTAGAAAAATTTCTAAAGAAATTTTCGGTGTGCCCTGACTCTGGCCGTCGCCCCCATGCATTGAATGGCTGTCAGCGTGTTGTGTAGTCTTGTGTCTGTTATTAGAGAGAGTTTTACAAAGTCTTTTGTTTGGACTCTTATTTTGAAAAAAATTTTGCATGTGTTTGTGTGTGTGTATGCGTGCATGTGTAGTTATCCTTGTGTCTGTCAATAGAGAGTATTACAAGTCTTTTATTTTTAGAGACTCTTATTTTGAAAGCCTTTTGTCTTGTCTGTGTGTGTGTGTGTGTGTGTGTCTGTCTGTCTGTATCTGTCTATCTGTAAGAGAAAGAGGATAAAATCGGCCGACAGTCTGTATTTTCCTATCTACCTATCTGTCTGTCTGTCTGTCTCTCTCTCTCTTTGTCTTCTGTCTATGCTTGTGTCTGTTAATAGAGAGGGGATTTTCAAAGTCTTTTATTTTGAAAGACTTTTGTCTTATCTCTGTGTGTGTGTGTGTGTTTTAGCATGTGTGTGTGTGTGATCTTGTCTGTTAATCAAAGTTTACAAGCTCTTTTATTTTGAAGGACTCTTATTTTGAAAGACTTTTGTCTTGTCTGTGTGTATTAATGTGTGTGTTTGCATGTGTGTGTGTGGTCTTGTCTGTTAATCAAAGTTTACAAACTCTTTTTATTTTGAAGGGACTCTTATTTTAGAAGACTTGTTGTGTGTGTGTGTGTGTGTGTGTGTGTTTGTGTGTGTATGTGTGCGTGTGTGTGTGTCTTGTGGCGCCATGTATGTTGCCTCTTCTGTCAATGTGTGGTGTATTGGGTCTGTCTGCGTCTCTGTGTCTGTGTTTTGTGTTTGCGAGAGAGGGATAAAATGAGCTGGCAGTAAAATGTAGTCTTGATTAGTCATTGATATCCTTAGAGACTTCAGCAAAATTGATCAAAGGCAGGCTGGAGTTGCCAAGCAACCAGGAGTCAGCTGG
The DNA here is from genome assembly GCA_028641955.1 of Protonibea diacanthus. Taxonomy (NCBI): domain Eukaryota; kingdom Metazoa; phylum Chordata; class Actinopteri; family Sciaenidae; genus Protonibea; species Protonibea diacanthus. The sequence continues at coordinate 25,777 of CM053985.1, forward strand.
AGTCAGAGTAATTGGTCGCAGCTATGCAGTGAGCCTCTGTGTCATAGAAGTCACAGAAGTCTCTGAATGAAGCCCCCTTGAAAGTGGCCAAAAACAGCCTATAAGATTGTGCATAAACCAAAACCGTGACCGTTGGCTTCCTTGTCATGTCAGCCAGTTCACTTGCCAATTTTCAGCCCGAAAGTGTGTAAACTGGCAGTCGTCAGGGTAAAGCAGGAACCAGCTGTTCTGTAAATTTCTCCTGTCAATTAACATGGGAGTACATTGGGCAGGAGATGGGTGTTGCTACCGCGTCTTCGTCTCCATGAAAACTATACATCTGACAGCTTTGTGACAGTGAATATGAGTGAGCGACAAATTTTCTCCGTTCTAGCTATAAATGATTTCTGTAGCTTGACATTTGTGGAAGCCAGTGCTTGGTTACAAATTTATTTTTTTAAACAAGTTTTTTCTCTCTCACCACTCTATTGATGACATCACTCACTCTAGCTCTCGAAAATTCTCGCAATACACACCCATTCATTTTGCGTGGTTTATGGCGATTTTGGCAAAACTGTTTGCGAAACTCTTTGAAAAAACATTGCATACGAGCCCGGCGGGCCGGTTGTTTTGACACCCGTTTTTGTGTATGTCGACAAAACTCTGGGATTTTTAGTGAGCGAAAAAGGCGTGGGAATAATAATAAGAAGAAGAAAGAAGCGATGGATAACATATAGTGTCGCTTTCAGGCACACTCAACTAGAAAAATTTCTAAAAAGAAATTTGATGTGCCTGACTCTCTATTGTCGCTATACATTAAATAGCTGTCAGCATGTTTATGCGTGTTTGTGCTGGTCACTGTCTGTGAATGAAGGGTTTTACAAAGTCTTTTATTTTGAAGGGACTCTTATTTTGAAAGAATTTTGCCCTGTGTGTTTGTGTGTGTGTGTGCGTGCATGTGCATGGTTGTCTTGTGTCATCAATAAGAGAGTATTATGAAGTCTTTTATTTTGAAAGGACTCTTATTTTGAAAGCCTTTTGTCTTGTGTGTGTGTGTGTGTGTGTGTGTGTGTATCTGTCTGTCTATCTGTAAGAGAGGATAATGTAGACAGTCTGTATTTCCTATCTACCTATCTGTCTGTCTGTCTGTCTCTCCCTCTTTGTCTATCTATGCTGTCTGTGTGAGAGAGTTTTCAGTCTTTTATTTTGAGGAGCTTTTATCTTGTCTGTGTGTGTTGTGTATGTGTGTGTATTGTCTTGTCTGTCTATCTCATCTGTGTTTGTCTAGAGAGAGAGAGAGAAGGATAAAATGTGACATTACAAAATGTAGTGTATAGTCCACTGATATCATGGGACTTCACCCAAAGTTGATCAAGGCCTTAGGCTTGAGGTTTGCCAAGCAACAGGGTCAGCTGCAGGTCCAGAGTAATTAGTCATAGCTGTGCAGTGAGCACTCTGTGTCACTGAAGTCACAGAGAATCTCTGAATGAAGCCCCTCGAGTGGCCTGAAACAGCCTATAAGGTGTGCATAAACCAAGCTGGAATGGCCGTTAAAGCTGCTTGTCATGTGTCGACCAGTTCCTTGCCGATTTTCAGTAAAATTATTTTAAACTTTGGCCGGGAGTGCGTCAGGTAAAGAAGCATGTACTCCCAGCTCTTCTGAAATTTCTTCTCCAAAGTGTGTAGGGTACATTGGGCGGAAGATGGGTGTTGCTGCGTCTTTGCGTCTCCTGCCAAAACTATACATCTGACAGCTTTATGACAGTGAATATGAGTGAGACGACAAATTTTCCTCCGTTTCTAGCTATAAATGATTTCTGAAAACGACATTTCTGCGGGGCCGCGATCGCGGTTCTAGAATTGTTATTTTTACGACAAAGTTTTCTCTCTCCACTGCATAGCGATGACATGTGCTCTAAGCGCTCAAAAATTTACCATAATACACCCCATTCATTTTTGGTGTGGTTTTGGCATTTTTGGCAAAACCGTTTGGTGAAATGCTTTGAAAATGTACCTGCGATTCCCGGCCCGACGGTCGTTTGACACTAGTTTGTGTATGTGCGACAAAAGCTCTGGGATTTTTAGTGAGCCAAAAAGGTATAAGAAAGAATAATAATAATAATAATAATAATAATAATAATAAGCACGGTGGATAACATATAGTGTGCGCTTTCAGGCACACTCAATAAGAATAAGCGTGGTGGATAACATATAGTGTGCGCTTTCAGGCACACTCAATAAGAAGAAGAAGAATAAGCGCGGTGGATAACATATAGTGTGCGCTTTCAGGCACACTCAATAAGAATAAGCACGGTGGATAACATATAGTGTGCGCTTTCAGGCACACTCAATAATAAGCGTGGTGGATTTTAAAGAGTGTGCTCTTTCAGGCACACTCAATAAGCGCGGTGGATAACATATAGTGTGCACTTTCAGGCACACTCAATAATAATAATAAGCATGGTGGATTTTAAAGAGTGTGGTCTTTCAGGCACACTCAATAATAAGTGCGGTGGATAACATATAGTGTGCGCTTTCAGGCACACTCAATAATAATAATAAGAATAAGCGTGGTGGATAACATATAGTGTGCTCTTTCAGGCACACTCAATAAGAATAAGCGCAGTGGATAACATATAGTGTGCGCTTTCAGGCACACTCAGTGAACAAGATGTGCTTAACTGCAGATTTTCAGATTTAATTTGAGGGTATTTACATCCAAATCAGGTGAACAGTGTAGGAATTAAAACAGTTTGTATATGTGCCTCCCACTTTTTAAGAGCCAAAAACATTAGAATTGTGTCGATGTCCCAATATTTATGGACCTGACTGTAATAGATAGCTTCCCGTTGATGTTTCATTAACAAACAGACAACAGTGTCTCCAACCTAGAATGTGCTGACAGTAACACCTGCATGAGTAAATACATTATCTTTGACTAATTCTGGGCTTATAGTATTTGTGGTGTTATCTTGGAGTTTAAAGTCTATCCACCAGTTGCTGCCGGATGAGTTGGGCAGAATGTGAGACCGACTCAGGCACTTCTGATGTACTTTGAGAGTGTCTCTAATTCTCCTTGATCAAGCGTCAATAAATATTACAGCATAAGACATCACAGGCTCCTGAACACTTTCTTCCCTACTGACCTCACCATTGACCTTTGACTTCAGCAATTTCCACAACACAACATTTATTAAAAACAAAGCTGTTGTTACTTTTACTCTGAGAAGAGAGAGAAGTATCTCTACTGCTTTATTTAAGCCTTTATTTTATGTGTATGATTTTTTTTTTTTTAAAGTACATCTTTTCTTTCTTTCATTTATGTTTGAGAAAGTTTAAGAACTTACTTGAACACTGGAGTCTCTCCTTGGTTGAGTCAAGGGATTTCAGTTATTTGTAATCTGCAACCTCAGCTTTTGATGTCATTAAATCCTACATACTGGTTATTTATGTGTTGCCTTCTCTGTTATTGTATCTATTCATCTTTGCCTTCTTGATATTCCACTGTTGCATGTATGTTTGTGGGGTGACAACAGTAATGGCTGACTGAGGGTCTAAACATAGCTTGCTTTCTGTTCTGTGTTGTGTAGAGATGAAGTTTCCTGTGGATCTCCTGGCTGATACTAGCCAGGCAGAGCTGGAACAGTTGGCCCACAACTACATGAACGACCTCCTGTATAGCAATCCTGATTCTCCTGAACAACTCATCCTGTCTGACTCCACTCAGGTAAAATATGCCCCCTGGGGCGGGGCATAGATAGATAAATAGAGAGAGATAGAGAGACACAGATGCACAGCAGCAGCAAATCATTAACTAACTATGAACTCTAATGGAGTTATAGTAGCAATAATGACAGTAATAATATATGTAGTTAGGGATGCACGATAACTTTTCTTTAAAACCGATACAGATAACCGACAACTTTCAGCTCCTAAAGGCTGATACTGATAACAGATAACACACACACACACACATATAGAAAGAAATGCTCATGACCTAAGATCATGGCATTAATACTATGAACAAACCCCAAAACACGTTTGACTCTTTTAATGGAGATATTTATTTTTTCCAAAGAAAAACTATTGGCGAGCATCTCAAAAAAATAATCAATAAAGGCCCCTTGCACTGACACAAGTTAGATTCAGACATTTTTCTGTAAACACAATCTGAAAAAGAGCATTCCTCAATAACAATAAAGGAAAACAGTGCAAAAACCACATCTCTCTATCGTAAGATATTCACAGATATGTAAAACTTTCGACTTTTTGGGCGGATCCGCCCAATCCGTCTTCAGAGGGTTAGACACTGAAACATATGAGCCAGCTTTGCACACGGTGCACTCAGCCTCCCACTTGTTCCCCGACTGGGACGGTACATGGTCATTTTTTTTTTTGCAGTTCATCTGTGAAGCTGCACTTTCGCTTCGGCATTTATTGTGCAGCGCTGCTCTGCTGTCTGCTCTGCTGTCTGCACTGCTCCCTCTGTGTGTGTGTCGCAGAGCCGCCCACATGGCAGCCTCTCGGTAATTATGTCACGCAACAATTACCGTAGTATTCTGTGTAAAGCGCCAGTCAATTTAAATACACGCTTAATGGTCCCATGGAAAACAGTGAAAAACGGACAATTTCATGAAGTTATAAGGACGTAAAAAGTGGACATGACCAGTCAAAAGAGGACATTTGGTCACCCTAAATAACAAGCGACCTGTCTTTTTCTGAAACGTTGAAAAAGTCCCACACAGTCAACGCCATGTTGTCTGTTTTTAAATGTAATCACGCTGTGCTGCATTCACAGTGTGACGGAAATTCCCTGTTCGCACGTTTGCTAGTCGTTCTTTCGGCCTTTTTAAGTTCATGTTTCTATTGTTTATGTGTGGAAAAATACTGTGGATATCAATTCAAGTCAGCAACTACCACAATTATGACAGAGTTAACAAGCTCTTTTCCGACATGAGGGGGTATTCTTGAATTTTACCAGCAAGAAAGAGGTTTTCTGATTATGACAACGACAACGTCAACACAGCATTCACTGCAGGCCATTCAGGTCTCATAGTGGGAGCGGGGCACTGCGGTGCTGACAAAATTATAAATGTTTCGGAGCTATTCGTCATGACATAGGACTTATCGGAATGATGTAGTAATTTCCTGTTATCGGCCCAATAATTATCGTGCACCCCTGTATGTAGTGGACATAGTGCAGGACAGCTTGTGAACAGTTAAACATGTCAGGCTATCTGGTGGCTTGTGTTGCCTCAATGCAGCTGTGGGGCCAACATGCCGTTGTGTAATCTCAGCCAAGATTGGGGTACAAACAGGCTGGGCAACCTAGACTGTGTGTGCAAAGTGAGGCTGTACATCAGTTTACACAGATAATTAGCTGTGCTGTTTTGCTGTGGTGCTACTAGCACCTCAGTATCAGCCACAGAACTGTCTGCCGTCCATCCTACTACGATGCGGTCCAAACTACCCCAATGGTCAACCAACACTAGTCTTCAATTTCAGAATCAAATCACTGCTGAATCTTTTTGAATCCCTCACAAATTGTTTGGGATTCAGGAAATCCTAGAGCTCTACTTAAGCTGAATCCCTATTCATCTCAGAGAATGGTCAAGTGGCTACTTGCTTCTGGTTTCATCAGCATCTCCACCAAATTCTTTCTTTGTCCGGCATATCTCCAGTCCATTACTTGGGACACGTTCAGGATAGTAAGAGTAGTAGAGAGTAGATAGAGTAACTTGTCGTAACATCTGCCTCCTGTAACAGCATCCACGAGCATCTCATACAAATTTTGTGCCACTGGACCTCCCAGGCTTATCACAGATACATCTGTTCCGACCTAAACGATCTTCGATCTATTCAATCTAGCCTACAGTAGGGGAAGTGTGTTGGGCGTTCGTCGAGCCTGAGGGCCATGGCGGATTCCCCTCCCCCTCCCCCTCCAGCACGGACAACTTAGTGGAATATGTGCTCAAAATGGCGGCTAAGGCCCCCAAGAAGAAAGGGTTCAAACCGTGGGCATGTCTGTATGTATGGGTGTATGTAGATATAAATGACGTGCGGTGAGGTTCATGGCTGGTGAGCCACTGACTCTATCAGAATCAGAGTTACAAGTCTATGAACCCAACAGAGTAGATTATTCACCATTTGATCGGCTTCAGTTAATGGGTTATGTTTCTTATCCCATATCAGCATTCTTTACACATACAAACTGTAGCCCATGTGACACACATTTCATTTAAAAAATACATTATTATGATCTTACCCTTACTTAGACATGAAGTCTGTGTGCTGATCCTGCTTTTGATTGATTACTGATTACTTTTTTGTAGAAGTCTTCCTTGTCTTCTTTCAGTTTTAAAAGTCTCTCTATCTCAATGGAGATCACCTAGTGCCTGCCTCACCTAGTGCCTCTTCAAATTTTATTTATATAGCCCAAAATCACAAAATACAGTTTGCCTCAGAGGGCTTTACAATCTGTACGGGGAGTGACACCCTCTGTCCTTAGACCCTCGGTTCGAGTGAGGAAAAACTTGCCCACCAAAAAACCCTTTAACAGGGAAAAAAGGTTGAAGAAACCTCAGGAAGAGCCACAGAGGAGGGATCCCTCTCCCAGGACGGACAGACGTGCAATGGATGTCACGTGTACAGAACAAATCAACACAAACATATTGTACAATTACAATGAAATACAATAAATGATAGTATGATTACAGTAGCAGTGGAACCTGTGATAGAGTTAGAGGGACACAGATGCACAGCAGCAGTGAATCATTAACAGACTATAAACTATAGGAGAGATATGGTAGCAATTATGACAGTGATGCTATATATAGTGGACGTCAGCAGCAGACCACAGCAGCAGCCACGATCCACGAACCTGCTGGACGGGAAAGCACAGAAACTCCGGGGAAGAAGTTTTTTAGTTAGTAACATGCATTGACGGTAATGGTGATGGGGAGAGAGAGAGAGAGAGAGAGAGAGAGAGAGAGAGAGATAAAGAGAGAGAGAGAGTTTTCAGTAAAGGGAGATGTGACTGCATCTTCAACCATTACCGTGCCTGGCTAGGCATAACCCAGAAAGAGACAGGCGGGGGTAGGTGGGGGGGAGTCCCCCGGCAGTCTAGTCCTATGGCAGCATAACTAAGGGATGACCTGAGTCAGCCCTAACTATAAGCGCTTTCAAAAAGGAAAGTCTTAAGTCTACTCTTGAAAGTGTTGACTGTGTCTGCCTCCCGAACCCAGAATGGTAGTTTGTTCCACAGAAGAGGAGCTTGATAGCTGAAAGCTCTGGCTCCCAATCTACTTTTGGAAACTATAGGAACCACAAGAGACCCAGCATTCTGAGAGCGCAGTGGTCTAGAGGTGTAGTAAGGTACTATGAGTTCTTTTAGATACGATGGTGCCTGGCCATGAAGAGCTTTGTATGTAAGGAGAAGAATTTTAAATTCTGTTCTAGACTTAACAGGTAGCCAGTGCAAGGAAGCCAAAATGGGAGAGATGTGATCTCTGATCTTGGTTCCTGTCAGAACAGGTGCAGCAGCATTCTGAATTAGCTGCAAAAACCTAAGAGATTATTTGAGCAGCCTGATAACAAAGAGTTACAATAGTCCAGCCTAGAAGTAACAAATGCATGGACTAGTTTTTCTGCATCTGCTTGAGACACGATGCGTCTGATTTTGGCAATGTTGCGTAAGTGGAAGAATGCAGTCCTCGAAATTTGTTTTATGTAGACGTTAAAGGACAAATCCTGATCAAAAACAACTCCAAGATTCTTTACGGTGGAGCTGGAAGCCAGAGTGATCCCCTCTAAGGTAACTAATTCTCCGGGAAGAGAATTTCTGAGGTGTTTAGGTCCAATTACAAGAACTTCAGTTTTGTCTGAATTCAGCATCAGAAAATTGTAGGTCATCCAACTTTTTATATCCTTAAGGCATGCTTGGAGTTTAGTTAATACATCAGTTTAACTATGGAGAAGTCAGGGAGGCATATATTAAAAGTGTTTGAAACAGTGTTTGATTGGTGACATATAGAGAGACAGTAACACACTTTCATTGCATGGCAAAGCACAGTTTGTGAGGGATTGTGCAATTCAAGGTGAGGCTCATCAGCATCCCTTCCCCGTATTTGAATAGGAAATGCAAAAATTCTGCAATTTTTAATTAAAAAAAAAAACAATCAAAATTGTTTAAGTTTAAAGGAAAAGTAGTTTATAGTTCAAACCATTTGATAAATATAACAATTTAATTTGTTTATTATATATTTTATTTTTTCCATGATGATCTCCTGACTGCACATCACTGGTAGATTTGGTTGTTTGTATAGATGTGCAGATTAGTAAAGAGGGGAAAGGAAAGAGGGCAACAATTCAAACGTCTACATAATCACTGTGGGAGTGAGCTACCACATAAGTAAGACGGCGGAGGAAATCTTAGTATTGTGTACAATATAACACAGCGCAACAGTTTAGATGTCTACACAATCACTTCCTGCCTCTGTGTCCTCTGACCGCACAGTCAGAGGGCAAAGGAGATCTTAGTGCTGAACGTCTACACCAGGGGTGCCCAAACTGTTCCACAAAGGGCCGTGTGGCTGCAGGTTTTCTTTCCAACCAAACAGCAGCACACCAGATTTGACTCATTTAATCAACTGATCTCAGTCTTCAGAGAGCTGATTGGTCAAACTGTGTGCTCTTGGTTGGTTGGAACAAAAACCTGCAGCCACACGGCCCTTTGTGGAACAGTTTGGACACCCCTGGTCTACACAATCACTGTGGAAGTGAGCTACCACACAGTAAGAGGGCAAAGGAAATCTTATCACATACAATATAACACAGTACAAGGGGACTTGACTATAAGTAGCACTATCTTATCTAATCCTAGACACAAGCCTCTTACTTGAGATTGCTTCTTAGTGATTTTGATGAGGAATTTGTGTGTCCTTTGTCCGGTGGAGTGTCCCTCAGGCTCGGACGGGGGCAGATCTGTGACACCATGTCACTGGTGGATCCAAGAGTGCTGGTAGGAGTTTTTGCGCTCTCCCTCTATATTCCTTTTGCAGGTACAAACAGGAAGGATTGTGCGGCTACCAAAGTCCTTCCGAGTCCAAGAAAGGGGAAGGTAAAACAGTCTAATCGTGTGGTGAGCTGGAGCCTGGTTAGGTTCTTAAGACCACGTTGCGATACATGTCGTGATGAAAAGGACGCCTGTGTCCACCTCCACTTCCAGCCCTTTTCCATTTATATGCAATGTTGCATTGTCTGCATTGTCTGTAATAACATTCACCAGGAAAAAATGCTGACAAATTAACAATCATAAATCAAACTTTCACTTTTTAATACTTGGTTGCAGATCCTTTGAAGTCAATTACAGCCTGAAGTCTGGAACGCATAGACATCACCAGACGCTGGGTTTCATCCCTGGTGATGCTCTGCCAGGCCTCTACTGCAACTGTCTTAGGTTCCTGCTTGTTCTTGGGGCATTTTCCCTTTAGTTTTGTCTTCAGCAAGTGAAATGCATGCTCAATCGGATTCAGGTCAGGTGACTTGGCCATTGGATAACATTCCACTTCTTTCCCTTAAAAAAATCCTTTGGTTGCTTTCACAGTATGCTTCGGGTCATTGTCCATCTACACTGTGAAGTGCCATCCAATGAGTTCTGAAGCATTTGGCTGAATATGAGCAGATAATATTGCCCGAAACACTTCAGAATTCATCCTGCTGCTTTTGTCAATCAACTCATCAACTGGAAAAAATTCTAAAGAAATTTTGAGTGTGCCTGACTCTGGCCCCGTCGCCCCCATACATTGTTATTGACACTGCAGTAGCACAGAGACTTCAACAAAGTTAGTCAAAGGCAGGCTTGAGGTTGCCAAGCAACCAAGGTCAGCTGCAGGTCAGAGTAATTAGTCACAGGTGCACGCATGCAACTTGTCGACTAGTTCTGTGTCCAGTTTGAGAGCTAAATGTTAAAAACTCTGGCCAGGGTCGTCTAGTAAAGAGCAGGTGCTCCCTGCTCCTTCTGGTAATTTCTCTTCTCAAATTAACATGGAAGTAGATTGGGCAGGAGATGCGTGTTGCTGCCGAATCTTTGCGTTTCCCGCCAAAACTATAATACTGACAGCTTCATCAGTGTTATCACTGCGACGGCAACAAATTTTCCTACGTTTTGATTGGCAAATCATGTCTGTAGCTTGACATTTGCGGCTGCAATCACAATTTACAAATTTATTTTTTCGACAAATTTTGTCTCCCTCTCCACTCTAGCGATGACATCTCTCACTCTAGCACAGGGATGTCAAACTCAGGGGGGGCCAAATCTGGCCCGCGGGGTCTTTTTATTTGGACCACGAGATCATTTCAAATCTGTATTACAGTTGGCCCACATACACCATTAATATATAGTAACATAACTTGAACACGAAATTTAGTGTGTCACAGGGATATGAGTGGGCCCAGGCCGGTGTAACCTCTCACACTCATATACAACAGAATATGTGCAGGCACATTTGAACTACCACATATGATGGGAATGAGTGTTTGTGAAATTTGCCTTGTGCGTGCATGCACAATTTTAGTCCATTTTTTAAATAAATATTGAGTTTGGCCCGCGACTTTGTCACAGATTTTGATTTTGGCCCACTATGAATTTGAGTTTGACACCCCTGCTCTAGCAGATGCAATACACACCCATTATAAACGCAGAATTTGAGTAAAAACCTGCTCAACTTTAAGCCTTGATAATTTAAAAACGGTAAAAGGTGTCGATAAGTGAAGTGAATCACTGAAGAGAAGGCAAGAGTACCTGCATTTTCAAGTTTAAATGAAGTCTCTCGGGGGAAGTATGCCAGAGCAGTTCATTGCTGAAAATGTCTGTTGAAATGTCTGTAGATTTTTTTTTTTTTTTTTTCAGGGTTTTCCATTCATTCCTGTGCGAAATTTTTTGTGAAACTCGCAAATCTTTTATAAAAGTAATAGCATGGGATTCGGGATGAAAACACAGAGTTTTGGGGTCCTCTCACCGCTGTGGGCCGCATTAATTGCTGAAAAAGGAAAATGAATAAAATGAATAGCTAGAAAATTCCCACAGAAGTTTTGAGAGTGCCGAGTGGGCTAAGCACTAGCTGCTAATTCTAGCATTAGCTCAAGTTCAAATTAAGTGCCAATAACTGCTAAAATGGCTGCCTGATCTTAGCAATTACCATGTCTTTTAATTTTTAGTAGCTAGAAATTAGTGGCTAGTGCTGACGAGCTAGCAATTAGCATTAGCATGTTAGCAATTAGCATTTATTTAATTTTTAATGGCTAAAAATTACATTTTGTGTCTAATTTTAGCATTGGCTGCTAATATTAGCAATTAGCATGTCTTTACTACCATAGTAGTAATGTCCTAAATGAGCTGAATCTAAAAAAAAAAAAAAAGTTGAATACAAGTTTAATAGTACAAGATCTTGGTGAAATTTGTAGTTTGAATGAAGTCTGTAGTAGACGGAGAAGTAGTTTAAAGTGTAGAAGGTTTGTAAAAGGTTTGTAGAAGGTTAGTGTAGTAGTAATGTCCTAAATGAGCTGAATCTAGTGATCTAATTTTTATTTCTATAGTACAAAATTTGTGGAAGTAGTTAGGTGTGTTTGTGTGTTTGTCTTATCTGTCTCTGCGTGTGTGCTTGTCTGTGTCGGTCTGTCTCTCTATTTATGTGCCTGTGTTACTGTCTGTCAGTTAGTGGCTAACGCGCTAGCTGCTCTGCTGTCTCTACCCTAAATGAGCTGAATCTAGTGATAATTTTTATTTCTGTAGTACAAAATTTGTGGAAGTAGTTAGGTGTGTGTGTGTTACTGCTGTGTTACTGTCTTTCAGCTAAAATGGCTGCCTAATGTTAGCAATTATCATGTCTTTAATTTTTAGCGGCTAGAAATTAGTGGCTAGCGCTGACGTGCTAGCAATTAGCATCAGCATGTTAGCAATTAGCATCTGTTTAATTTTTAGCCACAAAAAACGCACTAGCTGCTCATGTAGAAACTTTGTAAAAGGTTTGATGACACCCAATTATATTTGTCGATCAAGCCTGATGAAACCAATCCGTTAACTAAACTCCAAGCATGACTTAAGGATATATAAAGTTGGATGACCTACAATTTTCTGATGCTGAATTCAGACAAAACTGAAGTTCTTGTAATTGGACCTAAACACCTCAGAAACTCTCTTCAGACTTGGTTACCTTAGATGGGATCACTCTGGCTTCCAGCTCCACCATAAAGAATCTTGGAGTTGTTTTTGATCAGGATTTGTCCTTTAACGTCCACATAAAACAAATTTCGAGGACTGCATTCTTCCACTTACGTAACATTCCCAAAATCAGACGCATTGTGTCTCAAGCGGATGCAGAAAAACTAGTCCATGCATTTGTTACTTCTAGGCTGGACTATTGTTACTCTTTGTTATCAGGCTGCTCAAATAAGTCTCTTAGGTCTTTGCAGCTAATTCAGAATGCGGCTGCATGTGTTCTGACAGGAACCAAGATCAGAGATCACATCTCTCCCATTTTGGCTTCCTTGCACTGGCTACCTGTTAAGTCTAGAACAGAATTTAAAATTCTTCTCCTTACATACAAAGCTCTTCATGGCCGGGCACCATCGTATCTAAAAGAACTCATAGTACCTTACTACCCCTCTAGACCACTGCGCTCTCAGAATGCTGGGTTTCTTGTGGTTCCTATAGTTTCCAAAAGTAGATTGGGAGCCAGAGCTTTCAGCTACCAAGCTCCTCTTCTGTGGAACAAACTACCAATCTGGGTTCGGGAGGCAGACACAGTCAACACCTTCAAGAGTAGACTTAAGACTTTCCTTTTTGAAAGCACTTATAGTTAGGGCTGACTCAGGTCATCCCTTAGTTATGCTGCCATAGGACTAGACTGCCGGGGGACTCCCCCCCACCCCCCGCCTGTCTCTTTCTGGGTTATGCCTAGCCAGGCACGGTAATGGTTGAAGATGCAGTCACATCTCCCTTTACTGAAAACCCTCTCTCTCTCTCTATCTCTCTCTCTCTCTCTTTCCCCCATCACCATTACCGTCAATGCATGTTACTAACTAAAGTTCTTCCCCGGAGTTTCTGTGCTTTCTCGTCCAGCAGGTTCTCGTGGATCGTGGCTGCTGCTGTGGTCTGCTGCTGACGTCCACTATATATAGCATCACTGTCATTATTGCTACCATATCTCTACTACAGTTTATAGTCAGTTAATGATTTACTGCTGCTGTGCATCTGTGTCCCTCTAACTCTATCACAGGTTCCACTGCTACTGTAATCATTCTATCATTTATTGTAATTCATTGTCATTCTATCATTCATTGTATTTGTACAATATGTTTGTGTTGGTTTGTTCTGTACATGTGACATCCATTGCACGTCTGTCTGTCCTGGGAGAGGGATCCCTCCTCTGTGGCTCTTCCTGAGGTTTCTTCCACCTTTTTTCCCTGTTAAAAGGGTTTTTTGTGGGCAAGTTTTTCCTCACTCGAACCGAGGGTCTAAGGACAGAGGGTGTCACTCCCTGTACAGATTGTAAAGCCCTCTGAGGCAAACTGTGTTTTGTGACTTTGGTCTATATAAATAAAATTTGATTTGATTTGATCTTTGGATCTCATATTGAGAGTTGACAGCAACAGATTCTAAATGCAAATAGCACACTTGAAATGAACTCTAGACCTTTTGTCTGCTCCTTGTAAATGGGATAATGAGGAAATAACACACATCTTGTGAGACTGAGTATTCTCTTTGTCCCCAGGTCACCATAGGTATTTCCAGTGTGGGTTTCATCCCTCTGTATGGGCTGAGTAATAAACACAAGATTCTGGCCCTCTTCGCTCCCGGTGACCCATTGACTGCCATGGCTCTTTACCTACTGGACCAGTGGTGGACAGTGGACGACATTCTTAAGACAGCTGACCCTGCTCGAGATGGAGCTGTGGAGGTATGTGAAGTTGTTTTACCAGCTATGAAATCACTATGAAACCATCAATGAACATTCCCCACTGAGTATGAAAAAAGGGTTCTTACAGTTAATATTACTTGTAAAGCACTGTTTCACTATAGGAGGTTCAGTGCAGAGGCCAAATTTGCCAAAATTGGTGTTACTAAAATTTGGAGCAATACCATGATGTCACATCAAAGATGAAAAGCATTTGTGCTTGGATAAATGTAATTATATGTTTCGCCAAATGTGTCACATTAACATTATGTGACATTATACACAATGCCAATCATTGGTGGACTTGTGTTGGTTTACCACACTCACTCTGACACTCCAAAACACTTGACACTTAATCTACATGTTACTGCCAGACACTGCCAGGACAATGACACACATTTGACATCTGCTGAATTGCACAATGCATTTTTGTCCCCTCATCTTTTACAGTGGAGTCATTTGAGTCATGGAATCTCTTAATAGCCAGTGTGAACAGGAGAAATTATTACAGCAATCAGTAACTCAGTGGCATGTGTGGAATATATTAATATAGACAACAAAACTCATAATGAGGATCACTTCTAAAATCTTCTAAATCTTTCTTTGTTATTGATTCTTTGTTATTGATTGCTACTTTTGGGGTTTGTCTTTCATTACATAATGGCTTTTTGTTAACTGATCAAGCAGAAATATTGTTTGGACAATCCTTGAAAAGAAAACGTTACTGTTTTGTTTATAATGCAGATGTTTTTCTTATTTATTTATTTTTTTATTAAAGAACAAACAAATGTTGTTTCTATGTGTGTCCTTCAGGTGGAGACAATAGGAGAGAGAATAGTTTTATACGTCCTGAATCGTATCATCTATAGAGCCAAAGAGATGAGCTCTGAAGAGCTTCCCTTCCTCTGCCATGGAGAAGATGATCATGCAAAAATCTTCTGGAATAAAGGAAAGGCAGTCGGCTTCTACTCAGTCAAACCCTCAGGTAGTTTATGAATTTAAATGCATTTATCTCTACTGATATACCTTAATTGTTTCCTTTGATCTGTAGTTTGCTTTCAGTTCTATTATGAAAAAGACCCATTTTTGATTTTAGAGCAGAAGTGTGCTGACATTGTAAATGATCTTCCTGATGCTTATTGTGCTTATCACTCATTTGCATTTATCACTGAGTGATATTTGAAACTGATTAGCCCAACAAGATGGCTTAGTCCATGTGTGATAAATTATTGGTTCATTCCTTTCTGACAGTGCCCTCAGAAGTATGCTTATTTTTGTTCTTCTTGCAGGGTGCTTATTCAGTTCTTCTTCTTCCAAAAGCTATATGCTCCCTGTGATGGACTCCTTATTTGTCAGAAAATGTCAGCGGCGTAAAGGCTTTGGCCTCCAGATGCTGGACGACTTTGTGCTCAGTTTCAAAGAGGACTGTCTGGGGTTAAGGTACCCCCTCACAAAATCCATGTATAAAGGTACATGAGTCCTTGCACTAGTACACGTTATTGATTTACAATATAGATGAACAGTATAACTCTACTTCCTAGCAGTCAGAAGTGTTTATTATGAAGGGCCGTTCAAGACATTATTCATTCTGGCCCTCTCACAGATATTCTCCTCTTACATACATATATTCTCACTCTCACATACATATATTTATGTCTGCCGAGAATGAATGTATGTATGTATACTCCAATCTTCCCCAATCTATGTATGTGAAAACTAAAGTATAGATGAAACCGAAGGCAGCTCATTTCTCGTGTTGTGATTGGCCAAGATGCTTGTGCCGGGTTACTGGAGAAAAAAACTGGAGTTAGGTGGATGGTGAAGAGGTTGACAAAATAGCCACAACCACACTGTTTCATCAAAATTCATAATTTTGATAACTTTTCATAGTCAAGGCCTTACGAACACACACGCCAAGTTTCAATTAGATGGGATGAAATCCCTAGGAGGACTTGTTAAAATAGGCCACACATTAGCCAGAATTTGATGGAGCACCACAGTTTCATCAAAATTAAGAATTTTGATAACTTTTAATCTTCACATCTATATGAACACACCTACCAAGTTTGACTTGGATAAAGTCCCTAGGAGTTCGTTCATATTGACCACACACATTAGCCAGAATCGGGTCAAAGGGTCAAATTTGATGGAGCGCCACACCCACACCATTTCATAGAAAATTCATAATTTTGATAACTTTTAGTCAGGAAGTCTATATGAATGCACCTACCAAGGTTGAAGTTGACTGGATAAAATCCCTAGGAGGAGTTTGTTCAAATATGACCCCTTCTCAACCAGCCTGAAACACCAAAAGTGGTGCTATTCATTCTTAAATATCTTGCTTCCTGTTAATTTTAGCCGATTGCTCCAAGAGACTTTTTTGTAGGTCTTGCCATGTTCTACAATTCGGCTGAGGTTTCATAACTCTGTGTCCAAAACTGTGGTGGGGCTGCTTCAAAGAACAGTTCAATGGGGCGCTATAGAGCTATATTTGCCCCGCCTCCTAATTAATTATGCAACCGCAAGAAGTTTCAGACAGCTCTGAGAAAGTATATGAAAGCCCAACACTTTTGCCTGAAATTTTTTTTTAAAAAATCGAAAAACTTTTGACTTTGATGAGCCGCCGTGTCTACATAGTTTCTCAAAAACTCACCATTTTTGGAGGGGTTCTGCCCAAGGTTGTTTCTGATATTTTCACTCAGTTTCAGCACTGTACGGTCAATATTGTTCAAGCTGGACGTCATCTTGAAAATGTGGTCTTTTCTATCGCCACTAGGAGGCGCTGTGAAAATCACCAGATGTTATCATAAAAATGTGTTCTAAGCCAGACTGCCATTATATATCAGAGGTTTGGGGAAGATTGGAGTATTTTTCGCAAAGTTATAGCACATCAAAATTTCATGAAAAAACACCAAATTTCTTGGCCCCGCCCTCCCACACAGTAAATCCAAAGCTCACGATTTTGATAACTTTCCATTGTCATGGTACATGTGTCAAACTCAAAGCCCGCAAGAACGTGATAGGTGCATGATTGTCTCAACATACTTTCATTCCAACTCGTAAAATACAGACAATTTGTCACGCCCCTAGGTGTCTGATACTGACGCAAAAGGTACCCTCCACGTCGGTATGAAATGCTCTGGGTTCTCAATTGACTCCAATGTAAACCCTGTCTGTGGCGGTAAGAGACACTCAGAGCAGAGGTAACAGCTGTCAGTTCTCTAATTCACTCCAATAATAACCCGATCTGCTAATCAGATTGACGCTGTGAGCATCAATCTGATTAGCAGAGGGTCCTCAGTTCTCCCATCACATTGAAGCTCACATATTTTTCTTTATTTGCTTAAATAGTTTGAACACTGATTTAAGTAATGTGGGTTTCAAACTGAACATTTATTTTTACATCTATGCAAATGCATATGTAATATTTGTATAATGGTTTAGGTGTAGCTGATGTAGCCCTCTGTGAAAATGAGTTTGACCCCCCTGCCTTAAGAACACACACGCCAAGTTTCAAACAGATAGGATGAAAGCCCTAGGAGGAGTTCGTTCAAATACGACCCCTTTTTTGTAGGCCTGGGGGAGATACATGTTGCCACCGAAGGCCATGTCTTTAGGTGAAATTTTGTCAGTGGCAGAGGCTCCATACAAGATTTTGTAGGTGGCGCTGTGAAGCCATCTTGGTCCAAACACCCATGAAACTTCCGGATTCTGAAAATTTCATCATACTTTACTGCTTGAGTTTGACAATAGGGCTTTCGCTTCCCGAACGTTGTTTGGTGCTCGGGCCCTAACAAGCTTGTAGTGACTTAAGTTTTAACAAAAAGTCATATGCTGCAGATGAAAGAATTAAAGAGAGAACGTCATAATTAAAAATTGTGAGTAGTTACTACGGAGTGATGAATGAAATAGGAAGGACCTGATAACTAATGAATCACTATTAGGTAATAATGACACCACAACTGCCATAACTTTTTAATGACATCTTGTGGTTTCAAAATTGCATAAGCATGGGCCGTAACTGTCTAAAGCAACTGAAAGACATATAGTCTACATAATAAATAAATAAATTATGCAACATGCCATGTATCAAAAAAGAAAGTAAAGGACCAATGTCTACTGAATAAGAAGGCTTGGGGTAAATAAAGTATTATCTGGCTAACAAACCTTTTTCATTTAAAACAAAATGAAAAATGTCCTGCTTGTTATCAGTTCATGCAGTTCTCAGATGACAGAATCAAACAAATTTGCGTGTTGGAAGATATATGATCTTCTGTATCGAATGACAAAAGAAGAGGAATATTTTAGTGTTAGTCGGTTTACTTGTTGTTGACGTGTTTTTTGAAGCCGTTGACTAGCCACAGCATTAGCTGTGTTGACAGACATATATGATTTAGTAGACTGTCAACTTACAGGTAAATTACCATGTATGTTGTTTTTACCTTTTCCTTGTTCGGGGGCCCTGTTGCCAAAGTGTTGCTGCGTCTGATACCACAGAGGCTTCCACAATCCTCCAGGCTGTCCTTGGGTGGCATTCGCTGAAAAGTTATCTCATCTCACCGCTGAGCTGTGAACGACGTTAAGTACAGACAAGTCTGTCCTCTGACGCTCAACAGACGAGGACAAAGATGTGATGGTTACCCGCAATGATAAAATATTTCTTAATATAACGATGAGTTGTTGCAGTGCTTGTTTTTCCTCTCCACCATCTTTGCTGTGTGTGACATGAACGTTAACCCGGCATGAGCTTCTCAGCCAATCACAACACGAGAAATGAGCTGCCTTCCGTTTCATCTATACTCCTTCCATTTCATCTATACTTTAGCTCTCACATACATACATTCTCCTTTCACATACATACATTCTCCTTTCACATACATACATTCTCGGCAGACATAAATATATGTATGTGAGAGGAGAATATATGTATGTAAGAGTGACAATATATATGTGAGAGGGCCAGAATAAATAATGTCTTGAACTGCCCCTCATAGTTTATGCTGCTATTTCACAGAAGTAGAAACTGTATCTTACAGTAAGTCTAATACACTCTTTGTTTCTAGTGTGTGAGAAGTACCTGTGTCAATACCCAAAATACTCAGACCTTTTGTGGGAGGTACAGAGCATTGGTGGGCCCCACCAGAGGACCAATATTTCCACCAAGATCCAGGCCCTGGGTTTGGATGGTAAGAAAAAAATAGAAGCTGCACTGTAACTAGACCAATAAATTGCCAAAAGATTACCAGAAATATGACACCATACTTGATGATAACATGATTGTATTTTAAAGTATTGTGTAATTGATTAGTGTACTTATCTAAGGATTCAAATACAGCATATCACTCTGTTTCTCAGCAGTATCCAAGAGTCTCTCATTCACAGAGGAATCACTTGTGATTGCTGAGGTGCCTGAAAAGGATGTGGTGATGGAAACAACTGTCAGACAAATGAAAGAAGCTGAATCTATGGAATGCACAGTTGAAATTGTGGTACATTATCATAATTTCTTACAATTTGATGAATATTTATTTCAGAAAAAATACTTTAGTGTAAAGTAAAGATGTGATTTTGATTTGTAGGAGGAAGTGACAGTACTGAGAGCAACCAAAGGTAAGCATCTCACCATGTTATACCAGCACTGTAAAAAATTGTAATAAAATAATATACATGCAAAACCATATAAGAAGAGGGTTGCACTCACATATGTCCTGCATCACACAAAACATTTTCAGCAAGCTGGCCTTCATAGCCTGAGTCTGGAACTAAATCTAATATGAGCCTCTAACTTCAGGAAAGAAAGGTCCAAAGTATCCAGTTCAGCTTTATACGGGTCCTGTGGATCAACCCATAATGGCAACAGATTTTTTTCATTTCTGAAAGGTTTTTAGCTGATGAAAAAGAGAATTTTCAAGATTACCACCTCTGTAGTTAAACCCCACTTTTTTCTTTCCAGTACAATTTAGATCATCCGTTTTGTGTGCATGTTCACAGAAATTAAGTGCTTCTGGGTGCGACCTTCTTGTCTTTGAATACCTGAATACATGTATCTATGACAATGCAACAGCTGATCAAGGTGAAGTGGCAACCATATAAACAGAATAATACATTGTGACAACTGTAATAGTTCCAGAGTCTGAATTGCCTGTTGCAGCCTGGAGTAGGAGTAATGATTCAAAACAAAGGAATACAGGAGAAAAAACCACAGAGAACAAGTCAGATGAAGTTATCAGGTATGTATGAATTAAACCATGTCACTCATGAAAACATCATCAATGCTTTTATAGTTAAGGTGCAATATGTAAGATTGGGCAAAATACTGATATCTAGTGCTTAAAAATGGACACTGCAGCTCAAATTCAGAACACTGGAGAGCAGTCTCCCCCCACACCCCTCCCCCCAGACTCATGCAGGTTGCCAGAGTAAAGACACTGAACCTCCCTGAGATAAAAAAGGATAATAGATATAGATAATAGATATAAAAATTTAACTTGGCAAGTTGATTACTTAACACATTACATTAAAACAATCATTATTTGTATTTTTAGTTTTCTGAAATAGTATCTTTAAATATTTAAATCTCACACGGAATGAACCTATATGAGGATATATGCGCATATATGAAATCTACATTCAGAATATCTTTGCATATATGCTGCATATATACATCATATATGCACATATATGATAATATATATGTTGCATATATAGTATATATGCGTATATATGCCACGTATATGCTGCATATAGGCCAAATTCAGGTGGATATACAGGGCATATAGGTCTCCTATATTGCTTCTTTATATCCACATATAAGCCCTATGTGTACATACATATGACCCCCAAAGGTATGTCTCCTATATAAATGATGGTTATTGTAAAGTGTTACCTAGGTACTTATATAGGTGAACATATGGGGGCAGCCATGGTTCAGTGATAGAGCAGGTCATCCAATAACCCAAAGGTTGGTGGTTCAATTCCCACTCTCAATGCTTGAAGATTGGAAAGGCCTTGCCATGGCTCAGATGTGTTCTGCCAACTGGATGGGTTAAGTGAAGAATAATTTTATGTGTAAATGTGATTAATATAGTTTCTAAACAAATTAAATAGGTGCATATATAGGTGCATAATATATAGGTACATATAGGTGAACATATAAGTACATAAATAGGTGAGCATATATGACCCTATATGTATGTGTATATATATGTGCATGTAGGTTCCTATATGTACCTACATGTACATAGAATATATGGAAATGGCCAATTTTATGTATGTAGCATATATTTGAAACCTATATCAAAACCTATATTAAAACATATGTATATATAGGTTCTTTCTGTGTGGGATGAGGCATTGTCTAATGCTAGCTTTTGGTGAATTTAGGTGAAATTAGCACAAACAGACAAGTGTAGTAAAAATTTCCTCAAGTAAGGTAAGTAAGTAGATAAAAAGATGCATAAAAGAGGCCCTAGCTGAGGTCTGAACCAGGAATCATCTTGCTGTGAGGTGACAGTGGTATACCACTGTGTCATTTGGAACATGAAAATTTTAGTTTAGTTTTTCAGTATTCATCCTCTTTTTGAGGCGAGAATACTTTCTGCTGACCAAGGAACTGTCAGATCAAAGACCAGTATCACTAAATGTATTTCTAGGCTCAGAGAAAAAGAACACTGTGTGGAGGTTAAACACAGGGATTTTAAATCACAGTAGAATAAAAAAAAAAGAAGGAGAAAAAAAGATGATAAATTACAAACAAAATGAAAACAATTTGAAGAAAACATTCAATTGGGGAACAGAAATGGAAATGGACAAAACAGAGACATTACAATGTGGGAGGGAAACTGATTGAACTCTTGGCTTAACAAATTTAAAAAAAACAAGCAGAAACAAGCAGAAAATTCATTTTTTAAAATACACTGTACACTGTAAAAAAAAAAGGAATATACATCAGTCATTTGAAACCTTTTATGGAAATGTATATTCTCAGCCCAAACGTGAATACTTTCTTTGACCTGATAAAAATAGGACTCTAGTTAAAGAAATTACTAATGAATAATGCAAAAAAGAAATAAATAAAAATAATATAATATTAGACAGGTTTTATCCAGCAAAAGCAAACACAGGACAACATCTGCCAAACACGCTGTGTGAGTCAACAAAATAATATCCAGGTAGTGTTACTGAGTCTAAATGCAGAAACAGATTTTGATCAGGTCAACTGGGAGTTTTTATATAGAATACTACAGAAATTTGTTTTTTTATTATAACCATTCAAGCACTATAATAGTGACCTGAGAACAAGGATAATATTAAATGGGACATATCAAGGTCATTTGGCATAGAAAGAGCTACAACTACTACTTTTTGTATATTTATTGAAACTTTAAGTCAAGGAATTGTCCAAGATGAAAATGTTGAGAACTTAAAATTCTTTCTTGAAAGTTTTTCTTAGATGTTTTTGCCATAGTCTCAGAGTACAAATTGAATATTCAAAAGACCCAAATAGGCTAGACCTTGGGACAAGGCATGCTGTCATAATCTAATTTTGAGCGGTTGTCTTTTTTTTTTTTTTGTCTCGTAAACAATCTTTGTTTGTCACACCATTAATACAAAGTCCTTACACTACAAATACTTGAAATTAATAAGTGATATACAACATCTTTTAGAGTCGAGGATATTGAAGCAGAAACTGCAAGAGATGAGCACGTTTTGGTAAAAGAGAAGACTGAACTTCATGATGTTTCCGAGTTGGTGCAGACTGAGGTGTGAATATATGCAAAATTTTATTTGCATGTCTATATGACCAGTACAGCAACATATTCATTATTTCATTTTGTTTATTTTTTAGGATATATTCAGTGTGGCTCCTGAAGAAAAAAGAGATGATATAATCAGTACTGCCCCTACTATGTCAGACAAATCAGCCACTGTCCTAGCTTCCCAAGATCTAGATGAAGCTGATGTTACTTCCGCACCTCAGACTGTGGAGCCACAAATACAGGATGATGCCACACAGGACGAAGACTCTGAGGTGCTGATACTCTCTGAAGAAGTTTTAGAGGTACATAAGGAAGTAGAAACTCTGAACAAATTGGGACAGGGAACTCAAATTGGGGTTACTGATGAGAAGTCACTAAAACGAGTTACACAACATGTAGTAAGTTTGTCAACACATGAAACATCAGAGCTTCACATCCATGAAGATGTGAAAACAGGAATACCTGTTATAAAAACTGTCCATAGAGAAAGGCCCAAACTGACCTCTCAGCGGCACAGAAAGTTAGAGGAGGGGATAAAGGAGGAACCTACAGCTGAGGATGGAGGGAGAATGTTGAGGAAAAAAACTGATATGGGTACTCCCACACCCAAACACAAATATAAACAACACAGACAGACAGTATATGAAAAATCTGAAGAAGAGGCTGATAAAAAAGTGGCAGAGGAGAATGATGTTGCTTTAACTGAAGTAGTGGAGAAATTAGCTATAGCTGAGAAAGAAGAACAAGAAGAAATTACCTCCATAAAAGAGGATATAGTTGCTGTGGAAGAATTAAGAGGAGATGAAAAGCAACAGCTAGAAGAAGAACAACTGACAAATAAAGAGGAGACAGAGAAACAAAAGGAGCCCAAGGTGGAAAATGCTCTAGTGAAGGAGAGTCCCAAAGAGGTTCTTGATACAGCAGAGACTGCTCTCACAGAGGAAATTGGGGATGAAAAAGTAAAAGATGAGAAAGAACAAAAGGGTGAGGAGGTAGCAACATCTGTGATGCGGGATAAAAAAGAGATCTCTGATGATGAAAGCGAAGATCTGCCTTTTGCACAGAGACACAGCTGTAAAGTCACTGCTGAACTGAAATCCACAAAACAAAGTGAAAGACATCAGAAACAAAGGGAAGAGCACAAAGACAAAACTGAACTGGAAGCTGTAGCTAATGAAGACAAAGCAGGTGAAAAGACAACAGTAAAACAAATGGTGGAACACCAGCAGGTGGAACAAGAAAGGACTGTTGACAAAACAGAAGAGATGTTCACTGAGGAATTAACTATTGCGGAAAAAAGTACAATTCCAAAGGCACTAGAACCAACAGAGGATGTTATTCCTTTGACTGAGTGCAGGGAAGTCCAGGAGGATGATGAGGCTGTGGGAGGGATGGAAACAGTATTAGTGTTGGAAACAAATGAGAAGGAAGAGGCAGCTGATATGATACAAGAGCCTGGCACTGTTGCTTCAGAAACAGCACCTGAAGTAGACACTGCCATAGTGGTAGCTGAAGTCCCTCAGGAAAAGGTCACTGGCTCTGAAATTCCCAAGCTCCAGAAAGCCACTGTCATTTTAGTAGACCTAAAAACAACCTGCCATCATCTAACCTTGAAGGAGGCAGAAGAAACCATAGATGAAAGAGAGAATGCTGCTCCAGAAAAAGAGCAGATGGAGCTGATAGCAGAACAGACTGAAGTTGTTAGTTGTGTTGCAGAAGAACCAACATCGGAGTCAGAAATGCTGGGGTTGGAAGAGGAGAATGGAGGGAAAAATGAAAAAAGTATAGGAAAATCTGAAGAGACGAGAGCAGAGGCAGTTGAGAAGGAGCAGGAATCCGACAATGTGGATGGGGAAAAAAGGGAAGCAGAGGAAGTATCATTTATTGAAACAAGAGTTCTTAGGAGTGAAAGAATGTCAGTTAAAGCAAGCTACCAAGAGCAGGGGGAAGACAACATAAGTGAGGTTACTGCTGAAAAGTCCATGGATGAAAACAGTGAAGAAGAACTGGGAGTGACACGAGGGAGAATTTCTGCCACACCTCAAGGCAAATCCAGAAGAACACATAAACAAATCCAGAAAGAAGAGCCAATGGGTGCAGAAGAATCTAAAAGTGTAGAGGAAACAGGAATACTTCCTTCTGTGGAGGAAGGGAAAGCTGTGGTGGGGGGTGGACAAAATGTAATGGAAGAGCAATCAAAAGTCATATTAAAGACATCTACAGAAAGCAAGGCAGGTGATAAAAGGAAGCTAATTGTAGGAGATGAAAAAGTGGAACTACCACCAGTTGCTGTATCTAGAGCTCTGAAAAGAGGGGGAACAGCATCCAAAGCTCATCCAAAAAACACATCCAGAAAAAGCAAAAAGCAACAAGATGAAAAGAATGAGGACAGAGGGGGATCTGCGGAAAAAGCTGATGGAGTTGGACTTCCAGCAGAACAAAGTAGTCTGAGAAGGGGAAGATGGTCTGTTTGTAGAAACCACAAACAACCCCAGAAGAAGGAAGAGGGACCAAAAGAATCAGCTGAAGAAGCAGTGGTACAGGAAGAAGAGGAAGCAGGAGCAGGGCTGGGATCAGCCAAACAGCCACCAATAAAAGGGGACATGGGGAAAGCCCCAGAGGAGGGTAAAGTAGAGGCAAAAAATGAGGAACTTGTTCCTGTAAATAATGAAAAAGGAGTGTCAGAAGAAGGAACAATGTCAATAACTGAAGATGAGGAGAACACAGCAGGAGTGGCATCTGCTGCAGATTATTTAGTACAAGAAGGAGAGACTGATACACCACAACACAACTGTGCTACTAAGTCAGCTCTACTTAGACCTAGTGATGAGGAGGCCACATCTTCAGGAGAGAAACAACTAAGTGAGGAAATGGTTACCCAGCTTTCTGATTTCCAAAGAGTGACTGTGGTTTTAGTGGACCCGAAAAAAACCCAACATGAGGTCCACGAAGAAACAGAAACTGTTGAAGAGGATAATCCTGTAGCAAAGATTGCTGCTGAGACAGAATGGGAGAAAGTGGAAGATGCAGTCACAATACAAGATACAGGGGAGGAGAAAACTCTAAACTCAAAAGTTCTGACAGGTGGTGAAAAGAAAGTAGCAGCCACAGCAAGAAACAAAACCATAAAAGGAGATAAGCAAGAGGAAGAACCAGCAGTAGCAACAAGAATCCTGAGAAAGAGAAGAAGGTGTGCTGCCACAGTACCTAGTCGTAAATGCAAAAGAGCCCAGACTCAGTGTGAGACAGAGGAAGAGGGAGAAACTATAGCTGAAGAGTTGCAAATAGATGAGAACATGGCAGTGCTGCAAGAGGAAAATAAAGATGAGAGGACTGAAGAAAGTAGTGAAGAAGAAGCTTCATCTCAGAAAGAAGAAAATACAGAACCAGAAGATTATGAACAAGTGGAAGAGGCAGCTGGAGAGAGAAGCACAGAAGATGAATTAATGCTAGAAACAAGAGTTGTAAGGAAGAGATCTGCTGCTGCTGTCATAAAAAAACATGGACACAGTGTGAGACAGTGTGAGACAGAGGAAGATGGAGATGATAAAACTAATGAGATGCAAATAGAGGAAACTAAACCTGATGTGAAAGAAGGCAACAATAACAAACTGGAAGAAAAGGATGCAAATGAGCATGTATCACAGGAAGAAGAAAACACAGACCAAGGAGTTGAGATTAAAAAGGTAGAAGCTATGGTAGAGACAGTGGGAGAGAAACAGTCTGCTGTTTCAATGACATATGCAGATGAAGAGGAAGAGGCACCAAATACAGATGAAGTAAAAGCCAATCAAAAAGCTGCATTTGTTGAAACAAGGGTTCTTAGAAGTGGTAGAAAGTCAGAAAAACCCATACAAAGATCCAAAACCACAAAAAGCCAACAAAAAAATAATAAACAAGAGGGAATAGATTTGGAAAAGAGTTGTAGTACACATGAACCAGCAGTAGAAACAAGAATTCAGAGAAAGGAAAGAAAGTCTACTCCTACCACACCTGGGCATACATTTAAAAAAGTCTGCATACAGCATGAGACAGAGAAAGAGGAAGAAAAGACTATTACTGCTGAAGTGAATGGGGGAGAGGAAGGGGTAGGACAGGATTCCCCTGAGGGGAAAGGGGAGGAGGCTGAGGAAGAACTTGAGAGTGTGGCAAGGAAAGAATGTGCAGTAGGAGATGCCGAGGAAATAAAGGATGATTCCTTGACAGAGGAAGCAGCAGTGTTCGAAATGGACAACAGCATATCAGATGGGGAAGAGACTGATTCTGACATGGTCAAAGTAGAAAAGACAAACTCTGCTCAGGAAGAGGAACCCACAGTCACAGGAAAATCTAATGCTGCTGTAGTGAGATCTCATACTGCCATTGCGGGAGGAGAGGCATTAGTTGCCAATCAATCTGTGATGACAGAGAAAGAAGATACAGCTGTAACAACAAGAACTCTTCATGGCAAAACAAAAACATGCCATGCTACACCTTCACAGAGCTCTGAAAGACAGAAAGGCCAGGGAGTCATGGAGACTCAACAAGAGGAAGAAAACCCAGAGGACAAGGAAACACATGAAGTGCATCAATTGGCAGATGGTTCACCTGAGAACAGAGAAATAAATGCTAAGGAACAAGCAAAAACTGATAAAACATCATCTGCTGGACAGGAGGTAGGGCCTTCAGCTGAAGATAATGTAAGGGACCAAGCTAAGGAAATAGCTGATTTGCTAGATTATAGATTAATAGAGCCAGCTAGTGAAGAACTAACAATTGAAGAAATGGAAACACAAGAGAAAGAGGTGCCACAAAGTAAAGATAACACTCTGGACTCCTCAATAAGTGTTTCAGACAAAGCAGAGGAAACCCAACTTCCACAACAAAAATCCATATGGAAAAGAACTAGAATGGATTTCAAGGAAAATGAGGAGGAAGGGGGAGGTGAGAGTGAAGCAAGCAAGGAACAAGGTGATAATGTGAAACCAAAAGAGGACAAAGATAACAAGAAAGCTGAATGTTCTGCCAATGAACCAAATCTAGAGGAAACCAATAGGGAAGAAAACATAGGGAATTATGCCATGCATTTAGTATTAGAAACAGATGAAAAGGAAGAGATGACAGGTTTAAGTCAAGATGACAAGGAAGATGAGCAGAATATGTCAGAGGAAAAAGTGGAGCCTATAGTGATTGAAGAAAGGGTTTTAAGAGGGCGTTCAATTCCTTTACAAATAATCACACCCCAGTCTAAATCCAGACACTGCAGCACTAAAGTTCAACAATCAGAAATGCCATTGTCTGATATAGAGAAGAGCCCTCAATCAGCTCAGAAGAGAAGTCTCCGCAAGAGAAAAAGTATGGAGGTAACACCAACTTACAAATCTAAGCGTCACAGCAGTTTAGAATGTTCTCAATACTATGATTGACATTGACAAAAAAAGTAGTGTGCAGCCACAAAGCTGGGAAATTGTAAAACAAAACAACCCACTGTAGCGTCTGTACACTAGTACACCTATAACAACACTACAACTATGAACATGAACTTTTGATAAAGATTTTGTTAAATTTGATTTAAAAAGCCATATTTTGCATTTTTAAAGAATTCTTACAGGTAGTAAATGAATATTTTTATTAGTTTGCAATGTGTGATGTAATGCCTGAAGGTAAAGTGCTTAGTCTTTTCTACAAAAAGGACCGTTTTAGAGTAGAATTTGTGTACTTTAATAGAAGAAATATTACCAAAACATGATTTTGCTTTCCAGCTACAGCAGAACTCAGATTTCAATATTAACAACAACAAAAAAAACATTTTACATATTACATGGAGACTTGTGGGTGTTAATATGCATACATACATCTAATATGTAATCCCTTCCCATATGATAATTATTAATTAACCTTGTGAACTTCAGCATTAGACTCTTAATAATGTGATATTAGGAAGGAACCATTAGATAGGAACCATTTATTTACCTGTGTGATGTAAAACTTAATGTCTTAGTGTAGCATTTTATCTGGACTAATAGAGGACTACAGTTATTTTTCCATTTACTGAAATTCCTACAGCTTTGTCTATTTTTGTGGCAAATAAAGATTAGTAGAGAGTATTTCAATTTGTCATTTCATTGCTTCTCTGTAGTTCAGAAGTAGTAGAAAAGAAATAAGAGTATTCCATATACAGGAAACTGGCCAGCTTTCTTTATGGTCCTTCAGGTGTGGTTCTCATAGTCGTTTAAACAATATAGCGATATTCTATTAATTTGGAATGAGTTTCAATGTGCTTAAAACAAGCCATTTAAAGCATTTTGAATTGAAACCTTAATTTATATTTTTTCACTGAGGATAAGTAACAGACAGTTAATTTTGGAAATAGCAAACTTTTGCTTCAAGGAGATTGAAAACTTGGAGTAATGAAGTTAAGCAGCAGTATGTCTCTGTGTTATATGTCAATATTCAGTATCAGTATCAATGTCTGTATTTTTCGGATATTAGGATAATGAGAATATCAGCATTTTCAGGGTCTGGGGTATAAGGGTTGGCCATGTTGTGCATCAGCAGCAATATGAAAGCCATGACAGCAATATCCTGTCCTGTAAAATGTACATGTTTAGCTTGGGATCTGTCCATGGTGCTGAAGCTGTGTAGCCTCCTATTTCAAGTCAAGAATCAAGTCAAGCCTGGAGGTTACATATTTAGTTTTAAGATAGATTCCTTAGCTTTTGTAACCTGCTTGCTGAAGGTAATAAGTTCCAGATTAGTTCAGTCACAGATTTGCTCTCCATTCTTTTATTCTGATTTTGTGTCGACATCTCCATTATTACTGCTTACCTATATTTTTCTGTTGCTTGCTTATGTTACCATTGCAACAACTCAACTCCCAGAACAAGAGCAGTTCCTCTGCTGCTCAACTCGCTCGACTCACAGGCACAGCCTGGTGGCGAAATCATGCAGTGCACCCTCCCATGTTACTACGTTACTGATATCTAAATGAATACTGCAGCCTGAGAGAATCAACAACTATTGTTAAAAATCTTAAGCTGTTGTATTACTTTGTGGGTGGAGATTACCTACAACCGAGAGGATGCGAGGAGTTCAGCACCACAGGGGAGGTGATATAAGGACCAGGGTGTGTCTTGTTAGGTCCTTTGTTCCTGTCTGCTATATCAGTGAGTGAATGAGTTGATATATTTAAGTTTTAGATCGTTTATTTGTCCTTTCAGTTATACCTAAGGTTACACATCCTAATTGTGTGTGTATTTCTTTCTAACAGACCAAATGTATTGTTTCTTTTTTTTTTTTTAATTCTAGTGTGTGGTACATAGGGTAGTGTGTTGATTTATGTTTGTTTATTGTACAGATAATCATCCTTCCCTCCCATTTGACCAACTACCTCAAACCCACAAAATAAATGACTAAATGGCCTTCTTGGATCCTGTGTGTTTCAGTGCGCACCACAGTTAGAGATTCCATGGTCCAGTCAACTTCATCCTTCATCACATGTAACCTTTGAAATTTACAGCCCTTTAACATGGTCCTTCAAACCAGAGTTTCTAAACTGGATATGGATTCAAGAGCGAAACCAGAGAATAAAGATGAAGAATCAAGAGGAAGACCGCAGCGAGAGAGGAGGCCCCCTGGTTACCTCCAAGATTACCATACAGAACTGTACATCCAGGCCCTCACGCGGGATGGAGCAACCCGCTCACCACCACCAGAGACTGCTTTATTAAGGCAAGAAATGGCAGAGTTGAAAAGCATGGTTAATGAACTTAGAGATAGACTTGAGCAATATGAACGAGTAATTCGGAAGCTGATGAGTATGATGCACAAAGTTGTGATGAACCATATCATAGAGAAAGTGAACATGGCCCCCCTTGTAATCAAGAGATATATATCCCCTATAGTAAAGCACGTTCAGATCCTACACTTTCAGAGTCTATGCATGTAGCAGAGAGTGGTAGGATTTCTTAGTCAGTACAAACACTGCCATCCCATGTGTGCTGACCCCAGTATGACACCACAGAGTTAATAAAGACTGTGCACAAACCTCTCACAACTTTAGCACAACCTGCTAATAGAAGCGATGAGAATTTATATTCTGCACCTACCAGCCAAGCGCCCTCAGTTTCTGCACCTATCAGTCAAGGGCCCCCAGCCCAACTACCATCCACTGAATCACTTTCAGTTCCAACACCTTTTAGCGAAGCTATGCCTACCAGTGTCTATTTCAGCCAACAGTCTTCAGCCCCTCTGCCTATCATCCAAGCACAATATGCCCAAGCAGCCTCTAGGCCAGTAACTTGCAGTAAGTGCATCTTAGTCAACAGCCTGTAGCCTATGATTATTATAGCCAAGTGCCACAAGCCCCTGTGCATTCTAATCAAGTGCCAGCAGCCCATGCACAGCCTAGACATTTACCTCATTTCCAAGCACCACTTGTCTCTTTTCTGTCGACTCATGGGCTTTTAACCCATGCTGCCGAAATCCCAACTCATGTTTATCCAGTTCAATCCGTATATCCACCTCTGCCTGCAGTTTCATCTCAGCCCCCCTCCACCTCAACACAAATACACCAGTATCAGTTACCCCATATGTCACAACAGCCATCAGTCCCAGAATGGCAGCAGCAACCGGTTGAAAACTACAACCGACCAAGATATGCTTCATGCACTGAAGGACCCTCATTCCCTAACTTCATACACGAGGATCCCCATTAGTTCGCAATGTTAAAGATGGCTCTCCATGACCTTTTATCCCCAGAAGGAAGTATACAAATACCATATCTTGTTAGATCACCTTCACCTGAGTTCAGCCCGTCATATAGCCCTTTCCTATGCTCATGACCCATGTCCTTATACCATGGCTCTAGCAGCCTTAGAGCAGCAGTACTGCCAGCCACATCACCTTGCACTGGGAGAAATACAGTCTATCCTGAACCTTGCCAAAGTCCCCCGTGGTAATGTCGATATGTATGCAGTAAGAGTGAGATCCATGGTGGGTATGTTGCAATCTTTAGAACCAGCAGGAGCATCAGAGCTTGCCTGCGCATCACACGTTCAACGTCTGTTAAGCAAATTACCAGCTGAATCTGTTGCCAACTATGCAAGACATGCTCGTGCAGCTCACCCAACTGCCCATTATAATCTAGCGGACTTCTCACTATGGCTCCAAGGAGAAGCAGAGTGCCAAGCAGTCGCAGCTCAGGTCGCAAACTTTCAGATGGACACCCCTCAATACCCAAGAAGAGAATACAGTCTGAGACCAAAGTTTGCCCCATCATCAGCTACTATACCCCAGGGTGCTAGTCCCAAAGCTCCTGCACAAAACACAACTGCTGGAGATAAGGCCAGACCTAAACCCAAATTTTCATGCTCCCATTGTCATTCTCCAAATCATTCACTGACTTACTGTGAAAGGCTGAAGGAACTAAGTACGGAGAGAGTCGCAAGATGGATAAAAGAGCAAGGACGATGCTGGAGGTGTGGAAGGTCGCATTTAGCAGCAAATTGTGACCTGAAGAAGTTCTGTCCTAAATGCAATGGTAAACACTTGGGAGTTCTGCATGACGTAAATAAACAACCTACTGCTCTATGTGAACCCTCAAAGTAAGTCCCCCAAAGTCCTGCTAAAAGTAGTACAAGTTAAATTGAGTAATAAGAATCGCACTCTTGAGACCTATGCAATTTTGGATGATGGTTCAGAGTGCACCATCATATTGCCTTCAGCCGCTAAGTACCTAGAGTTAGACGGGGCGGCTGAGAAACTTGATCTGCGTACAATAAGGCAAGAAACAGAAACCATACAGGGTAGGACAGTTACCTTAAAGATGGCTGCAGCATCAAATCCAGATAGAAAATATCTAATAGAAGGAGCATTTACATCTGACAGACTTTCTCTTGTGGAGCAGACCCTACCCTATCAACAAGCTTAGACAATGCTATCACCATCTACATGATGTGCCTTTGGATGCCTTTTCAAATGTACAGCCTCAGATCCTCACAGGGACTGATAATCCCCATCCTACAACTCCTGTTGAACCTGTTTGTATGCCATTTGGTTCCAAAAGGGCACCCGTAGCTGTGAACACCCGACTGGGCTGGGCTCTTCAAGGGCCTACATTCCTACCTGGACCACAGGACACACCACAGTGTCTTTTTAACAACAAGCCCATATGCCGAGTTAAAGCCTGATATGGAAAAGTTGTGGCAGGCAGATGTTCTCCCCTATAGGAATGATAAGCTCATCACAAGATCAAGGCAGTACAAATAAGCTATGGAACTTCTGGAGGAAAAGACCGCTAGAGTAAATGTGGATGGAACTGAACGCTATGCAACCCCTCTGTTAACAGTTAAAAATGCTCAGAAGCTACAGTCTCATAAAGACTCTGTGATACCCCTCCTTCGTAGAGCTGAGCGGCAGTTACAGAAGAAACCTGATTTAGCTGAAATCTACAATAAGGAGGTAGATAAGTTAGTCCAAGCTGGTTATATAGCCAAACTTAGACCCGATCAAGTCACTCAATCCCCAGAATCTTGGTATATTCCTCATCACCTTATTGAGCATAATGGTAAACATTGTACAGTGTTTAAGTGCTCTTTTTCTTATCAAGGCCAAGTACTCAATAATCAGCTACTTCCTGGTCCGATTCTAGGTCCCTCCACTATCAGTGTGCTCCTGCGATTCCGGCAGCATAGAGTGGCAATTAGTGTCGACATTAAATCTATGTTTCACCAAGTGAGACTGTTACCTGAAGACAGACCTCTTCTCAGGCTTCTATGGCGCAACATGGAATGCAAAATACCGCCAGAGGTGTATGAATGGCAAGTGCTTCCATTTGGAACAACTAGCAGCCCATGCTGTGCTATATATGCATTGCAAAAGTATGTCCAGGATCACACCGAGCAGAAAGCAGATGTTGTTGAAACCGTTACCCAGTCATTCTATGTCAATAACTGTCACGAGTTGCACCCCTGAAATCTCTCTCCATACCTTGTCTAGAGTTGTCTGCAGCCCTAACCGGTGCCCAGTTGTCTCAGCTGATTCTAACAGAGTTGACGCTTCCTGTCCAGCAAACAGTTCTGTGGACAGATTCTACTGTAGTTCTTAACTGGTTGCAGTCAGAGTCATGTCGATACAAAGTGTTTGTGGCCAACAGAATTCTAGAAATACTTGACCTTACCTTAGTTAACCAATGGAGGTATGTAAACTTAACTCAACTTAAATCCAGCAGATGGTATTACAAGAGGTAAAACTATTAAAGAACTTATCGCTAAAGGCCGATGGCACCAGGGCCCAGCATTTCTCTACCT
Organism: Protonibea diacanthus; assembly: GCA_028641955.1. NCBI lineage: Eukaryota > Metazoa > Chordata > Actinopteri > Sciaenidae > Protonibea > Protonibea diacanthus. Next base: position 59,758 of record CM053985.1, read on the forward strand.
ATCTGCTACCTACAGGCCTACGATGTCAGCTCCAGCCCATGAGATTCCCTGTGAACTGTGTAAACCTATGTTTTGTGGGCTCCCGCAACCTGACAAGTCCCCCATCCTGCCTGTCACTTGCAAATACAACACATGGAAGGATATGGTGGAATCCACGTATGAGGAACTTAAACAGTCTCTTCAGTTGACCAACATGGATCCCTCAACATTGACTCAAGTGAAAACCAAGGCATTCCTACTCTCACAGGCCCAACGTGAGAGTTTTCCTGACGAATTCAAGGACTTGAAAGCCGGTAAAGAGATTTCCCCTCAGAGTCAACTACTTCCCCTCTCCCCCCAATTTGATAGTGTTTTAGAGCTCATTAGAGTAGGCGGCAGACTGCGGCAGAAAGAAACATTAGATCCCGACGTTATTCATCCTATAGTTCTTGACCCTAAACACCCCACAACCTGTCTCCTGATAAAACATTACGATGAACAACTCCTCCATCCTGGACCAGAAAGGGTCTTTGCAGCTATCTGCCATACCTGCTGGATTCTCCGTGGTAGGCAAGCTGTGAAAAAACACCAGTGGACTTGTAATGAATGTAGGAAATGGCGTGCTAAACCTGCTTATCCTAAAATGGCTGACTTACCCCCCTGAGATTATGGAAGCCTCCCTTCTGGTCAACAGGTGTTGACTGTTTTGGTCCATTCAACATTAAAATAGGAAGAAGACAAGAGAAAAGGTGGGGGGTACTGTTCAAATGCTTAACCACTCACTGTACTCACATAGAAATACTCACCAGTCTTGATACTGACAGTTTTCTCATGTCCCTTTGCCGTTTCATTGCCCATAGAGGACGCCCTTATGAGTTACTATCAGATTGCGGTACCAACTTTAAAGGGGGAGAAAGGGAGCTGAAAGGGGCATTCTCCACCCTCAATACAACTTTAAAGGAACATTTGGAGAAACAACGAATACATTTTTGCTTTAATCCACCAAATGCTCCTCATTTTGGTGGTATGGGAGAGAGAAGTGAGATCGATCAAGTCTGCCTTAAGAGTCGCTCTACAGTCGCAAACAGTAACTGAAGAAGTTCTTGCTACAGTTCTGACAGAAATAGAAGAGATTCTAAACTCCAAACCCCTTGGTTCAAATGATATGTTTCTGCAGATGTAGCTGATCCAGATCCCATAACCCCAAATCTCCTCCTTATGGGAAGGAAAGATGCCTCCCTCCCTCAAGCTGTATACACAGGTACTGGATTCATTGGTAAGAGACGATGGAGACACAGCCAGATATTAGCTGACCTGTTTTGGTCCCGATTCATCAGAGACTACCTTCTTAACCTGCAAATTCATCATAAATGGAAGAAAGACAGCTGTAAAATGAAGGAAGGAGCAGTGGCTTTAATTGTGGATCCTCAACTGCCAAGGGGTTTGTGGCCTGTGGGAAAAGTAACCCATGTTATGCCCAGCAAGGATGGTAGAGTCCGGACTGCCGAAGTCACCATTAATGGGAAGAGATATATCAGACCTGTGGCCAGATTAATATTTCTCAAACCTATGGAGAACACGCCCTCTAAAGACACATGATCATTAACTAGCTTAAGATTTAATCTAAATTCAAATATTTTATATTTGAAGGGGCAGCTGTTAAAAATCTTAATCTTAAAAAGCTGTTGTATTACTCTGTGGGTGGAGATTACCTACAACCGAGAGGATGGGAGGAGTTCAGCACCACAGGGGAGGTGATATAAGGACCAGGGTGTGTCTTGTTAGGTCCTTTGTTCCTGTCTGCTATATCAGTGAGTGAATGAGTTGATATATTTAAGTTTTAGATCGTTTATTTGTCCTTTCAGTTATACCTAAGGTTACACATCCTAATTGTGTGTGTATTTCTTTCTAACAGACCAAATGTATTGTTTCTTTATCGACAAAGACCTGAGATATCTGTAATTCTGAGCGGATGCATTAATAATGTACGATTGCTAATCTTTGTCTATAATTCTAGTGTGTGGTACATAGGGTAGTGTGTTGATTTATGTTTGTTTATTGTACAGATAATCATCCTTCCCTCCCATTTGACCAACTACCTCAAACCCACAAAATAAATGACTAAATGGCCTTCTTGGATCCTGTGTGTTTCAGTGTGCACCACAGTTAGAGATTCCATGGTCCAGTCAACTTCATCCTTCATCACATGTAACCTTTGAAACACACAACACATCAACCTGTATATTAAAGACACAAAACCTGTGTGCAGCCTGATTCTCAGCTGAATAAACTGAACCAAAACACCAAAAAAAAAAAGTTGTGAGGTCCCTAATGAACATTTCATAAACATAAACAATCTGTAAAAACATTAACACTTTTTAATACAGTCAGCAATTTACTCTATGACCTGCAGTCTGTGGGGTAATTGCATCATATGAATCAGTACATATAAAATACTAATATTGAGGAAAGTTTACGTTTATGTATGTATGTATGTATGTGTATATGTATGTATGTATGTATGTATGTATCTATCTATCTATCTATCTATCTATCTATCTATCTATCTATCTATCTATCTATCTATCTATCTATCTGAAGATCTCAGAGGTGAATTAGTGAGGATATACTACAATAGAAAATATTTTATTGAGGGCATGTGATAATATAACCATTATTTTACCACATTGTAGAAACCAATAATGTAATAAAGTCCAATAATGTAATATCTGCCAATAACAATAATTTGGGCCATTTCAAATGTAATGAAGCCAATAACGTAATAACATTTTGCCAATAATGTAATAAGTTATTATGTTGTTGGCTGGTTATTACGTTATTGGCGTAGCATTAAAAAAAATTGTTATCCGATAATGTAATAATACATAAATATGATAGCATTTCTTGGAAATCAAAGATTATTTTGCAGTTTTTGTGCAGTTTGCTCACCAAAACAGAAATAGTGAATGGCATTGTTGTCATATTCATTTATCAAGGGTACGTACTTTGCAGCACTCTGTCTCCTTAATTATGGTTGTTAGAGCCAATTTGAGACTTGAGTATTTGCCCTATTCCTGATTTCTTATTTTTTTGCATATCTATCACACTTAAATGTTTAAGATCACCAAACAAATGTTAATATTAGACAAAGATAACCCAAGTAAATATAAAATTCAGTTTTTAAATGATGATAACTAACTGTGATAAAACAAATTTTTTTGAAAGATGAGTTCCATTACACTGTCCACACCCAGACCTGATCACTGCCAGACCTGTTGGATCTAGAAATCACCTCAGTAGAACCTGTTAGGCTGAGACATCTCAAACAGCAATACATCACGCCACTGTGATCTCAAGAAGTTCAACAAAAGATGAAAAAACAAAATCATTGACAAATGTCAGTCTGGAAAGAGTTCTTCATTTCTAAAGCTTCGGGACTCCAAAATTCCACTAATGGAGAAACCCAAAGCGTCTGACCTTGAGGTTACGAACTGACAGCTGGATGTTCTCCTTCAGGATTTTCTGGTAAAGACCAGAATTCATGGTTCCATCAGTTACTGCAAGTCCTCCAGGTCATGAAACAGCAGAGCAGCCCCAGACTATCACCCTACCCACTGCCATGTGTGACTGTTGGTATGATGCTCTTTTTATGAAATGCTGTATTAGTTTTACACCAGATGTAACGGGATGCACACTTTCCAAAATTTTCAACTTTTGTCTCATCAGTCCACAGAATATTTTCCCAAAAGTCTCAGGGATCATCAAGAATTTTGGCAAAAGTGAGACAAGCCTTTGTGTTGTTTTTGGTCAGCAGTGGTTTTCAGTTTCTGCCCTGTCTCTTTTTGAGTCATGAACACTGACCTTTACTGAGCCAAGTGAGGCCTGCAGTTCTTAAGAAGTTGTCCTGGGTCCTTTTGTGACCTTCTGGATGAATTGTTGCTGCGCTCTAGGAATATTTTGGTAGGGTGGCCATCTTGGGAAGGTTTTCACCACTGTTCTAAGATTTCTGCATTTGTTCATAATGGCTCTCATCATGGTTCACTGGACTCACAAAGCTTTAGAAATGTCTCTTGGCTAAATCTTTCCAGACTGACAGTCAATGATTTTGTTTTTTCATCTTTTGTTGAACTTCTTGAGATCACAGCGTGATGTGTTGCTGTTTGAGATTGCTCAGCCTACTTCACTCAAACAGGTTCTACTGAAGTGATGTCTGGATTCAACAGGTCTGGCAGTGATCAGGCCTGGGTGTGGACAGTGTAAATGAACTCATCTTTCAAAAAAGATTAATTAGTTTTTATCACAGTTCATGATTTAACAAGGGGGGCAATTATTTTTTCACACAGGGCCAGGTAGGTTTGGATAGCTTTTTTCTCTTAATAAATGAAATCATCATTTAAAAACTGCATTTTATATTTACTTGGGTTATCTTTGTCTAATATTAACATTTGTTTGATGGTCTTAAACATTTAAGTGTGATAAATATGCAAAAAAGTAAGAAATCAGGAAGGGGGCAAATACTTTTCACAGCACTGTATGTAATTCATAATTTCATATGTGGAGGAATATTATTTAATTAATTACTGTGAAGTATATATGGTAATTAGATCACTTAGTGGAATGTGCTAGAATTCAGGAAGAGAACAGTGGTCATGTGACCTACATGTGTTTGCTCAGTGTTAGATTAAAAAGTCTAAGGTTATTACATTATTGACATGTTATTACATTATTGGCTTGTTATTACATTACTGGCTTTATTATATTAAAAATGGCCAAAATTATTACATTAGCGGCAGGTATTACATTATTGCGCATGAATATGCACATGAATATCAATCCACCAAAGTTGAATGCAATAAAAGTAACATATTTATTGCAGAACAAGGTGATTCTCACCTCTAAAATAAAATGACCCCAAACAATTATTCAGGATTTTATAATTCAGTTTATGGTACCATAACGTTGCTGCTAACTTTGGAGGTCCTTTGTAATTCTTAAGGAAAATGTTGTCTGTAATCACTGTTCTTTATGTACTCAGAAAGGTCTTCAAAACCCTCTGGGCAGTGGTGAGCTATGCAATACAGATACTCCATCCTGTGGCTCTGTCCTTTTGCAGAAGTAGATTCTTCTGGCATACAGCTACGAGTCTTGAGCACCTCTACTGCAGCAACATGTGTGGCAGCATCTGAAGAATACTGACCAAACATTCACAAACTCTGGTTAACTTTCTCTCTTTTAACTCTAATGTCCATGTCATTCCATTACTCAAGAGTCCATATTTACTCATGAACACAGGACACACTGATATAAAACTCCTGGATATTAACTTAATGGTGGCTGACTGTGGCTTGGAGGTAGAGCGGGTCGTCCACTAATCAGAAGATCAGTGGTTCGATCCCCGGTTCGATCCCCTCCAGTCTGCATGTCGAAGTGTCCTTGCGCAAGATACTGAACCTCAAATTGCTCCCGAAGGCTGCACCATCGGTGTGTGAATGGTTAGTTCCTCCAACTGATGAGCACTTGGCATCTTGCATGGCCACCAATGCCATCAGTGTGTGAATGGATGAATGAGATATGTGAAGCGCTTTGAGTGGTCGGAAGACTAGAAAGGCGCTATGTAAGTACAGTCCATTTACCATTTACGATATGGTCCAAACTGGAATAGTATTATTATTATTATTGCCTCACTCTATATGTTTTGCAACACCTGTGCAATACCCAGCAGACCCACAAGGGTGTGCACTTCACAAATATACAGTGTGGAGGTATTTCCTTGTGCCCTACAATAAGCTGGCGGCTTGTCCAGAGTGTACTCCCCCTCTCGCCCAAGGTCAGCTGGGATAAGCTAAATAAATACCACACATATGAACACAAAACTGAATAAATACCATACATATATACATTAACTGAATAAATACCACACATAAACTCAAAACTGAATAAATGCCATACATATAAACACAAATGGAATAAATACTACACATATAAACACAATGTGTGTACACAGTGTTTTGTAAAAAAGTGTTGAAAAAAGATCAATCTAATTTCCAAATTTCACAGCATTTCACAACACAAGAACATTCATTAAAGAAAGTTGAATTTGAATGAAATACAGATTTATTGCTTTATTAAAAGTTGATTTCCAATGTATTCATTTACAAGGTATATACACTGTGTTCCAAATTATTATCAAATCAAATCAAATTTTATTTGTATAGCCCAGTCACAAAACACATTTTGCCTCAGAGGGCTTTACAATCTGTACAGGGGTTGACACCTGACAGAGCCCTTAGACCCTTGGTTTGAGTGAGGAAAAACTTGCCTACAAAAAACCCTTTAACAGGGAAAAAAGGTGGAAGAAACCTCAGGAAGAGCCACAGAGGAGGGATCCCTCTCCCAGGACGGACAGACGTGCAATGGATGTCACGTGTACAGAACAAATCAACACAAACATATTGTACAATTATAATGAATGATAGAATGACAATGAATTACAACTACAGTAGCAGTGGAAACTGTGATAGAGATAGAGAGACACAGACGCACAGAAGCAGTAAATCATTAACTAACTATAAACTGTAGTGGAGATATGGTAGCAATAATGACAGTAATGCTATATATAGTGGACATCAGCAGCAGACCACAGCAGCAGCCATGATCCATGAGAACCTGCTGGACGAGAGAGCACAGAAACTCCGGGGAAGAAGTTTAGTTAGTAACATGCATTGACGGTAATGGTGATGGTCCTATGGCAGCATAACTAAGGGATGACCTGAGCCAGCCCTAACTATCAAAAAGGAAAGTCTCAAGTCTACTCTTGAAAGTGTTGACCGTGTCTGCTTTCTGAACGCAGAATGGTAGTTTGTTACACAGAAGAGGAGCTTGATAGCTGAAAGCTCTGGCTCCCAATCTACTTTTGGAAACTATAGGAACCACAGCAACCCAGCATTCTGAGAGCGCAGTGTTCTAGAGAGGTAGTAAGGTACTATGAGTTCTTTTAGATATGATGGAGCCTGGCCATGTGTGCTCTTGGTTGGTTGGAACAAAAACCTGCAGCCACACCGGCCCTTTTGTGGAACAGTTTGACACCTGTGGCTTAGATGAAGAAATTATTGAAGTTATTTGATGAAAGTCAATGGGAGAAAAAATAAATATATCTAAATATATATCAGGTTTTGCAACTGTTTCCAAACTTGCTGTATCAGAATGCAGATCAGTGCCTGTTGAAGGCAAGATGTGATGAATTTTGTTTCTAACAGTTATAATTTTATCATTAAAGAAGCTCATGAAGTCATTACAAGTTAGACCTAAAGGAATAGATGGCTCAGTAGAGCTGTGGCTCTCTGTTAGCCTGGCTACAGTGCTGAAGAGAAACCTGGGGTTGTTCTTATTTTCCTCTATTAATGAAGAGTAATAGGCTGCTCTGGCATTACGGAGAGCCTTCCTGTAAGTTTTAAGATTATCTTGCCAGACTAAACGAGATTTTTCCAGTTTAGTGGCACGCCATTTGTGTTCAGATTTACGTGCCACTTACTTTAATTTGCGAGTCTGCTGGCTATACCATGGTGCTACCCTCTTCTGTTTAATTATCTTCTTTTTCAGAGGTGCAATAGAGTTGAGAGTTGTCTGTAATGATCCTGTAGTACTATCAACAAGATGATCTATTTGTCAGGGGCTAAAGGAAGCAGACAAGTCCTCTGCTACATTGAAACGTGGCATTGAATTCAATACTGAAGGAATCACTTCCTTAAATTTGGCTACAGCACTGACAGATAAACATCTGCTGTAGGGGTTTCTGCCAAAAGGCAGAATATGAACTCAAAGGTTATTAAAAATGGTCAGATAAAAGAGGATTCTGTGGAAAGACTATTCAATGATCAATTTCAATGACATATGAGAGAACAAGATCAAGAGTGTGGTTCAATGAGTCGGTTTATTACATTATGTTTTATGCAAATACAATTTCATTTAAAGAAATATTTGATTTTTAGTTTTTCAATGAAAGTTTTCAATTGTGTGTCTTCCCCTGTCTGTTTAGATGACACTGACATCAATCAGGTTTCATAATTTGTTTGCCAAGTGAGCCTAATTAACAGGAAACTACTTGTTCCACATTATTAAGCAAGTAACAGGTTTCATGCGATATGGGGAAAAAAAGATCTTTCTGCAAATAAAAAGTAGGAAATAGTGCAGTATCTTGCAAAAGGTATGAAAACACAGGATATTTCACAAAAGATTAAGAGAGATGATTGTACTGTGAGAAGATGTGTGTCTGATTCAGAGCGCAGATGTGTGAGTTCAGATAAACGCATGTTAAGGAAAGGTTTGTGTGAGGCAAATTTATCATATTAAGAGGTGTGAAAAAGCCACTGATGAGTAGCAAACAGGTATTTGAAGCTGCTGGTGCCTCGGGAGTCCCAAAAACCTCTCGATGCAGGATACTCTAGAGGCTCGCTGACATGCATAAAGCTGTATTCCGGCCACCCTTAAACAATTCCCACGAGGAAAAACGACTGCAGTTGGCTCAGAAATACATGATGACTACTTTTCAACAGTTTTATTCACTAATCAATGCCGTGCTACACTGGATGGTCCAGATGGATGTAGTTCTGGATGGTTGGTGGATGGCCACCATGTCCCAATAAGGCTGCAATGTCAGGAGGTGGTGGAATTATGTTTTGGGCTGGAATCATAGGAGATGAGTTGGTAGGCCCCTTTAAGGTGCCTGAAGGTGTCAAAATGACCTCTACAAAAGTTCCTAACTGCCCATTTCCTGCCATGGTATAAAAAGAAGAACTTTACCTTCTGGAATAAAAATTTTCATACAAGACAACGCACCATCCCATGCTGCAAAAAATACAATTGAGGCCTTGCTGCTTTGGGCATAAAGGGAGAGAGTTGTTAAGAGGATATCAAAGACGGGCTCCTATGCTAATATGTAACTCGATCTGTAAAAAAAAATCAAAATAAATAAAGTTTGTTTATGATTGAAATAGCTTTGATTTGAGAAAAATACCCCCTAATGCAAAAAATACAACAGATTTCTGTTTTTAATCCTTTAGAAAATTAAAAATTCTGTTTTGCATAAAAATTTGGAACACTTCTTCTTCTTCTTCTTATTATTATTATTATTATTGGGGTCCAAGCAGCGAAGCTGCGGGAACCCATTGTTTTTCTACGTTTTCTTCTTCTTCTTCTTCTTCTTATTATTATTATTCTTTCTTCCACCATTGGAGTCTATGGCAGCCCATAGAACCGTATGGTAAAAAGTTGTGAAATTTTGCACATTGATTAAGGACAGTCGCATGTTTAATTTCACTAAGTTACATGTTGCCAGTAAATGCAGTATAGCGCCACCAACAGGTCAAAGTTTAAGGTACGTTTGTGCATGTAACTTTTGAATCGTTAGCCCAATTTTCAAAAACAAGGTATCGTTGGATTCCTTGGATCATACCAAGTTCAATGCACCCTAAGACGTCATAATGCGCCATGATGGATTTTCCGCCATCTTGGATTTTGTTGAAAGTGAATAAAAAGTTTCAGCGGTCGCAAATTTTGACGGATTCTCACAAAAATCGGCACAGACTATATTCAGACCAATGCGCACAAAACTTACTAGATGGATTTTTCAATTTCGACTCCGTTTGCCCACTACAGCCAATCGAAATCAGCGGCGAAGGCGCCGATTTTGATGTGAGCTCATATCTCAGGAACGATTTGGCAAAACAAAACCAAATTTGAAGGCATGCTTTTCATGTTCGCCAATTGCCATTGGCGGCAACGCCGCCAAACAGGAAGTTTGCTATATCTCAGCAACGCTTTGACTTCCGAAGACCAAATTTGGTCAGATGTATTGGTACCCGCCCAGAAGTACGCCAAAAAAATTTGGTGTCATTTGTCCACTAGGGGGCGTTGTAATTAAGAAAATTGTGTTTTTGCTTGTTTGCTTTGGCATGTTTGTATTTCACACTAAATTTTCATGTCTGCTAATACTGTGGAAGGTCGCAGTTCAGGTCCTGTCAAAATTTTTTACCTCGGCGTAAGATTATGGTGGCCATATTGGATTTGGGCGAAAGGGAATCTAAAGTTTCAGCTGTTTCAAAATTTGGCCAATTCTCACAAAAATCAGCAGACACGATCTTCAGACCAAGCCGCACAAAACTTACTAGATGGATTTTTCAGTTTCGACTTCATTCGCCCGCTACAGTCTATCGAAATTGGCGGTGAAGGCGCCAAATGGGATGTGAGCTTATATCTCGGGACCGGTTTGACGTATCATCATCAAATTTACTCGTACGCCTCATGACCCCATCTAGAGGGGACAGGGCAAATTTGGTTCAATTTGGCCATTTGGGGGCACTGCAGTTAGCAATATTGTATTTTGCAAAAGTGAATCTGAAGTTTCAGGTGTTTCAAAATTTGGCCAATTCTCACAAAAATCGGCAATGTGAAATGTGATGGTTGTAGATATTGTGAAGAAATACTCTCATGTAAGTAAGTACTGTTATTCCATTGATTGACATAGATAACTTGTGTTTCAGTTAATTGGATTTGGTGACGAAGCAGTTGAACAGGAAGAAAGTTTGTTTTAATCCTCTGGGGCTGATGATCACGCCGGTGTGATCAGATCACGTGGCATCTTTAAACACCGTAACAGAAAAAACCCTGTCACGTGGAGCACTGCCGTCAACTTTACTCGAAAGTGCGGATTTGAAACTCTGTCCCAGTTTTTATTTGGTGCCGCTAGACCACAGAAAACAGGAGATATGATTGTTTTAATTTGACAATAAATGCGCAATAAATAGGCTCAGGACTTAAAGTGTTAATTCAAGGCTGTGGCATATCATACCCAAATGTGTTGTTACCTTCTGGGACTGTAACTTGAGTCAACACAATAGATCTAGTGTCATTCAATGTGAAAGTTACAAATTGTAAATGAACGTAAATTATTATATCAGTAAATGTAAGTGATTCTTGGTGACGTCATCATTGATGTACATGTTTGTTGTTAGGTGTAACACAGTAATTATATTTGGCTCTCTGAGTTAAGACATTTCATGTTGAACAGTTATCGACTGTTATTTCAACTCATGTATAGTCACAACTCTTTAAATCAAAATCAAATCAAATCAAATTTTATTTATATAGCCCAAAGTCACAAAACACATTTTGCCTCAGAGGGCTTTACAATCTGTACAGGGAGTGACACCCTCTGTCCTTTATTTCAAAATCACCTGAATACATGTGTTAGTAAAGGAGCCTATATACATTCAGTAAAGTTTGGGTTATGATCATATTATTTGAGTTGCCAAATGCACATACTCTAACATTTAATCCACTTTTGTTGGAGTAGCATAGCATGTAAAGCATTTCATACGCAGACAAGCACATTGATTGAAAATATCTTATTGTTCCGTGATCAGACCATTAGCTTGGACCCCTCATTGCTGCTTGCAGCTATATTTAAGTTTAATATTTATATATGTAGTATTTATACAGTTTTGTGTATCTTAACTGGCAGACTTGTGAATTAAAGGAAGAATCTGAATGCAAACGGCATGCTACTAAATTGGAAGAATCTTGTTTAGTTTAGTCTGGCAAGATAATCTTAAAACATACAGGAAGGCTCTCCGTAATGCCAGAACAGCCTATTACTCTTCATTAATAGAGGAAAATAAGAACAACCCCAAATTTCTTTTCAGCACTGTAGCCAGGCTAACAGAGAGCCACAGCTCTATTGAGCCATCTATTCCTTTAGGTCCTTTAGGATGGTAAGACATCAACCTGTTTCTTAGACCCCATATCAACCAAGCTGCTCAAGGATGTTTTACCGTCGATGGCATTATCAGGATATGTACCGCAGTCCTTTAAAGTAGCTGTAATTATGTATGTATGTATGTAATTATTTGACACCATTGCCCATCTAATTCTTTTACAGAGACTGGGTTCATGAGGCAGACATGGTCAACACTTTTAAGAGTAGGCTTAAGACTTTCCTTTATGATAGAGCTTATAGTTCTCTGGCTCAGGTCATCGCTTAGTTATGCTGCTATAGGACTAGACTGTCAGGGGACAAATGATGCACTGAGCCCTTCTCTTCTTCACTCTCTCTCTATCCAGTATTATAAAGAGTCCACTCTAGACCTGCTCTGTATGAAAGTCTTATGATTTGCCACTATATAAATAAAATTGAATTGAAATTAATTCTAAATGTCTAGCTGACCAGTCAGATTGCTTGGTCAGAACCACTTGTTGTATAATTATAGTTATCAGTTGTATTTTTATTGCTGCATTACCCTCTCTTTCAAAAACAACAAGAAAAACTCATCAGAACCAAAATGCAAAAACTAACCAGAGGAAATCACTTTAAAGATTTTATTGAGAACACAGGCGATGGTGCAACTTAGGAGCAGGGTGACTAGAGGGGCCTTGAAGGGAGGAGATCTAGAACCGGTGGTGGGAAAATTCAGAGTGGTGAGGGGGAGAGGGGATGAGGCAAGACAGGAGTAGCAGGGGAATGATGGGGAGAAGCACAGGGAAAGCAGAGTTAAACAGAATTCACGTATTCAAGACAGACAGACAGACAGACAGACAGACAGACGAAACACAGAAGGGATGGTGAAAACAACAGGAAACACATGGCATAGAGGAGGCAAAAAGTCTCATTAATAACAAACAAATCCCTGTATTCTGGGTGTAGCTTGTCTGCTTGAAATTATTATTACCACAAGAAAATCACATTCATTCATCATACATACATCATTTATGTAATAGTAGTTAAGAAACTCAGTGTCCTTCCACTACACAGAAGCCAAGTTTATCCATTCAATATTAATTAAGCCAATTTGTTTGCCCAACCCCTACAGTAAAAATGAATGCAGTCATTTTGAGTTAATTAGTACTATTACATAAATCTTATTACTTGCTTCACATTAAGTTTGTTAGTTAATTTATATTAATAAAATTATGTAATTCAAATGGATGAAAATTCTCTATGTAACTGAAATGCATAAGTAGCCTAAATATTGTTTTGAATCCAGGAAAGAGACTGGAATGGTTGCTCACAGGGTTTATTCAATAAAGCTATTTAGATCTCTCTGGACGATTTATCTGATCGAAAATCTGTACAATAGAAGGAGGACTAAGTCTCTTAAATATAGTCTGTCTTGCATTTATCCATCCAATGAATGCATTCATGCTATCCAATGAATAATGTCGTAAAGCCACTGGAATAAGGTTTATTGATTAAGTTTATGAAATGATGAACCATAGATTTTGAACAGCGAACTAGTAGAGCTGTAAAGAGCTAGTCACTTAGAAACACATTATAAGGAAATTAATCCTGAGAGATGCAGGCTGCATGTGAAAACTAAAGGTTAGATATATCTATACAGTACAAGGCCAATGATTGTTTCAACCAAGGGTATAGGAGTAATGGAGGATCCCGCCTTTTTCCAGGAAACAGTCATGCTCATGGGTTCCTAGCTTGATCTGACGCTGGCAGACTCCCAGTAGGTCATCAAAGACAACGTCACTGTCATGAACCTCAAGCCTCAATATGTCATTCTCCTCAGCCTTGAAGTAGGTGAACTTCTCCTCCCACCAGGGGTTTGGGTTATTGTTACGAACAGATGTTTCACCCAAAGTTGCTGAGCCACAGAACACCTTGACATAGCCATCTGTAGTTCCAAGGAGGCTGGAGGGAAGATCACTGGCTCGCAAGTTAAACAACTTCAACTGGGCTTCAGCCACACTCTGACTGCACAGGACCAACACGAAGAGTGAAAGACTGGAGGCCATGGTGTCAGGCTGTGGATGAGAAACAACAGATCTTTGCACTTTTGTTTTTTGTTTTTTCTTTGTTTCCAGTTTCCCTCCAGAATTCCTGGAGATCACTGTGAGGCAAAATTATTACTTGTGTAAGATGGAAATCATTATTATAAGAAAACCATACACTGATACAGTATAATATCTCATTTCAACACGTGTATGGAATGCAATTAAATTATAAGTTATAAAACACATTACAAGGACAAGTACATATAACATCATATGATTACAGCATGTTTTTTGAAACTGGATTTTCTAAAACTCTAAAATTAGTTAGAAAGGAGACATGCGTGTTAGTCACAGTGGACAGATGGATAAAACCTTCAAACGCATACATTTACATTCACAAACAAAAGTAGCATTTGATTTTAAGGACAGAATTGGTCTCAGATGAAGGGCACAGAAGGATATTTGTTAATTTAAAACATTTTTTTAAATAGATCATAAAACAGAAATTAACAGAGAAAGAAATCTAAAAAGAAACCTATAGAAACAGAAACAATGGCAAATTATGGTAAAAAAATAGGGGTTAAATGTAGCTACAGAAAATAATAATGCAAATAATAATAATGTAATTATTTAGAAGAAATTAAAAGGGAAAACAAACTCTGTAGTAAACAAAATGACAGCAACAGATTTAGTCTTACCGGGAGTCTTGATGCCCCTCTCACCATAGAGTCTGCTGTTCCACATGTTTTTAAAGGGTCACACACTTCATATCAGCTTCATCTCACCCTCCTACAATACACTGGCAACACAACCTGCTGCACTCTCAGCATTATGTAATATAACAGAACCTGGGGCGACAGACAGATAGACAAACAGTGTTTTTAGTGTACTATTTAATATTGTTTTGCTGATTTGATGTTTTTTTCTATTATGTAAAGTGTCTTTGAGTATCTAGAAAAGCGCTTTTAAATAAAATGTATTATTATTATTAGAACTAGACATTTGGCTCTGGGTTAGATCAGCTTGTTTGGCCCAATGGCCACCATATCTGGAAAGAATACTATAGCACTACAATCATCAAATCAGATCTAGTTTATTTACAATTGAAACAAGTATCCAGTACAGACTGTACTTTTTACAAGTGGAGTATCATCAGAAGAAAATGTATTCTTTCAGTTGAACAAGTGAAACAAGACAGTTATCACCTGTTATTTTAGATGAACAGAAAACGGCTTTGTACAAATTGTCCAAAGATCACAGGTTGTATAGGTTCTAATCCTTTATTTCAGCATGAGTAGTAATATCACTAAGACAGAAGACTGTGAAATTTCCTGAGGATTATATATATTTTGCCTTAGAGAATTGTACGTTAAAAGCCCTTCTAGTGGTTATTAAAACTACAAGTTACCTTGACAAGTTTTCAGTGCTGAGGCATTTTTTTTGTGTGTGTGTTTCACATTTCTGTTCAAATTACAGTGTATACGCCCTGGTTATCTTACAAACCTGCTGGGTGGCTTACCTACCCCATGAAACCTTTGCAAAAAATGTGTTTCTGCAAAAACCTCTATCACATTAGATGTGTTCACTTGTCAACTCAGGTGTAACTATTAATAGTGTGGCTACATTTCCAAATAAATAAACCTGTCCTAAATAAAACTGAGCTGGCACGAATGTTATTTGTTGCCCCTTTGCTTTACCTCTTTTGGCATAAATGTCTGCCATCTGTTCTGATTGTCACAGTCTTCCTTTTATATTGGTACTGTTACCTCTATATGAAACCTGTATTATACAATCCACTGCGGCCATAAAGGATATTGGGGTGTTTTACCTGTTGATGTTATGGATTTCTTGTTTTTTGTAAACATAAAAAAGTCTGAGAGATTTGTCAGTGATATTTACATCTAAGAGTTTCATTGTTGAAGGAATGGGAAATATGTATAAGAAGGCAAAAAATGTAATTTTGCTGTTACATTAACCCATGATGTGCTCATAATGTTTATTGGTTTGACAGGATTTGTATTTAAAAAGAAATTTACTGAACTAATCTCTGTGTTGGCCTGAGAAGGTAGGAAATTCTTGCAAAGTAGAATAGGCAAACTGATTATTTCTGTGTTTCACTCCCACTCCATTATCCAAATGGCTAAGCAAACAATACAGTGTAGGTTTGGTATTGCAGCACAGTTTATTTCTTTTTGACAACATTGGAAACAGGGTAAAAGAGACAATGGTATAGTCACTGGAATAAGGTTTAGTGATTAAGTTTATGTGTTTGAGTGACTATTTGTCTGGTCTAATCCTAAATAATGAAACATAGATTTGAGACAAAAAACTTAACCACTCACAGTTAGTGTCTTAGAAATCATATATCTGGGAGATGTGCAGATTGCATGTAAACACTATACATGACTTGTCTCAGCCAAGGGTGTAGGCATAATGGAGGGTGCCACCTTCATTCAAGATGCAGTCATGCTCATGGGTTCCCAGCTTGATCTGACGCTCACAGACTCCCAGCAAGTCATCGAAGACGAGATCACTGTCATGAACCTCAAGCCTCAGTATGTTGTTTTCCTGGGCTTTGAAGTAGGCAAAAACCTCCTCCCACCAGGGGTTGACTTCATTGTGACGGATGGATGTCTTCCCCAGACTAATTGAGTCACAGAACACCTTGACATAGCCGTCTGTGATTCCCAGCAAATCAGAGGGTAGACCAGTTGCCCGCAGGTTAAACAACTGCAGCTGGGACTGAGCCACAGTCAGACTGCATAGGACTAGCAGGAAGGGAAGCCTGAAGGCCATGACTTGATAGGACACTGAAGAAGGGGAACAACAACAACTTAGTGTGATCTTCTTTCTTTGCCTAACAGTTTATGACATTTTATATTACCATATATATACAGTATTTGCACTGCAAGAAAACTGCTATACTAAAAAAACATTTTTCTGTTGCTGCACTAGTATTCTATTCATTTGAAACTCCTGCGAGTTCAATTTCTGAGCCTTCAAGTTTAATTTCTGTTGGACTGCTATACCATAAACCAATCATGAAATAATATTTGTACTATTGTGTGGCCCTGAAACTCTACAGTGAAACCCAGGCTTGAGAAGTTATTTTAGGCCATAATTTGCTAAAACAAATCACATAAAACAGAATTCTTGATATAGTGTGCTGTTACTAAAATGCAGTTTCAATTGGACAATGGAAATAAGTGGCACTGCACTATTTATAGACACTACAAACAAGAAGGCAACTGTGAAATGTCCATGTGGCACCAGCTGCTTTTACCTAAAACACAAGTCTTCTCTTAAAGATAATACAAACCCATGTGCTTGTTGTGTTTGCACACAAAACTTAGGGTTAGATATTGAGGGGACGTTGCATCATACTCACTGAGGGCAAATGTGAAAATGTAGCTCAATAACAGCTGGATTTGTTTGGACCATTTCCCTTTTTAAAGTTCTACCTACATTCATATGTCAGTCCTTTGAGGCACGCATACTCAGGGTGCCTGGCCCTCAACATTTGATTTCATCACTGATCCAAAATGATAGACATAATAGACTAATAAAAATAACAAAATATTTTAAAAAACTAATGAATATTAGCACCTATACAGAGTATTACTGGTTTGAATGTGTAAATAAGAAACTGCAATATAGTATTTTTTATTTTAATATTATTTTTTTGCCCTTTTTGCTTCCACTGGATAGAGACAGCTGAAGAGTGACAGGAAATGTGGAGAGAGAGATGGGAAATGAAATGTGGAAAAGGGCCACAGGTTGGGATTCAATCCTGGGCCCCCGCAGTGAGACTTTGCATATGGGGTCTACTTTACTGACTGAGCTAAACATCACCCCAGCAATATAGTATTTAATGGAAAAAGCTAAATTCTTAGATGGATTTTACAGTATTTAGTATTAAAACGGGAATTTCTTTGTGTGCAGTTTAATTTAACAATAGTTTCAAAAATTTGCAGATTGCAAAATGATTCACAAATAGTATCTTTTACACAGCTGTCAAAATATAATGTTTTATTTATAATATTTTCTGAAATCATTTAATTTTTTTGTTTGATCTTTGGATGAGTCATTAGATTGACTGTGCATCAGGTTCTGATTATGAAGGACCACAGGTGACATGTAGGCTTACTAACTTACTAAATTAGATTAACAAGTAGACTAACAATCCAAGACCAGATGTAAATTAGCTCTGATGCAGTTACATTTGAGTGTGCACTGTGCCTGCCTAAATAAATAAATAAAATAATAAATAAAATAACAGTGGCTTATTTGTACATCCAGCAGTTCTGGAGCAACATTACTAATAATTTAGAGGAATTTGATTTTGGCCAGCACTGTGAAGGATACTTGACATGTCATCCATAACTTATAAATGAGAACAGAACTAAAAAGTAATGTGTGTTTGAAAGTCTTACCTGCTGTCTTGATATCTTTCTTCTCACCTATCCATCTGTTGTTGCATGTTTTTATAGGCCATTTGCACTCATATCATGACCTCCCCCCAAAATAAAACAATCTGCTACATTCTCAGCATTATGCAACACGACAGAAATAGAGTTCCTGGAAGACGAACTAGCACCCAAAGTTTTTCAATGAGATCAATCTCTTTTGAATGTAAAAATAATAATTTGGCATGTTCACCTGTGACGGTTTGTCACTATGTACTAAGTAATAGAATAACTTGTTTACAGTTATGAGCCCACAAATGGTTTAGTCTTGTTGCCGATATTAGCCATGTTTCCAGCAGCTGTGTAAGTGGAAAAATCATTTATCAGAATCAGTATTGCTCAAGTATGTGTACACTGCAGACAGACAGCGGCATCTAGTATAATTCTTTGAATATAGTGTATTTCTTTGAGTATAACACGGAAACAAAAAAGGATGAGAAACAAATGTAGCATTATGAAATAAAATAAAAAGTTATTATTTAAATAAAAATTATTATTTAAAAACTCGTCCTAATACTAAAAATACTAAATACAAACCTATTTATTTGTATTCTATGGGTGGAGGGGACAATTCACAGATGTATTTAGAATCAGGAACACTGTCGTCCAGTCACCTAAGTGAACAACTGTAACACAACGCAGCACAATATGTTAAGGGACAGTTGCTCTCTCAGACTTCGCCACATGTATTTTGTTATTTACTCGCCTTCCTCACTGGAGCACGTACACTGACCGAAGGCGGAAAAGAAATAGACAGCAGCTTCAGACGAGCTCCGAACCTCAAATAAAGACTTATAATTCCTAACCGGAAGTGTAGTCTGGATTCCCGCTGCTAACTTAACTTCCGATTTGTAAACCTCTTTATACTGTCATTGGTTTAACGTCATCGTCTTACTTCCGGACGTTTTACAGTTTAGGTTGTTTCGGATTAAAAGGGTAGAACAACGGAAATATATGAAAGTGTATGAAAAGTGTAATGTAAAAGAATTACGCTCCATGCTATTCATGCAGAACGAAACATCTTTAGTAAACCGGACTGATAGACGGTTAGACGACTTGGTTCGCAGACACGATGTCTGACCGGACGCTGGACTATTTCTTGGTTCAGAATCAGATAAAGAAGAGAAACGCTGCCGAAGTGAGATGGTCTCACGCGGTCAATAGCAGGAGAAAACTGACGGAGGTTCTCACAGGTAGATTCTCTGCTGCTCTTCAGTGTGTCAGGTGAACTCTGTTACCATGAACGATGTGACAAAAGGTAATGACACCGTTTTAAATCAGGAGCGTCGTTGTGATCGAAATCATCAGTGCTGCTCTAATCCCGACTAACACAACTGGATAACCGTTAAAATGACGTTTCAAGACTCTTGACGTTTCATTATTAAGTCCTTCTGTTGAGACCAGTTTAGAAGGTTTTCGTCTAATTAAAGATCCAGTGTTTAAGATTTAGGGGGCACTATTTACAGAATATAATATCAATAACTATGTTGTCATTAGTGTATAATCACCTGAAGATAAGAACAATTGTGTTTTTGTTACCTCAGAATGAGCCATATATATATATAGTTATTAGGTGAGTTAAGTTATATCCTGATGATTTGCACAATTATTCTGCTAAATGAAACACTAATATTTTCCCATCTCACTTGTTTATTTTTATTTAAGTGAGTAATAACAATTCTGATTCTGAGGTTTGGGAGTTGATTTTATCAACTTGATCCTTTTCATCAACCTGAAAAGGTCCATCCAGCTCATCCTTAATAATAGCAGCCCATAGCTCTGTGCCCATTAGTGATCCAGCCACAGGCCTATCCATCTGGTCTGTCAACAGTCACTCTTATTTCAGAGTCCATTGAAAAACGTGTCTTCAGATGTCTCTTGGCCCAGTCTTGGCGTTTGTGCTTATGAGTCTCTTTGAGTGCTGCATCCTCTGAAATACATTTTTTACACAAATTGACACCATGTTTTTACTTTTCAGAGTCTGTTAAATCTGTTTTTTGGCCAGTTTTGTCTGAGGTAAAGAAGCTGCCTAATAATTATGCACACCTTGATACAGGCTGTTGATCACTTTAGGCAACACTCTCCCTCATTATATTACATAAATACACATAACCTGATAATGCTTGAGTCCAGTAAGCATTCAAGTTTATATAGAACGGAGTTACAAAATATGCATGAAAATGACGATAAGATCAAGATACTCACTTGCCTAATAATTGCGAGAGTACAGACCACCATGATTCTACTGCCCAGAACAGATATACTGAACAAGGGCTCTAGATATTTACATTTTCCACACAGTTTATGTTCACTGTAGTTTCTCCTTCGTGCCTTCATGGAGAAGATGAGGTAGCAAGGTTGTGATCAGTGACTACATCACTAGATACCACTAAATCCTACACGCTGGCCCTTAATGGACTAATTTTGATCAATCCAGGTTCCATTTCTTTCTTCCTCTACTTGTAACTTTATCACTCCTTGGACTTCAGCTCCAGCTGCTGGGGGGCATAGAACAAACGTGTTGGACAAGACAAAAAAAATTGAGCCAAGTCATAATAAGGTGGTATTTAGTCTGAACTAAACAGGCACAAGTTCATCACTGATCATTTTTACCAACAACTTTTACCCTTAGGTCCCACTCATATGATTGAGGCTGACATAATCATGAGAGGCTGTGACCCCAAAGAGCCAATCATGGCACATCCCCCTGACATGGACAGTGACATCACACTGAAGGAGTGGCTGGAAGGAGTGAAGGCATACAACAAAGGAATCAAATTGGACTTTAAGAGGTGAGATCCAGCTTCTATCCATTCTAACTAATGTGTGATTGTGTGTGATGTTAACACTGGTGTACTGTCCGCGCAGCCTGGAGGCAGTGTCTTCATCTGTGGTTCTACTGGAGGGAGTGCTGGCTGAGCCAAGCCGTCCCATCTGGATCAATGCAGATATCCTCCCTGGTCCAGGGGGACAGGCCACACCCCTGGAGCCTCAAGCTTTCCTTTCTGCTGTGAGAATTCTACCCACTCATACTGTGCTGTCTCTTGGGTGGACTACAGGCTGGACCGCTGGGAAAGATAATCCAGGTGAAGACATTCAGGACCACTGACTGTGTACAGTACATGGAGACTTTTACTCTACTAATGACAGAAAATATTATGTAAACAAAAATATCATGTACACATGTTTGATTTACATTCAGTAGTTTACGTATGAACCTGACACACCAGGCCAACAGTAGGCCAAAAAAGTGCTTCTTAGTACTATACTGGATTTTTGAGGGAAATACGAGTATTAATATTTGAAAACCTAAAAAAATTCTATAACAATACATCATGTGGAACCATAGGTTTAGCCATACTGTTTATTAGGGCTGTGGGTTATTGATCACATAGCCAGATAATGATGATGATGATTTTTTTGTATGTAATTTATGTCTTTGATGTATTTTTTGTTGGCTATGTGTTGTATTCAAGTTGACTATAGCTGTGTGTAGCACTATTGTCTAAGTCAAAATTAAGTATATAAGATGAGTATTTTTTGCCCTGAATAGATTTTGAAGTCCAGAAAAGCGTAAATGACTCAAGATGAAAATTATATTTAATATTGAACCACAATGGTGGACAGTGGGCTCTAAATATTTTGGGACCCTGTTTGTTCACACTGCAGTCACTCAGTGGTTATAGTGAACAGGTTTACACTGTGAGTTGTCAATTTATGTTTCAGATTACATTGCCTGAACCAACTCCAGGTTTTAAGAATAACTTTCATTTTCAACAAATCTTAAGAGATCAAAACCAACAATGTCTTAGATTGTCTGTGAACTCGTTTCGGTTTCCCTATTCTTTCTATGACGGCAGCCTGTTGGTTCCTCCCAAAACAGCTCACAAACACAGTGTATAGTTTCATTTAAAAAGATAATTTCCTATTCCTAACTATATTAAGTACACAGAATACTTAAGTAAAATCATTTTTAGGTTGTGACAAATAGAATAACACCAGACTCATCCTTTGAATCAGTTCTCAGTAGAAAAAGGAGTTACACCTTAAATAAATGGTTTGCGAAAGCTGTGGATTCTGTGAGAAAGAGACTTTCTCATTGATTTGTTTTAATATTTTTCAGGTTACAGCTGGGATATGGTGCATGTGATGGATGAAATCTGTCAAACCTTTAAACATCCAGTCACCTTCCCAGTGCGTGCAGCTCTTTTGGCCCAGTCATTCTCCCAGCTCACATGGTTGCTGCAGCAGTCAGACAGGTGATTATCAACACAGTCACATTCTGCTTAGCTCTGCTGCAGGACTGTCTCACATGACCCATCATGTGTGCATCATGCTGTAAAGGTATGGCTAACTGCATATGAATCTACATGCAGGACTACCTACCACCTAATCTAACTGCTCTTACATGTGTGAGGTTGACTGTGGTTTTACTGTATTCTAAAGAAACTCAAAAGCACAATGCAATATACAATTTTTATTGTGTATTCAAAATTGGTCATATTCCTACTTACATGTGTCCAGCAAGAAAAAAACAACAACAAAAAACAAGTGTTAGGGTATAGGTATCCAGCCAGGGGGTCAAGACTCCCAGTAGCAAAAAAGAAGCCAGTTGTACTGGACACTTTTCTTTCAATAACACTTAACACATTAAAATGATGAAATAACATGTGTAGAACTATGTGGTAGAATCTGTTTTAGATTTTAGATTCTTCAAAGTAGCCGCTCTGATGACAGCTTTGCACACTCTTCATTCTCATAGGGCTCGTCCACACGAGTACGTTTTTGTCGAATCCGCATAAATACTTTTTGTTTTGGCCTCGCATCCAGACGAATCTGGCTTTTTGAGGTGTGAAACCGGTATTTTTTGAGAATAGGTCCCGGAGTGGGAAAATCCTAAAACGCCGGATAGTCCGGAGTCGTCTGGATGGTGAATGCAGATTGTTTCAGAAACTATGACATATAAGACCCGCCTCTCTAACCTTTAACCTCAGGTGCTGCTGCTAGACACTCATAACAACAACAATGCCGGACTACAGGCTTGTGCTCATACTACAGAAACTACTCAGTCTATTACGGCTGCTACGACAAAACCTTCTGCTTCTATATTACTGCGAGGAGCAACAAAAGAACATGTTTGTGAACAGTGTGTGACCTTTATACACATGCTCCATGGCTTCTCTTCCGGTTTTAGTGTATTGGTGTGGCGCTGTATATGTACTACAGCGTTTTGGGTTGTTTCCAGTGAATCTGTGTGGACGCAGATATGACGCCGTGTTTACGGAGATCTTTTTCAAAACAACTTATCTTCTTTATGTCATTTGTGTTGTTCAGAGGTAGTGTTGGCATACGGTAATTCATATTATGGAAAGAAACACTCAACTAAGTAAGAGAAACGACCATTGTCCATCATTACTCTAAGACATGATGGTCAGTCAGTCCAGGAAATATCAAAAACTTTGAATGTATCATCATCTGCAGTCACAAAAACCATCAGAGAAGACAAGTTTATTACAGTTACCAGTGACCTCAGAAATCAACAATTAACAGCACCTCAGATTAGAGTCCACATAAATGTATCACATAGTTCAAGTAGCAGACACATCTCAGCATCATCTTTTAGAAGAAGGGGATTGCTTTAACCAAGAAACACGAATGGACATAAAACCAGTGGAAATCTAGACTTTAAAATATGAGATTTTTGGTCCCAACTACAACTACAACTACAACTGACCCACAAGGCAGAGAAGGTGAACAGATGGTATCTGCATATGTAGTTCCCAATGTGAAACATGGAGGAGGAGCTGTGATGGTTTGGGGGTGCTTTGCTTGTTGCACTGTTGGTGATTTATTCAAAATTCCAGGCACACTTTACCAATATGGCTAACACAGCATTCTGTACTAAGCATAATTTGATTTTCGATATGAAAATGACTTAACACATCTCAGCACGAATCTCCACACCCTCCAGGCTATGTAAGGAATATTTAACCAAGAATCAAAGTGATGCATCACATGGCTTCCACAATCACCCAACCTAAACCCAATTAAGAGTTGAACCACAGAGTGAAGGAAGAGCAGCCAACAATTACTTAATGAAATAGTGCAAAATTAATAGAAAATATAGACATTAACAAGGTTAGAAATAATGATTTTTAATTTAACACCCCTGTCACACCCCTAATTACCTGCATATTTAAACCCCCTGTTTCCCCTTCTCCAGTGCCAGATTGTTAGTCTACTATGCGACCTACTCTCCAGTAGAGTACTCTTGTGTGTAGTACTCTTGTGTGTAGTACTCTTGTAGTACTCTCTTCTAGTACTCTTGTGTGCCTTTCGGTTTTGACCCTCGCCTGTTTTTGGACCCCGCTCTTGCTTACCCCTTTGGACTGTTTGCCTGCTTCACCTGACTGAAGTCCTGTGTACCGAACCTTTGCCTGTTACCTCCTGTATCTGCCTCCCGAGTCCTGCAGTTGAGTCCTGTCTCTGTGCCTTGTAATATAAACTGCTTTCATCAAAGAATCCTCCATTTGCAGCAATTACAGCCTTGCAGACCTTTGGCATTGTTGAAGTTCCCCGAGTGAACTTCCCCGAGTTGGTTGATCCGGAAAAGAGTGAAAAGAGTCGTTGAATACTTAGTCTAAAAGCTTTATTTACAGAGCTCTGGAGATCACACAACAGAAAATACGTCTGTTACAGCAAAGCGCCCAGTGAGATCTGAATAACATTTTGTTTATTTGATCAAATATTCAGTTCAGTCCACCCCCTTTACGTCACATCCCTCCCCGTTACATCCTTCCATTAATGTCACTTCCCATCTCTTCCACCCTGGTCTTAATACCTTATAAGGATCAGAAAAACATGTTTATTAGAAGTTGTAACAATTATGTTACAGATGTTAGAGTTGTATCTGTCATGTTCCCAGGCTGTTATTGTATCTATTCCCTTTCTCTGAGTGCGATTCCTGTCACAAGACTCACCCTAACGTTCACAAAGCATGTCCTCCTTTAACCTTAGGGGTGACGTGACTGACTGTCTATATTTAACCCCAATTTTACCCATACATGTGCAAATCCCTCATTACATGACTAATAGGTAATGCATTCTTTAATGATACTTGTTATTGCAAAAAGCAGATGATAAGGCTAAGTTAAATGTGTGTTGCATTCTCTTTCCACAGCATTCAACTTGTCAGTGAAGGTAATTCGAAGAGATTTCCTCCCATACTTCCTGAAGCAACTCCCACAAGTTGAATTGGCTTGTTGGGCCTTCTCACAGAATACACTTTTGCCCATCTTAATCTTTTCTTTTTATTGGCCAGTCTGCCATATCGATTTTTCTTTGCCACTATTGAGATGTTGAGACTGGTGTTTTGCGGGTACTGCTTAATGAAGGTGCCAGTTAAGGACCTGTGAGGCATCTGTTTCTCAGACTAGACACTCTAATGTACTTGTCCTGTTGCTCAGTTGTGCACCGGGGTTTCCTACTCCTCTTTCTACTCTGATTAGAGCCAGTTTGCACTGCTCTGTGAAGTGAATAGTTTCACAGCATCGTACGAGATCTTCAGTTTCTTGGCAATTTCTTGCATGGAATAGCCTTCATTTCTCAGAACAAGAATAGATTGACAAGTTTCAGAAGGAGGTTCTTCATTTCTGGCCTGTAATGGAACCCACAAGTGCTGATGCTCCAGACACTCACCTAGTCTGAAGAAGGCCCATTTAATTGCTTCTTTTATCAACACAACAGTTTCCATCTATGCTGCCATGTCTGCAAAATGGATTTCTAATGATCAGTTAGCCATTTAAAATGTTGAACTTGGATTTTCAAACACAATGTGCAATTGGAACACAGAAGTGATGGTTGCTGATAATGGGCCTCTATACACCTTTGTAGATATTCCATTATAAATCAGCTATTTCCAGCTACAATAGTGATTTTCAGTATTAACAATGTCTACACTGTATTTCTGATCAATGCGATTGTATTTTAATGGACAAAAAAACGCTTTTCTTTTGAAAACATGTAATTTTCTAAGTGACCCCAAACTTTTGTGCAGTAGTGCATATGGGAACAGTTTCAAGACTGTTGGAAAAGATCCTCATCCAGGTGACTACATCACGAAGCTGATTGAGAGAATGCTAAAAGTGAGTGTACAAAGTTGTCATCAAAGCAAATTTTATAGCATCTTTGGCATAGCCTACTGGTAGCATGCAGCAGCACTTTCCACTGCAGGAATTAGAGCAAGTATCCAGTTATTTGAATGACCCTTGCTTTTGATAGCTTAATGTTTCCACTGGTACCATTTGTGGTAAGTAACCATTCACACAACTTTGCTGTGAAGACTGCAGGAGAATGGTATAGTAACATTAGATGGAAAGGGCCTTTTTATTTTTCTTTAATGACAACACTCAAGTTGTTTCCCTTCTGCCATCTACTGAGGCAGAGTCCTCATTTAGGATTCTAGTGGTCTGAGGCTAGAAGCTCCTCCTGAGTCTCACTGTGCTGTCCTGGTGTATTTAGAGCCTTCTTCCTGATCCTGATCCTTTTTTTAGTTTGTATCTCTTTATACTGTGATTGAAATTTGCTACATACTATTGAGCTTTTCATTAGATGTTTATCGTTTCTCTTGTTGTTCACAGGTACAGTCTAACAGTGTGGACTGGCCACAATGACAAGTTAATGGTACAGGACTTACTGCCCTACAAAAAAAAGTTTGACATCAGTAGGATCTACTATGATCTGCCGGACCCTCTATGGACAGAGCTCAGCATGACATTACATGACAATAACTGAAAGTCCAGTGTAAACACATACTTGTAACAAGTTGTCTGCCTATGGTTACTTAACTCTGACAGCGGACTGATGCCCCCAAGTCGCGAGAGGACAACAGAACTACCAAACTTCCTGCGGTTCATCTGTCAACATAATATTCTACAACACTAGTCCCTAACCTGGGGTCAGGGCCATCCTCAGGGTTGCAAGATAAATCTTATGGGTCATGCACAGGCACTGTTTCCTCCTTTGTGATGCTTTGCCAGGCCTTTACTGCATTTGTCTTCAGTTGTTTGTTTCAATTTAGTTTTATTTTCCGTATATGTATACTGTAAGATCATAATCTCTTTATAATATTATTTACAGAGACCCAACATTTCTCACCATGAGCAAGCACTTGGTGACAGTGGCACATAAAAACTTCCTTTAAAAAACAGAAACCTGGAGCAGAACCCAGCTCAGGGTGAGCAGTGATTGGTTGTGACTTGTTTATGTTAAAGAGCGGAGGGTGGTTGCAATACACT
Organism: Protonibea diacanthus; assembly: GCA_028641955.1. Classification (NCBI taxonomy): domain Eukaryota; kingdom Metazoa; phylum Chordata; class Actinopteri; family Sciaenidae; genus Protonibea; species Protonibea diacanthus. The sequence continues at coordinate 87,275 of CM053985.1, forward strand.
TTGCTTCACCAAGTGAAATGCATGCTTCATCAGGTGATTGACCCAGCATTGCATTACGTTTTGGATCATTATCCATCTGTAAAGTGAAGTCCAATCAACTTTGGCTAAATTTAAGCAAAGATTATATTCTCTATACTCAAAATTAATCCGGCTGCTTCTGTCTTCTGTCACATAATTAATAAACATGGGTGACCAGGTGCCATGCATGCCTGTGCCATCATGCTGTCTCCACCATGTTTACAGATGATGTGGTATGCTTTTTTCTTCTCATCATATATAACATATTAAAGAGCTGTGAAAGCTGTAAACGTACTTCAGTACTTCACTACAATATCACAGGGTCCTGGAGTACACCTGAACATCACTGTGACAAGGTAAAAAGGTAACTGGTAGTCAACAAAGACAATTGGGTGTTTAATATTATGGAGTGTTGTTATAGTATCAAATTAAATGCTTATACAAGAAAATGACCACTATGAGTATTTTATTGTTTTTGTTGTTGTTGTCATATAAATGAAATCATTTTACACTTTCTTGTACTGTAGTTTAATGTAGAACAAAGCACTACGTTTTCAGTTAATATCAAGTTGATCTTGTGATCAGTAAAATCCTAAGATGCAAAGTAGCTAAAGCTGTCAAATAAATGTAACTGAGTACATTTTTTAAACATGTAAGTAATGTAAAGGATAAATAAAATTAATATTAGTGCAAGTAACTAAAAATTTAACTCACGTTAAGTACAGTGGAAATCTGCACAGGTCCAGAACAGGTGACGATGGTTTGCTTCCAGGAAGTCACATTTTCTCCAGCAGCTGGAGAAGCCTGAGTGATAAGGACTGCTGAATAGATGTGATTAAAATATCTGCTAAGACTCTTCCAGTCACAAAAGGTTCAGCTTGATATTTTCCATTGAAATTATATTTTGTCTCTGTACTGCTTTTCACATTTTTGGTTAATGTAGGTGCTACTAGTTGTTTCAACTCCTCAAAGTCTTGATCCTCAAGACTTTGAGGACTTTGAGTCCATCTTGACTTTGAGTCCATCTTGTAGGCATTAATGAAACATTTTCACTGTTAATGAGATCACGTACCTGCACAAATCTAAATAAGACACTATTTTTCAAGCTATATAGTGTCTTCAATTCCTCAGAGCTGTTCACTGACCCCTGGTTAAAAGAAGTGCATGAAGAGAGACCTTTATTAAACCTCTTATCTCTTACAGCTAACATCTGGTTTATTTGGGATAAATCGGATTTTTCTGAGCAAGCCAGATTTATTACAAATGCTTTGCATTTGCAAATATTTTCTCAAATTGATCCATTTATTGTTTCCATTAAATTTCTAATTGTAGTATATTTTCTTACAAGTCTCCTTGGAATGTCATTGATCTTTCGTAAGATTATAGTTGCATATGAGGTGCATATGAAGTGCATATTTGTAAAGACTTGAAATGACTCATCTCTTTGTGAAGCCTAAGTGCTTGTTAGGATTGATGATCTTTCTCTTGGGAGAATGAGGTGCAGTTCTGTTAGAAAACAGTCCATAGTATCTATACCTCTCTTGGGAGGATAGTGTGTGGTTCTGCGGAATTTCATGTCTTTGGTGTTATTATGGGTTAGGGTTAGGGTAGGGTATTATTGTCTATGGTACGTGAGATGACCTTTGGCCATCTCTTTTGGTATTGAAACAGATGTGGTAAAGTAAATTATGAAAGACAACGATGGAAGGTGGCTCCTTTTCATAATGTTTATTCATGAATTCTATGGATATAAGACATAGCCCAGAAGAGGGAACAAGGTAGGACAATTTGGACAATTTGGCATGATGATTTGAAGAGATGCATCTCAAACTCACTTGTTTCTTTGAATAAAGTCCTAATCATTCAAGTCAAGGTGAGTTGCAGCTCTTTTCTTTTCAAGCATCCACTTGAATTAGTGGGTAATTATTCTCAAATCAAAGATATTTCAATTATAAACAATTTTCAGGTTGAGTGACATGTTAACATAGGAGCCCTTCTTTGATATCACCCTAACAAATCTATCATCCATTGAACTTGCGAGTCCATGTACAGTTTGTATTTCATTTGAGGAAATACAGGCAGAACCACCTGATGCCAGAATTGCCTCCCAGAGCTGCTGTTTTGAGGTAAACTGCCACCCACCCTCATAGAGCTTCCTTATGAGGATGCTCCACAGGTTCTCAATAGGGTTGAGGTCAGGGGATGATGGTGGCCACATCATGATTTTTTTTTTTTTTTTTGCTTTTTTTGTCTCCAAAACATGATTTAATTTCATAATGTTAATGAAACATGCAGGTTACTCTGAGCACAACAAATATCAGATGAAGTGAGATTGTATCCACTATTTAGCATGTCCACCTTATGTAGCCATTAGAGCAGCACATCTCGCTGGCATTGTGTCAGTATAGTTCCTGAGCACTTTCTGCAACCCAAGCCAAAGGCTACTGTGGAGGGGGCGTGGTGCATCAGCTGCAGGAGAGAGAGGTGGAGACGGCTCAGGAGAGCAGCGCCAGAGGAGGTGATTGGCACACCTGCATCCAGTTGTCTAATCGCTCTCCCCTTTTAACACAGTACAGTGCTATAGTAACATCTGGCAGAATGTTGCTGGCGGAATTAGGATGACACGCAGAGACGGCAGCAAAGCATGGCAGCTTGAGAGACCGACAGCATACCTGTGTCTTGCGAGCTTCTCACTAATATTGTGTGTCCTGTAAACAAGATGCGAAACGGCTGCCTGGTTATCTGTACTGAGGGAACCCACTGTGGCAACAGTCTTGCCACAGCTACCTTTGAATGTACAATAGAACTATCCAGTTTATTTTCCGACTCACCCCAAATTTGCTTTATGGGGTTGAGGTCCGGACTTTGAGGAGGCCGGTCCATCATTTTCTTTTTCTTGTTAAAACATGTTTATTGTGCAGACTTTCAAAGCATGTTACAGACAATACACAGATTAACTGTAAGTAAGAAGTCTGATGTTTTCTCGTTCCCTTTTTCCTGAAAAAGAACATACAGGCAAAATACAATGTAACGATCTACATAAAGTAACACCTTTTGTGTTTCCAGTCAAAAGTGACCGGGTAGATTATAATATAATACACATATGGCATCGAAATTGATCATCTAATAGTCTTTCCACAGAATCCTCTTCTATCTGCTATCTATCCGCATTTGACACCATTGACCATCAAATTCTTTTACATAGACTGGAGCATCAAGTTGGTATCAAAGGAACCGCCCTAAGCTGGTTTAAGTCATATTTCTTAGATCGATCTCAGTTTGTTCACGTCAATGATGAATCTCCTCCATGCACACCAAAGTTTGCCGCCGCAAGCGCCCAAGCGTTGTCTCTGTACTAGGACCACTTCTATTCAGTTTATATATGCTTCTTCTAGGGAACATTATTAGGAATCACTCCATTAATTTTCATTATGTTGATGACACCTAATATACCCTACATATTTGTCATCAAGCCTGATGAAACTAACTCTAAGTAAACTCAAGTATGCCTCATGATATAAAAAGTTGATGACCTACAATTTTCATGCTAATTCAGACAAAACTGAAGTTCTTGTACTGGACCTAAACACTCAGGAAATTTCTCTCCGGAGACTTGCTACCTTAGATGGGATCACTGGCTTCCAGCTCCACCAGAAAGAATCTTGAGTTGCTTTTGATTGTGGATCTGGTCCTTTTAAGATCCAGCATAAAATAAATTTGAGGACTGCATTCTTCCACTTACGCCAGAAGATTGCTAAACCAGATGCATCGTGGTCTCTGCTTGATGGAGAAAAACTAGTCCATGCATTTGTTACTCTAGGCTGGGACTATTGTAACCTTTGCTATCAGGCTGCTCAAATAAGTTTTCAGGTCTTTGCAGCTAATCTGTAACAAAGTTGCTGTGACGTGTTCTGGGATAGGAACCAAGATCAGAGATCACATCCTCCCATTTTGGCTTCCTTGCACTGGGTTACCTGTTAAATCTAGAATAGAACTTTAAAATTCTTCTCCTACATACAAAGTTTTCAAGTGCCAGGCACCATCGTATCTAAAAGAACTCATAGTACCTTACTACTCTGTATCACCGCGCTCTCAGAATGCTGGGTCTCTTGTGGTCTTAGTTTCAAATAGATTGGGAGCCAGCGAAGCTACCAAGCTCCTTCTGTGGAACAAAACTACCATTCTGGGTTCGGGAGGCAAACACAGTCAACACTTTCAAGAGATCAAGACTTTCTTTGAAAGCGTATAGTTAGGCTGACCAGGTCATCCCTTATTTATGCTGCCATAGGACTAGACTGTCGGGACTCACCCTCGCCAATCTCTTTTCTGCTGGCGTCAGCCAGGCATCGGTAATGGCTGAAGCATGCAAACACATCTCCCTTTACTGAAACCCCTCTCTCTCTCTCTCTCTTCTCTCTCTCCCCCTTCTCTCTCTCCCCATCACCATTATCACAATGCACAAAGCTACTAACTAAACTTCTTCCCCGGAGTTTCTGTGCCGTCCAGCAGGTTCTCGTGATCGTGGCGCTGCTGTGGTCTGCTGCTGACGGCCCACTATAGCAGGTGCATCACTGCCGGGCTATTAAGCTACCATATCTCCATTACAGTTTATAGTCAGTTAATGATTTACTGCTGCTGCATCTGTGTTTCTCTAACCTCTACTGGTTACAGGTTCCACTGCTACTGTAATCATTCTATCATTTATTGTATTTCATTGTCATTCTATCATTCACAATTGTACAATATATTGTGTTGATTTGTTCTGTACACGCGACATCCATTGCACGCCTGTCCGCCCTGGAAGAGGGATCCCTCCTCCGTGGCTCTTTCCCCATGCTCTCTTCCACCTTTTTCCCCTGTTGTGTTGGTTTTTTGTGGCAAGTTTTTCCTCACACTTAACTGAGGGTCTAAGGACAGAGGGCAAGTCACTCCTGCACAGATTGTAAAGCCCTCTGAGGCAAACTGAAGTTTTTGTGACTTTGGGCTATATAAAATAAAATTTGATTTGATTTGATAAATGTACAAAGGAAATATGAAAATCACACTGTAAGCCACAAAAGAATTTAGACCCACCCATCCCTGACGGAACTTAAAATACATGTGCGTGTTCAATTATTTATGATATACTATAATATACTACTTTGACTATTCAGGCTTGCCATTCCTGTTTCTCGTTGACTCACATGAATGTCGCCTCTGTGCGTCTGACAACTTAGAAATAACCTTGAGTTCATATTACTGACTATAAGCCTTTTGCAGAAAACCCTACAGCAGATGTTTATCTGACAGTGCTGTAGCCAAATTTGTTGAAGTGATTCCAGTATTGTATTCAATGCCATGTCCCAATGTAGCAGAGGACTTGTCTGCCTCCTTTAGCCCTCACAATAGATCATCTTGTTGACAGTACTACAGGCTCATTATGACAACTCTCGACCCCACACCTCTGAAAAGAAGATAATTAAACAGAGTGTGGTTAGCACCATGGTTAGCCAACAGACTCGTAAAATTAAAGCAAAGTGGCACGAATTTGAACGAATGGCGACTACCAAACTGGAAGAATCTCGCTTAGTCTGGCAGGATAATCTTAAAACTTACAGGAAGGCTCTCCGTAATGCCAGAGCAGCCTATTACTCTTCTACACAGAGGAAAATAAGAATAACCCCAGGTTTCTCTTCAGCACTGTAGCCAGGCTAACAGAGAACCGCAGCTCTATTGACCCATCTATTCCTTTAGGTCTAATCTAGTAATGACTTCATGAGCTTTAATGATAAAATTATAACTATTAGAGACAAAATTCATCACGCCTTGCCTCGACAGGCACTGATCTGCATTCTGAGACAGCAATTCAAACAGCTGCAAAAACCTGATATATATTTAGACTGCTTTTCTCTCCCATTGACCTTCATCAAATAACTTCACAATTTCTTCATCTAAGCTTCATCAACCTGTTCCCTAGACCCCATCCCAACTAGGCTGGTCAGAAGGATCTTACCTCTAGCCAAAGCCCTTCTTTATTGGATATGATTAATCTGTCTTTATTATCAGGATATGTACCACAGTCCTTTAAAGTAGCCGTGAATTAAACTCCTCTCTTCTAGTAAAAGCTCACCCTAGACCGGAGGTTTTAGCCAATTACAGACCAATACTAAACCTTCCATTTTCTTCTAAGATACTGAGAAAGCTAGAAGCAATCAGCTGTGTGACTTTCCATAAGAACAGTTTATTTGAGGATTCTCGCAAATAGATTTAGAGTGCATCATAGCACGGAGATCGTGACTAGTCAAAGTCACAAATGACTCCTAATGGCATCAGACAAAGGACTCATTTCTGTACTTGTCCTGTTAGATTCTAGCGTCGTGACGGATACCACGACCATCAAATTCCCTTTACATAGACTGGAGCATCAAGTTGGTAGTCAAAGGAACCGCCCTAAGCTGGTTTAAGTCATATTTAGATCGATCTCAGTTTGTTCACGCCAATGATGAATCCCTCCATGCACACCAAAAGTTTGTCACGGCGTCTACAAGGTTCTGTACTAGGACCACTTCTATTCAGTTTATATATGCTTCCTCTAGGAATACTATTAGGAATCACCTAATAATTTTCATTGTTATGCTGATGACAATTTCCAAATTATATTTGTCACCGTTCGATGAAACTAACCCACACTAAACTCAAGCATGCCTCAAGGATAAAAAGTTGGATGACCCACACCCTCTGATGCTGAATCTAGACAAAACTGAGAAGTTCTTAATTGGGACCTAAAACACATCAGAAACTCCCTTCCTGAGACTCTGTTTGGCCTTAGATGGGATCACCTGCTTCCAGTCTACCATTCAGAATGCTGCTGCACGAAAGTTCTGACAGGGAACCAAGATCAGAGACTCACATCTCTCCCCATTTTGGCTTCCTTTGCACTGGCTAATTAAGTTAAGTCTAGAATAGAATTTAAAATTCTTCCTCTTACATACAAAGTTCTCATGGCCAGGCACCATCGTATCTAAAAGAACTCATAGTACCTTATCACTTAGACCACCGCGCCTCCTCAGAATGCTGGGTCTCTTGTGGTTCCCAGGCTCTGTGCAGATTGGGAGCCAGAGCTTCAGCTACTGCCTCTCTCTGTGGAACAAACTACCAATCTGGGTTCGGGAGGCAAACACAGCCAACACTTCAAGAGACTAAGACTTTCCTTTTGAAAGGTTTTTATAGTTAGGGCTGACTTCTAGGGTCATCCCTAGTTATGCTGCCATAGATTCAGACTGGGCCGGGACCTACCCCACCCTGCCTCTTTCTGGTTGCCCAGCTAGCATTTGTAATGGCTAAGATGCAGTCAAGCATCTCCCTTTACTGAAAACCCTCCTCTCTCTCTCTCTCTCTCTCTCTCTCTTCTCCCTTCTCTCTCCCATCACCATTACCACAATGCATGTTACTAACTAAACTTTCCGAGTTTCTGTGTTTCTCGCCCAGCAGGTTCTGGATCGCATGTTGCTGTGGTCTGCTGCTTGGTCGCCCACTATATATGTGCATCTGTCATTATTGCTACCATATCTCTACTACAGTTTGTAGTCAGTTAATGATTTACTGCTGCTGTGCATCTGTGTCTCTCTAACTCTTACTCACAGGTTCCACTGCTACTGTAATCATTCTATCATTTATTGTATTTCATTGTCATTCTATCATTCATTGTAATTAGCTAATATGTTTGTGTTGATTTTCCTTGTACATGTGACATCCATTGCACGTCTGTCTGTCCTGGGAGAGGGATCCTCCTCTGTGGCTCTTCCTGAGGCTCTCTTCCACCTTTTTCCTCTAAAAGGGCTTTTGGTGGGCAAGTTTTTCTCACTGAACCGAGGGTCTAAGGACAGAGGGTGCTACTCCCTGCGGCAGATTGTAAAGCCCTGAGGCAAACTGTGTTTTGTGACTTTGGGCTATATAAATAAAATTTTATTTGATTTGAATTTGACTTTTGCCTTAAAAAACAGCCAAAAAGTCAATGGAGTTAGAATTCTGGATCAAAGGGTCAAATTTGAAGGATCGCCACGCCCACACCGTTTCCTCAAAATTCATAATTTTGATAACTTTTACTCAGTAAGTCTATATGAACACGCTCTACCAAGTTTGAAGTCAATTGATAAAACTTAGAGTTCGCTCAAATATGACTCCCTTCCTCAACTGTTCAAACACCAAAATGGTGATTTTCTATTCTTAAATATCTTGCTTCCCAGTTAATTTTAGCCCACACCCAAGTCGGCTGAGGTTTTATAACTCTGTGGCGGGGCTGCCTCAAAGAAAAATTCAAGGGGGCGCTATAGAGCGATTTTGCCCCGCCCCCTAATTAATTATGCAGCCGAATTTTGCATGACATTGGTCTTACAACTACAAGAAGCTTCTAGATAGCTCTGAGAAAGTGAAGTCTAACACTTTTGCCTGAAAATCAGCCATAAAAAGTCATTTAGAGTTACAATTTTGAAAAATTACATGGATTTTGATGGCTGTCGTGTTCATAGTTTCTCAAAAACTCACCATTTTGGCGGTTTCTTCCTGCTGTTGTTTCTGATATTTTCACTCAGCTTCAGCAATCGTATTTGTCAATACTGTCCGAAAGCTGGACGCTGTCTCGAAAGGTGTTTTTTCCATCGAGCACTCAGGGAGGTGTTATGAAAATCACCAAACGTTGTCTGGAAATGTGTTCTAGGCCAGACTACGTTATTATATACTTCTGGGGAGGGTTTGAGGAACATTGGAGTATAGCACGTCAAAATTTCATGAAAACATGCAGAATTTAAAAAAATAAAAACTTACATGTCGATAGCATTTCACAATTTGAATTAATAGTATTCACATGAAATGGAGCTAGCAACTAATTTACTACAAAACTCAACTGTACAATACATCATAGGTAAATATTTACCCGAGATGAAAGTAATTTTCGGAAGAAACTCATCTCCAATTAAAATATACTTTTCATTCAAAAACTCCCCACTGTCGGACAACTCTCTCCCAAGCTTTTCTCGTCTTGTTGGCAAAAAGATAGTGACACTAACGGAAATTTTGGACAGCAAATCCAGCCTCCCAAACAAACAACAGATGCTGATTGGCTGGCAAAACACTAAACAATCCAAAGAATAAAAATCATTTCAAAACCAAGTTAGATCTGAACCCCAAACAAACGCTATTCAATCCCAACATGAAAAGGGATTTATCTAAAAGATCTATAGTAAATATATAACATCTATTTCAGTTACATACATCTATCTGATCCCATTAACTTTTTACACACATTAAACATTAAAATACACATTAGTACAAGTTGGCTGTAAAATAGTTTAAATCTTCATCTCTATACAGTGGACATCATTGGGCCACTGCTTTAAATTCCTCTTAACTGTTTCAGACACTGGTTCCTTCCTCCATCGACTAAAATATCTCTCATCAGTCCTCGTTCTAAGAAAAATAAACCACCTTTGAGATGCAGCAGTTACAGGCCGATTTCTTACTTATCACAACAGAACTGAAGTTTTTAAGCAAGTGTTAGCTGAAGACTGGAGCCATCTTGTCAGTAAATTCAATTAATTGCAACCAAACAGGTTTTAAAGGGGAGATTTGTGGTCGTGACAACATCCGGCTGCCTTTCCATATTACATGAATCATATATTACATCAGAATCGATACACACCCCGCAGCTATATTCAGCTTGGATGTGCTAAAAGCTTTCAATCAAGTGAGCTGGATATATCTGTGGCAGGTTTTGGAGAATTCCTCGATTTGGCAAAAATTTATATCAATGATCAAAACATTATACACCAATCCTGTGCAATCAGACAAACAACAATATTCTGTCCAAAATATTCTCTCTGGGCAGCGTGGAACCCGTGCGCTGCCCACTGTTCGCCTTTTGCTTTGTCATTTCAACTGCTAGTCCAGTACTAGATTAGACTCACAGATCTTCACCTACTTGTGTACAAAGTACACAATATAAAGCGTACAAATATAAATTTTGCTTTTACACGGACAATGTATTACTTTTTTAATAACATTAAGTCTCTACGCTAAAAAGTTCACGTAGTTCAGCCTATTTTCTGGTTATAAAATTAATTATAAATCCCTCCTCATTCCCTTTTAAATGCCCCTGCAAAACACCCTTCACTTTACTTCCCATCTAGGTATAACTAACCAATTTCTCATGCTATATCACATGCAAATTCATACAACTTAAACGGAGATTGTAATTAGACATCTAGAGGTGGTCTGATCTCAAGATGCGTTGCATGTAAGGCAGAATTGCGGGGCACTGGAAAACTAATACACTGCCAAACTTAACTTCCTGTTCTCTATGATCCCTATGCTCCACCATCTAACTATTTTGACGAACCAGCGTGTCCTGACAACTAAATTCATATGGAATGATAAAAGTATCGACTGTGACAATGCATGTCACAGTGACTCAAAACACTTGAGGTTTGGTAGATCTGACTTTAAATTATACTCACTAGCTGGCTCTCAAATAGCTGCAAATGAATGTTGTCACACCCTGGCGCTGATAGAGAAAGAGATGGTAAACCACATAGGATGACAGATATATTATTTTTGTGGGGTGAAATTTGATCTGTATAGATAGTTTGGGGTCAACTATAGGTAACCTTGAAAATTTGTTTGCTGTCCGAAACATAACATTTGGATTTCACCTCCAAGAGCTTAAAGAAAGTTATTCTTCCTGGTTTCTTTGGTTCTTGTATTTCAGTTTCCAGATCTGCAATCCAAGCCCATGGAGTTCCATGGTATTCACCTTTGCTCCCTTCTCATCCGTCTGACACTTAGATTTCCTTCTCAAGACCCTCTACTGATTAGTGTCATTATCTACAAATGAACTGCTTTCTTAAAGGTGTTAAACCTTGGGAGGATCAGTTCTGGAATTAGAACTTGAGGGTCAGGTTATCTATCTAAACTGTGACAATATTTGGACCAACATACCCATCTCATCAAAGAATCCAGCACATCAACATATTCATTACATCCCACCTGTACAAAATGTGATCAGAACATTGTTGGTACATACCTTCATGTTTTTGGGAGTGTCCTCAGGTTCGCCTCCTGGTCCAAGGTATAGTTGCTTTGAAAATATTTTAGGATTTCATTCCTATGCATCTGCCCTACTCTATTCTAATGATGACTCTTGTTCTTTAGTGGCAATACCAGATTGGCACAGAGGAAAGTTATATTTCCAGAGGATTGATTGTTGCTGCTAAGAAGTTTATAATACTTTCATGGTTTTTAAGACCCCATCGCAAAACAATACAACCATTTTAGAGACATTGCTCTTTTTATGCTGTTGTCATTATTGTCATATAAAGCGCTAAGCATCTACTGTGTAGGCCTTGGACACTCTTACTCAGTTCTCTTCTGACATTGCTTGCTCTATACAGCAAAGTTACTGTGAATTATGTTGTTTGACTGCAAGATTCTGTCATTTAATGCAACGAGTTCTCACTGATAGGTCTGCAACTATCTGTACTTTTTTTTTCATACTTTATCTTTTGTGGTAGGTCAGTCATCTACTATCCTCTACTTCTCCTCTTTTTATTTACTTATGTGTACAATATATATATATGTTTTTTCAGAGGTCAGAGTGAATCAAAGAATTGTGACACAAAGTTCAAAAGTCTTAACGGTTTGAAAGATTTCATTCAAGAACTACCTGGATATGTGCATCAGTTGAAAATGGGTTTTATCTATTACAAATAACTGACTGGATGGACTGAGACAAAGCATCATATAGTAAAACATGACAGGTTCTTTGCTTCTGTTCGTTTCTAGTGTGAACGTGGAATATTCTCTGAGTGGACAAACTTGGCCCGCAGCTGGTCTTTCTGGGTAATATACAGAGAATAAGTACAATCATGTGAAAATCTTTAAAAAAATAAAAACAAAACACTCTTTTTCATAAATACAGGCAGAACACTTACACCTGTAAGTAACTTCTACAGTAGAAATGTTTGTGACACCCCAACTGTAATAAATCACTTTAAGTCTAGGTGATTTACGTTGTTTGGTGCCTTTTTTTTTAGAATTCTCCTTCACTGCTCAATGCTTTCATAGAGCTTCAAATCTGTACTGGATACCATTCTCCTCCTGCAGCTCTTGTGGCACCCTGGAAATCTGTGGAGAAATAAGATATCCCTTTATGTGTTTGCCATCACACATGAAACTACGCAGAAATTGTCAGCTGTACACTGGTACAGAATTTCCTCCCCTGCCATGTTACTGTAAAAGACTGTAATAATGTTGATTAGTCTGAATCTGACCCAGTGCCCTTTGCTGCATGTTATTCTATCTCTCTCCCTCTATACATTCCTGTCATCACTCTTCAGCTGTCTGTCAAAAATAAAGTTTGAAAACCTAGGGATGCAAATGATTGTGAAATTTAGGCTGATACTGATACCAATGTTTAAATAATAACTGCCGGTCTAAAAAGACAAAAGCGTAACTAACTAGAAAAAATTTCAAAGAAATTTGAGTGTGCCTGACTCTGGCCCTGCTGCCCCCATACATTATTATTGACACTGCAGTAAATACAGAGACTTCAAATAAAGAATAAAGGGCAGGCTTGAGGCTGCCAAGCAAACCAGGGTCAGCCACAGGCAGAGTACTAGTCACAGGTGCACAGGCACTGTTGTTCTCCCACTGAGACACACAAAGTCTCTGGAATGAAGCTCCTCAAAAAAAAAAAAAAATAAATACTCCCATAAGGTGTTCCACAAACCAAAAGCTTCAATGATGGTGAGTATCCTCGTCTTGTTGACCAGTTCTGTGTCAAGTTTAAGAGCTAAATGTTAAAAACTCTGGCCTGAAGTGAGTCTGGTAAAAGAAACAGATACTCCCTGCTCCTTCTGGAAATTTCCTGTTCTCAAAATTAACATGGGAGTAGATTGGGTGAGATGCATGTTGCTAGCGTAATCTTGTGTCTGACGCCAAAACTATAATAATGACAGCTTTAGCAGGTAAATGAGTGAGACGACAAATTTTCCACGCTTTGAGAATTGTAAATCATGTCTGTAGTTTGAAATTATGGCCAGCAATCACAATTCTCCCATAAATCTATTTTTCGACAAATTTTCTCTCCTCTCCACTCTAGCGATGATATCACTCACTCACTCTAGCTGCGCATTCTCGCAATACACCCATTCATTTTTTTGGCGTTTTTTATAAAACTGTTCAGTAAAACACACACGTGGGTTGTTTTGATACCTTGTTTGTGTATGTGCATGTAAAAACTTTGGGAGGAGAAGTAACTGAAAAAAAAACACGAAGAAACAAAGAATTATAACTAGAAAAATTTCTAAAGAGATTTGAGGCTCTGACTTCCGCTCCCATGCATTAAATAGCTGTCAGCGTGTTTGTATGTTTGTGTGGTCTTGTGTCCAGCAGCCGAGAGAGTTTACAAACTTCTTTATTTTGAAGGGACTTTGTCTTGTCTGTGTGTGTGTCTGTCTGCACATCTGTCTGTGTGTGCGATTTGTGCATGTGTGTGTGTATTCAGTCTACACTGAGAGTTTTACAAAGTGTTTTATTTGAAGGGACTTAACCACTAACTCCTAACCCAGGAGATGGAGTTGCTGTCGAATCTTGTGTCTTGACGCTAAAACTATAATACTGACAGCTTGCCAGTGTTACTTGGCCATACCCCAACAAATTTTCCTATGTTTTGGAGGCAACCATGTCTGTAGCTTGACATTTCATGGTCTTAAACGTAGTTTAAATATGTATTTTTTGACGAATTTTTCTCTCTCCCTCTCCACTCTAGCGATCTCATCAGTAGCAGAGATTTAATACACACCTGCATTATAATCATCGCAGAATTTGAGCAAAAACCTGCCTAACTGTAAGCCTTGATGTTTAAAACTGTGAAAAGATTTTTTAAAAAGTTAAATACTTAGTTTAATAGTTTGAGATCTTGTGTACAATTTATAATTTGAATGAAGTCTGTAGTAGTAGTAGAAGTAGTTAAAATGTAGAATGTTTGTGGTGGTTGCCTAGAAAGATCTGAGGTTTGTACAATGTATTTAAATAAGAAAAAATGGTAGAAATAGCTGAATAATTTGTAAAATATTAATAGTAGAAAAAGTTAACACAAGCAAACGCGGTTCCGAATGAGCTTGATTTTGAGCTGAAATTTGTGGGACTAGTTTGACCGCGAAAACGAGGAAGAAAAAATAATCAGAAAATTCCTCATGAAATTTGGGAGAGAGGCTGCAGGCTATTGCTGGGGTCTGTGGCTGAAAAGCACACTCAAATAGTAATTTCTAACATGTTTAGCATGAGCGAGCAGCTAACGGGCTAATGTGTAAGTAATGTTGTGAAGGTTAGTAGTAGTAATGTCCTAAATGAGCTGAATCTAGTGATATATTTTTTATTTCTGTAGTACAAAAATTTGTAAAGTAGGTGTGTTTGTCTGTCTGTGTGTTTTTGTCTTGTCTGTTTCTGTCTGGTGCCTCTATCTATGTGCCTGTGTTTGTGTTCAGAGAGAGAAGGGATAAAATGGCCTATATTAAAAATGTAGTCTTGATAGTCATTGATTATATAAATAATAGTGAAAATAGCTCCTCCTCCTCCTCCTCAGACAGGCTTGAGAAAGCTATGGGCGGGCCAACTGCTCCCAATCAGCAGAATGTCAGCTGGAAATGCTCCTGCTGGAGGAGAACGCTAGCAACACTGGAGCACAGTTCCCAGGACACCCTCCCAGTGCAGAGTGTAAGGCGTCTCTCAAGATCGCCGCCAATTGCCTCATGGATTTCTCCTGAAGAATACCTACATTACAGTTCGTGCAGAAGGAGGAGTTCAGATATCCCAGGGTGCATCGAGGCATACAGGGGTGGTAACTAACCCATCCGGGAGGCACGGAGAGCAAAGGGGACTCAAGTGGTGTTGTGGCTAGACCTGGCCAACGCGACATGGTTCACACACAAGCTGGTGGAGCTGGCCCCTGAGCAGATACTAATGCCCTGAGAAGATCCAGAATCTCATCCTGACTATTACAACAACTTTAGCCCAAGGGTGTCCTCCGTGACCTCAACACGGAGCATCGCCTAGAGAGTTAAGTATTTATCACCGCTGCACAATCTCTGTGTCCCTGCTTGCATTGGCCATGAAATATGCTTTCTGTAGTCGGCGTAGTTATGCAGAGGTCCGTTGTCCAGATCTGGCACCGCAACCCGATTAGAGTATTTCATGGACAACCACGCAACTACAAATACGAGATCGAAGCTTATCACGCAAGTGCAATGAGCTTCAAAGCTGGGCAAATCCAGGTCCCTAGTCTTGAGGAAAGGTAAAGTGGCTGACCGGTTCTGCTTCACCCTGGGGACACTCAGATGCTATCCAGAGTCAGAGAAATGGTAAATGGTAAATGACTGAACATAGCACCTTTCTAGTCTCCACCACTCAAAGCGCTTTACAGGATATATCTCTATTCACCATTCACACACATTCATACACATTCATACACTGATGGCATTGGTTGCTGCGCAAGATGCCAACTGCTCATCAATTGAGGAACTAACCATTCACATTCACACACCAATGGCTATTTTAGCCTTCGGGAGCAATTTGGGGTTCCGCGACACTTCAACATGCAGACTGGAGGATCAACCAGGATCAACCACCGATCTTCTGATTAGTGGACGACCCATCATACCTCCGAGCCACGCCGCTCTACACGCCCCAGAAGCCAGTGAAAGCTCTGGGCAAGCCTTTCACTAGCTGCACTCAAGGATACCACGCACACCAAGGTACCACAGGAACGACCTCACAGGTGGCTCTGGCTGTGGACAAGCCAGCTGGAAGGTTCAAGGCCTGGATCTACCAACATGGCATTCTGTCTTCGCTCTCTGGCCACTGCTGATCTACGTAAGTCCCAATCACCACACCATAGAGGGCTTTGGTGAGGAAGGTGAATGAGTTCCTATGCAGGTGGCTGGGCCTTCACACGGCGCTTTAAGCAGCACTGCACTTTGGCAAACAACAAGCTGCACTTCCATTCAGCAGTCTGGTGGAGGAGTTCAAAGTCACCCGAATAGAGAAGTCTCTGTTCTACAGAGACTCTGCTGACATCAAGGTCTCCTCAGCAGGGGTAGAAGTCAGGACAGAACGAAAGTGGTGCGCCCAGGAGGCAGTGGAACGAGCAGAGGCAAGGTTGCGGCACAACATCCTGGTGGGCACAGGGCCACTGGGCAGGCTGGGCTGTAGCAACCCAAAACCTGCTACAGTGCCAGCTGAAAGGAAAACGGAAGCTGATCCAGGAGGAGGTATGGGCTGAGGTGGAGGAAACCTGCTTCAGCAGATTGCGGCCATGTCCAAGCAGGCCTGACCCGTGGGAGCAAACAACTGTAGCAAGATCACCTGGCAGAACTCTGGAAGGTGGAGCCACACTACATTTTAAGTTCCTTGTCCAGTCAGTGTACGAGGAAGAAGTGTGCCAGAAGAGGGATCTCTAGAGTACATCTCAGCAGCTGCTCAAAGGCCTTGGAGATGGTCAGGCTGTTGGCGCGGCCACGACCAGGTCTCTGCAGGCAGTAGCCGGGACAATTATCTGCACTGGCATTAACAGCAGCAAGCGGCAACATCCCTCTTAGTGTACCATCACCATCCGAGCAGGCGGTAGTCTCGCCCCCAAAGAAGACACACAGGGGGGCTCAGTTGGGCATCAGCAAAAGACTGGTAACCACTGTGGACCTTGACAGACAGCTAAGATTCCCAGACACCACCATTGCAGCAACAAATACTCTGGCCAGACATGGTTCTGATATTCAGGGCGAGGCGCAGGTGGCACTGCTGGAGCTAACGGTCCCCGGGAAGAACGGATGGAGGCCAATAGGAGCGTGGAAGAAGGCGAATGCCGACCTGGTGGCTGAGTGGTCGTGAAGAACGGGTGAAGGCTCCGCCAAGTAGCCCATCAAAGTGGGGTTGCAGGGCCTAACTCAACCCCAGTCCTAAGGTGTCTGGGACTTTTGGGATCTGCAGACTGGTACAAAAGTATTTCACGAAGAACACTGGCAGTTGCAGAAAAGGCCCCACGGTAATTTGGCTGAAGAGGGGAGGCGTATGAGTGCGCTACCTGACACAAGTCGACCGACCACTCTGCTGGGTCACCTGCAGGGTGTCCTCAGTGATGTAACTGGCACCGTAAGGTGTATCTCAGTACTACACAAGTAAACAGAATGAAATATAAGTACAGATAATAAAAATAAAAAAAAAGATTAAAAGAAAGAGATAAACATAAACATAGATCCACTTGTGAGTGTAGGTAATGAGAAGGTGAACAGAAAACAGAAAAACAGAAAGGCCAGGGGTGTGTGAGGGGGCAGGGGGGTGAAGAGGAGAGGAGGCAGAATCAAATCTGTTAAAAATCATGGCTGTTCTGCAGCCCTCTCCAGACATCCCCTGGCGTTGTTGTCCCTGCCGTTTCTCCAGTTTCCTCCTGTAGCAGCGTCCTTCCTCCCTGATCACAGCCGGAGTTCCTCTGGACTCTGCGCAGCTCCTCCCTTTCTTTGTCCTCTCTAAATTTAAAGACCCTCTTCCTCATTCAGCAGGGCCTTAATCTCGGGTTACCTAGGTTTGTTGCTGGAAAAACACCGTACTCAACTTCTGGAGGGCACAAAGTTCTCCACACAGAAGTTGATATAATCTGTGATGCAAAAACAGTATTATTACCAAAACACTGCCGTGGGGCTGCAGAGTGCTTCCCAGTCAGTAGTTTCAGCAGTCTCTGAGCTCAGCGCTGGTCTCTCAGACTACTGCTTCACACGCAGAGAAATGTTAGTACTAGCATGTCTTAGTACCATAGTAATGTCCTAAATGAGCTGAATCTAAACAAAAAAAGTTGAATACAAAGTTAATGTAGTACAAGATCTTGTGAAATTTGTAGTTTGAAAGTAGCTCGTAGAAGGAGAAGTAGCTGAAACAGGTGAAGGTTTGTAAAAGGTTTGTAGAAGGTTATTTTGTAGAAGGTCAGTGTAGTAGTAAAGTCCTAATGAGCTGAATTTAGTAAAATAATCTTATTTCTGGTAGTATAAAATTTGTGGAAATATGCAGTGTCGGTCTGTCTCTCTATGTGCCTACAAAGTTATTGCTTTCGTTACGCTAAAGTGTAACGCTGTTAGCTGCTCTGGTTTCCCAGATAAGTTCAAATTACTCAAGTCTTTACTACCATAGTAGTAATGTCCTGAGCCGAATCTAATGATATATTTTTATTTCAGTACAAAATTTGTGGCGTAGGTGTGTGTGTTTGTCTTGTTCAGGTTTGTCTTGTCTGCCCTATGTGCCTGTGTTACCGCCTGTCGTTCAGGCTAGCGCTAATCGCACTCCAGCTGCTCTGCTCTCTGCATAAACAAATTAAGTGCCAATAATCAGTAAAATGACCGCCTAATGCTAGCAATTAGCATGTTTTAAATTTCTAGTGGCTAGAGATTAGTGGCTACGCTAACGCTGGCCAGCAATTAGCATTAGCATGTAAGCAGAAAATATCTTGCTTGAGCTGCCTGTGTACCGCTCTGTCAGTTAGGGCATAGTGCTGACGAAGAAGGCTTTGCTGTTCTGTCATTTTAGACAGACAAGTTCAAATTAAGTGCCAGTAATTACTGAAATGCTAATGTTAGTATGTCTTAATTTTTAGTGGTTTGAAATTATGTTATGATTTTAACATAGTCCTGTTGATTCACTGTCAACCAGAGGAATAATATACATCACTGCCACTTTAGATAGGTGGTGGTATACTTTGCTAGTACTGGTTGGAAACCCCTTTTGCCTCTTCAACTACCTTAATCCTTCATGGCATAGATTCAACAAGGTACTGAAACATTCCTCAGAGAGTTTAATCCATACTACATGATAGCATCTCATGCAGTTGCTGCACATCCATGATGCGATCTCCTGCTCCACCACATCCCAAAGGTGTCGCCATTGGATTGAGATCTGTGACCGTGAGGCCATTTGAGTACAGTGAACTCATTGTCATTTTCAAGAAACCAGTCTGAGATGATCTGCTTTAAGTGACATGGCGCTGTAATCCTGGCTGGAAGTAACCATCAGAAGATGGGTACACTGTGGTCATAAAGGATGGACATGGTCACACAATACTCAGGCAGGCTGTGACGGTTTTTCCAGTTGGTACTTTAAGGGGCCCAAAGTGTGCCAAGAAAATATCCCCACATTCATTACATCACCAGCCTGAACCGCTGATACAAGGCAGATGGATCCATGCTTTCATGTTGTCGATGCCAAATTCTGACCCTAATTACCTGAATGTCGTGAGCAGAAATCAAGACTCATCAGCATTTTCGCCACAGAATCAAGCCATTCACTGGATATTTTCTCTTTTCTCGACCATTCTCTGTAAACCCTAGAGATGGTTGAGCGTGAAAATCCCAGCAGATCAGCAGTTTCGAAATACTCAACCAGCCCGCTTGGCACTCAATAACCATGCCACGCTCAAAGTCACTTAAATCCTCACCTTTCTTCCCATTCTGATGCTCGCCTGAACTGCAGCAGATTGTCTTGACCATGTCTGTTAGCGCCTAAATGCACGAGTTGCTATGATTGGCTGATTCAAATTTGTGTTAACGCAGGTGTGTCTAATGTGCTGGCCGTGAGTGTATGTCACATCATAGGCAGCAACAGCAGATTTAAAACACAAAATAAATACAGATTGACGGTAACTACAGAAATGTCTTGCTTGAGCTTGCCTGTGTTACTGTCTGTCGGCATGACAATGTAAGTGCCAATGTAAGTAATTAGCATGTCTACTTTTTTAATGGCTAGAAATTATGTTATGATTTAACATAGTCCTGCTGGATTCACTGTCAACCAGATGACTGATATATGTCACATCATAGGTATAGCAATGGCAGATTTAAAACACAAACAACGCAGATTGACGGTCACTACAGAAAATGTCTTGCTTGAGCTGCCTGTAAGTTACTGTCTGTCGGTTAGTGGCAGCGCTAATGCGCTTAGTTGCTCTGCTGTCATCATTGTCAGTTTAGACAGACAAGTTCAAATTAAGTGGCAATAACTGCTAAAAATGGCTGCCGCTGTCGTTCGGCTTTTGCCTGCCGCCCTAGTTCAGCAGAGCAAAGCTACAGACCTGTTAGAATGTCAGTTGAAATGCTGGGACAGAGAGAGAGAGAAATGCTGAAAAAATTTGTATTTTTACTTCTTTTTATTCTCATATTTTTTATATTTGATATTGGGCTCGGGACTAGGGGAAACCAATCACATCCCATGTTTAACGGGCTGGAATGATACAATAAAACTCTGAATCCTTGAATAAGAATAAGGCAGAGGAATATTAGAGTGTGCTCTTTCAGGCACATTCCATTAAGCCGGGTGGATAGTAAAAGAGTGCCTTTCGCACACCCAATAATAATAACAATAACACAATAATAATACACACACAATACAATAATAATAATAATAAGCAGCATCGTGGATAAAATAAATAGTGTGTGCTCTTTCAGGCACACTCAATAAGCACTGTGATATTGCTAATGAGTGTGCTCTTTCAGGCACTCCTCAGCACTTACCCATGATAATAAGACTAGGTTAGACGAGTCATACTGTTGGTGCTGGTTCCCAGCTTCAAAACATTTTCTCTTTTACTTTCCCATTCATGTTCAGTGTTATCAGATTCCTTTTCAAGCAAGGCAGACTCCTGCATCACTATATGAGGTATGCATCTGTCTTATCGTAAAGAAAGGTAAAGACCCCACAGAGTGCTCTTCCCATAGGCCAATCTCCTTACTTGCAAATGTTGATGCTAAAATCTTGCAAAAGGTTTTGGCACGAGATTAGAGGGTATATTACCAGGATAATATCAGAGGATCAGACTGCTTTAAAACTACATTCTATTTCAATATATGTCATGGTTTGATATTTTGTACTTCCTTCAGAGGCAATCCCGAATGTGTCCTTTCCTCAGACGCAGAGAGAGCATTTGACCGTGTGGAGTGGAAGTATTTATTGGCAGTTTTGGAAAAATTTGGTTTTGGACCAAACTACATTCATTGGGTTAAACTTATTATATACATGCTCAACTGCTTCATCCTTACCTTCACTCTCAACGCTCTCAACCTTTCAATCTTCATATATAGGGAACACTTCCTGGTGGGCACCCTCTGAGCCCATTGCTTTCTCGGGATCTGACTACAGGAGACTTATGGTTCTGCTGCAGGGCATTTCTAGGGATTTTGAGGAAAGGAATTGGAATATAAAGTGTCCCTGTGTTGATGATCTTTTACTTTTATATTAAATCTAGACAATCTCTTTACATGTAATGCTATCTCATTTACTAATCTGGCCAGTTTCGGGTACAAACCAAATTCTTACACAAGAGCCTAACTTCTTCCTGCAGAATACAGAGGCACTGGCTTTAAAATATACTGCAGCCTCTTTAAGATTGTTGAAAATAAATTTGTCTACCTTGATGCTATAGTTACAAAGAAACATAAGCGCCTCTTTAAAGAAAACTTTTATACTCTACTAAATTTACGTGAAAGAGCGCTTTGACGCACTAGTCACCCCTATCTACATCCCTTGTGGTTGGATCAACTCGTTAAAAATTAATATCTTCTCAAATTTATTGATAATTGTATCTCTTCAGTTCAACAATCTTCATTCCCAAATCTTTCTTTGATTCATTGGACCCAATCATATCAACTTATATATGAGGGGCAAGCTACTAGACTAAATAAAGTTCATCTTAAAAATCCAAAAAAAGAGGGGGAGGTATGATGCATGTCACTCTACCTTACTACTGGGCTACAATATACATTGTATTACTTTCTGGTTGCACTTTCTCAATCATGCTGACTGTCCAACATGGGTGAGGATGGAGTTGCGCTCTGTCAGAAACGTTTCCATTTTGGCTCTTCTTGGGTCCCCGCCCTCTCCTATCCCTTTCAGGTAAATGTGGGACTGATAGTCCACTGTCTGGCACACAACATCGTGTGGGCCAGCTTAGGAGGCATTTCGTTTTATGATTTCTCTCTCTAGTCCTGTTCAGTTTAATACTTTCTTTCAACCTTCACTATCTGATCTCTGCATTCCAAGAGTGGTACAGAAAGGGTAATAGAGATATTTTTAAACATCTTTTCAATGGTAACACTTTTGCATTATTCAGTACAACTGTCTGGAAAGTTTAGTCTACCAAACACTAATTTTTTCCAGAGTACTCCGCAGGCATGACATTTTCTCAGTTCTCAGATGGCTAGTTTCCTGAGGCAATCCACCGCGCACTACCACCAATATGTTTACTTGTTCTGCATCTATCGCTAGTATGGGGTTAAGATTTGGCAATTTATGACAAATTGATGGGTATAAACAGACCCTCTTGACAAAATTAAAATTGCTTGGGAGCAGGATTTAAACTTTCAACTGGTTAAATGATGTATGATTCATTCAGCTGGTAATCTAACATCTCTCTGTGCACATCACTGCCTGCCAGTTTAAGGTGGTGCACAGGGCTCATATATCCAAAGCCAAATTATCTCAGTATGTACTCTGCCGTTGATCCTTTATGTGACAAATGTAAGAGAGGTGAGGCCTCGCTTATCCATATGTTTTGGGACTTAAAATATTGAGAGATGTTTTCAAACCTTGTCCCTTATTCTTAATCTTGAGCTTGAACCCAACCCACTGATTGCTCCTCTTTTCGGCAATTACACAGGCTTGGTGATGACTCATGCCTCACTCCATCCAAAAAGCCAAGCACGCTGGCCTCTGCCTTGCTTTCTTTTGGCTAGGTGTGCAATCTTGGCTGACGTGAGGATGCTGCCCCACCTACACGCCGCTCAGTGGTTATGATACTGCGTCCTGTCTAGACCTCAAAAGATCCGGCTATTCAGTTTGTGACCTGAGCAAGAAGTTCCAAAAGTGTGGGACCTTTCTGAAATACTTTGAGAACCTGAAGTCCAATTGAATATATGCTCATCTTTCCTCTGTCTTGCTTCTTTGTCCTTTCTGTCAATTACAGAATCTGTATCAGCCGACGTTTCAATGTGTGCCTCTGACCTTACTTATTTATATGTATTTATTCATCCTGTTTGAAAAATTTCTTTATTTTTTATTGTTTATTTATTTCGTTTAACTCAATTCTTTGACTCCCAGCAGTTCCTATGACTCTCCAGAATAATAATTCTTTAGGAATCAAGTGGTTTGTAGGTGTGGCTAGTGGGAGGGGGAGGGATGTTCTGTTTATATTTATGTTAGATCATTCTGAAAATGTACAATGTATGAGTATGTATAAAAATCAACAAATATCTGAGAGATAAGCTGTTTTGTTGGAGTTCTGATCACTATACTGTGCAATATCCACCTGTGGATGATGCCCTGGAGCAAATCTGTAGTGAAATATGGACTCAGAACTTTCTAAAAGAAAGAGCATCTGTGGTCTGACTACTCAGAGACATCTGACATGATAGAGGAGAGAGAGGATTGACTTCTTCCCGGTTTTCTTGGCTGCTGCAACACAGAGCGGACCATACAAACAAATACAAACCAGGTAAGAAGCTTCAGAACATTGCTGGCTCACTATGCCACATTCATCCCGCTTCCTCAGGATAATGGTAAATGATACAGTGTAAAACATTCCACTCTCTAATGTGATCCAATAAACAACACTGCAATAAATTCTACCTCATGCTTAGAATTTTCACGAGAGTATGTAAATGGAGGGGCAAAAATATTAGAAACACTCTCAGTATAATGCACCTAGTACCCAATTATGAAAACAATAAACAACAACAAATAAATAATAAACAAAATGCTCAAATAATAAACAAAGTAGAAAATATTACCTCTCAGACAGTGTCAACAAGTTCTGTTGTATTGTATTCTGGTGTATATCTAAAGACAGGATGGATGAGTGTTGTGGATAAAGGATAAACATGGTTGGCAATGAGAGCAAGAACTTAAATATGCTTCCAGTGGATTCAAATTAATGTAATAACATTCTAGTGTTCATGTTAAATTGAATGTATGACGATTCAGTAGGAATCGCACTATTAGGAAAACCCATTGATAGACTGCCCACAGATTCTAGGGTTTCAAAAGAGCCAGGCATCAATAGACATGTGATGAGTCGGATTCACTGATGTTTGGAGAACTGGTGCATAATAACCTCAACAAAGGAGTTCTACAATATTATTTTTACCCTAAATTAATGGTAATGGACTGTACTCTATATAGCTACCCTTCTAGTCTTCAACCACTATAGCATCTCATTCACTCATTCACACATTCATACACTGAGGGCACAGTCTTTGGGAGCAATTTGGGGTTCGCATTCTGCCCATGACACTCTTAACATGCAGACTGGAGGGGGTCAAACCGTGACAAACCCACTCCCACCTCCAAGCTACAGCCTTACTGTTATCCTCATGTGTCAAGCAATATGGAACTATTTCACGCTCACAGCCCTACCCATTTTGTGTGTTTCTTAATCACCTATCAGACTGCAGCTGAAGGAGGAGTAGAAAGAGGAGGTAACGAGCAGCAAAGGGCCACAGGTCAGAATCAAACCAGGAGCCACTGCAGCGAGGACTGAGCCTTACAGCACACGCTGCATGTTTACAGTACAGTGTCAGGCTGTACAGTACAATCTACATTTACTTAGTGATTCCAAATTCTTTTATACTTTAACTTGTTAACTAGCTTTATTCAATAAATAACAGACATTTCAGAAATATACGCATCAGTGTTATGGGAAACCTGTAAAGCTTATGCTATGGGCTTAATAATCTCCTATGTCATAAGTAAACACGCAAAGGAAATTAGAAGACCAACTTGCCAATTTGGAAAAGAAGTGTTAAATCCATCTGATATTTAACTGTCAGAGGGATATTTCGATTTTAAATAAAATAAAACACTTAAAAGGGGTAAATATTGGTTCATTAAATATATTTGTAACAAAAAGAAACTCTAAATAAAAATGGAGGTAAAAACTGAACAAAATGAATAAAACTGCAAATGTCTGTGCAGCAGGGGAAGCTTAGCTGTTCCCAAATATGAGATCAGCCATTGTATGGCTTCAAGACATAGCTGGTGAATAATTAGTACCAGAACTGGCATGGCTAGATCTGCAATCAGTGCATACGAAATGATCGAATCACCCCACTTACTGCGGAGACTGGTTTCAGCACTGGACTCTCCAGTGTGGGACTGGCAAAGCTTCATCTAACTACGGTCACCAATTGTGGCTGGCCAAGGCACAACCAGTGTCTTATTGTGCTGGTCCCAAGCCCGGAGCAAATACAGAGGCTGAAGCCAGGAAGGCATCCGACGTAAAACTTTTACAAATCAAACACATGAACGCAGAGTCACTGTGGCGCACTGCTGAAGGAAAAAGCTGAAAAGAGTAAAGAATAAGAAGATTTATATTTATTACCAACAGAACGCCTGCATGCATTGTTTGGAGAGAGAGGGATACAGGAGCCAGAGACACACAGGCAAGAGTGGAGAGACAGGAGAGCTAAAAGTCGCTGTGACTCCAGCTGTCCTTCTTATGGACTTCCCAGCCTAGCTCCTTTGTCACACTTTTCATGATGCACCGTGGGTCAGGATCTGGGTGGGTCAGATCACAACACAATTTTACAGCATTCACAAGATTAAAAAGACAGGGACATAACTAATTTAGTGGTTAACGTGGTGCTGATCTTACTTTGGCAGCAGGCGTAAATTTATCTGGACTGATTTCAGGAAGGAACGGTCACACCTAAACTGCTTCAGGATTTGTGTGACTAAATGTCTTCTGGTCCTGAACTTAATAACCTCAAACCCAAAACAAAGCAACATAAGTAAAATAACAAAAATATAATTACAGATAATTTCAGTTTTAGAAGTGGTTCACCATGATCTCAGTTATCCACTGGATAATTATTTTGATATTAATTTACATTATTAACTTGGTAATCAGATAGCTCGGTCTATTCTTCATTGATTATTTGAAAATGGCCAATTTCAAGTGCAGGTTCCATTATGTAATGACAAAATTTGTGAAATTTCAACAAAAAGTCCTGATAAAACCAAGGCGGATACGCAGTACCTTGTAGAGAGAGCTGCCTCCTATAATCCAGACTCCTATCAGCCTGCTCTGCCAGGTCTGTGCCAACCAGTCTGAGAGCAGAGTTAAAGTCTGGCACCAGGTGGTGCGCACCTGCAAGGTACCTAGAATAGAAGAGAACTTATATTAGTTAAAGTTGTAAAGCGTTTTTTAATGATAGAGCTATATGTAAATGGTCCCTGCAATGGTGTAAATGGACTGTACTTTATACATCTCCTCTAGTCTTCCGCCGGTTCCTAAAATTCACCCATTAACACACCGGCGACATTAGAGTAGATTTAATGTTACAGTAAGAACTACTGAGATCTGAATTCTGCATGACAGCCCTAGAAGACAACTTCCTGTCTACTAAGAAAATAAAATAAATGTCCAAATTGTAATAAATCTCAGTAAGAATTATTAAAAATAAATAGCACTGCTATTTATTTTTTCTACAGTATCTACAGTAAATCATTTTCATTTGTGCACACTGTTCTGTAGCTGCATCAAACGTTTTGTGCACATACTTGCATTGCCTAATGAGGACGTATGTTGGGATCCTGTTGTCTGGGGAGGTCTGTTTTTCTGGGATGGAAAACCACGTCTTCCTGCCCATGATCACTACATTCTGCTTTGCCTGCAGGACAGCAAGGTTTGAAATTAATTAATTGCCCTTGACCCTGAATGTATCATTACATCTAGTTCTTACAAAATTGCCTCTATGCAAGGCTCAGATACAAACTTTAATAACTGCTTTCAGCATGTGGGCTAAGCTTGTAACTCAGAAACACATAAAAACACAAGCACAAAGAGGATCAACAGGTGTTCTGCTAAAGTGAAGCTGGTATGTAGCAGTCAGTGCTACATGCTAGTTGTCATGTAGTAAAGCATTAGCTGCTAATGTTAACAATTATCATGTTCAGCTAACGCCATTTAGCTGCTCATTGTAGACGCAAGGTTTATAAAAGGTTTGTGTGAAGGTCAGTGTAGTAATGTCCTAAATGAGCTGGGACCCAGTGATATATTGTTTATTTCTGTAGTACAAAAAATTTGTAGTTGTTAGGTGGAGTGTGTGTGTGTGTGTGGTGTTTGTCTTGCCTGTCTCGCGCAGTGTGTTTGTTCAAAGCCGCTCTGTCTGTCTCTGCTGGGTACGTTTACATGCAGGAAGAAACACCGTAATTTGATCAACGTGACAGATAATGACATTTACAAGACCGGATCACTTGTCTGAGTATACATGCCGCTCAGAGAATCGGATAACGGCCGGAGCATTGGCTGGAGTCTGTTACGGCAGATGGCGCTGTAGCCCTCTCAACAAAGAGCCACTACTTCACTTATCAGCAACAACAAACTATCTGACGGCATTCAAACAAAGATGGTGTATGAAGAGATGGACGATGTTACGCTGCGACATTTTCGCAAGGCATTATTTTCATTCTAATGATGGCTATAAAAACAATGTATTCTGAAGGAAAATGTTGCGCATGCTCAGAATGCAAAATCCGCTTCAGATCCGATTGCTGAGTATACATGGTGTTAAAAAGCCGACTATGAACAAATTATCTAGGTGAATTATCTAGGTGTTCTTATCCGATTTTGATGTCCATGTGGTCTGAAATAGGTCCAAGTAGATCCACTAAGGGTTTAAAGCACTTTAAAAAGTCTGAATCAAGTCTGATACTATCAGAAATTCGAATCTCTTGCTGCATAAACGTACCGTGTCTGTGGCATTGTTCGTTTAGTTAGAGTTAGCGCGCATGCGCTTAGCTGTTCTGCTGTCTCTGTTTCAGTCATTTTAGACAAGTTCAAATTCAGTGCCAATAATCAAGTAAAAATGGCTGCTTTTTAATGTTAGTAATTAGCATGTCTTTAATTTTTAGTGGTTAGGAATTATGTTATGATTTAAATACAGTCTCCGTTGATCTACCGTCAAATGACTGACGTATGTCGCATCATAGGTATAGCAAACACAAACAACGCAGATTGACGGTCACTACAGAAATTTTCTTGCTTGAGCTGCCTGTTACTGTTCCACTGAGTTAGTGGCTAGCGCTAATGCGCTAGCTGCTCTGGCTGTCCTGTCCGTCATTATAGACAAGTTCAAATTCAGTGCCAATAACTGAAAATGGCCACCGCTGGCTTCTGGCCTGCTGGCCCTAATAAGCAGAGCAGTTACCGCGACTCCGTTAGAATGTCAGTTGGAAATGCTGACAGAGAGAGAGAAAATGCTGAAACCACTGATTTTAGCATTAGCCACTCATGTTAGCAATTAGCATGACGCGACTCAGCCACCAATTTCAGCATTGGCTGCCAATGTTACAATGAGCATGCTTTAGCCACTAAAAGTTACCTAGATGCTAATGCTTACATGCTAATGCTAACATTCTAATGCTACGACCAATTTCTAGCCACTAAAAATTAGCAATTAGCATGATGCGCTAGCCACCACCTTAGCATATGCTGCTAATGTTAGGAATTAGCATATCTCTTTAGCCACTCAAAAATTAAATAGATACTCATTGCTAACATAATCCTAATTGCTGGTGTGTCAGCACTAGCTGCCCATCGTCTCTGTCATTTCACAATAAGACAAGTCTAAATTAACTGTCAATAACTAATAAAATGGCTGCCTAATGTTAGTAATTGTTATTGTCTTTAATTTGTAGGCTAGAAATTAGTGGTTGTTAATAGCATGTCTCTTTAATTTTTAGTGGCGAAATTATGTTGTGATTTAACACAGTCCTGCTGGATCTACTGTCAAATCAGATGACTGATTTATGCTGTGCATCATAGGCATAGCAACAGCAGATTTGGAACAGAAACAACGCTAGATTGACGGTCACTGCAGAAATGTCTTGTTTGGTTTCGCCTGTTCTTGTCTGTCAGTTGGGGTGGCTAATGCCAACATGCTAGGGGCTGCTCTGCTGTCTCTGGCTACCTAGACAGACAAGTTCGCAAATTCAGTGCCACAATCATAAAATGGCCGCCAATGCGCAATTAGCATGTCTTTAATTTTATCGGGTTAGAATTAGTGGCTAGCGCTGACGCCAGCTAGTTACGCTTCTCTCTGTTCATTTACAGATAAGTTCACTCAACCGCCAATAATCATAAATGGCCGCTGTCAAGTAAAAGTTATTGTAAATTCGTTTGAATGTCACAGACAGAGAGAGAGAAAATGCTGAGATCATCAATATGGAAGGATTTCTCACAAACTGTATTTCTAATCATTGAAGCAGCTTAATTTGGTGCATCTTGAGCTCTTCCTGCACGTCTAGATATGCAGTTCGTGGTGTAAAATGAAGAAATGTGGGACAAAGCAGATTGACAGTCACAGGAAAATGTCTTGCTTGGAGCTACCCGTGTCATTGTTCATCAGGTTAGTGGCTAGCGCTTAACGTATGAGCTGTCGCTGTCTCTACATTAGAGATGTATGTTCAAATTACCTGCCAATAACTGCATAAAATGGCTGTCAATGTTAGCAATTGCATGTCTTTAATTTTATTGGCTAGAATTATGGCTAGTGTTGATGCGCCAGCTGCCCCTAAGGTCTGGCATTTTAGACAGTATTGCTCAAATTAACTGCCAATAACTACAAAATGGTCGCCAATGTTAGCAATTAGTATCTTTTTATTTTTATCGGCTAGAAATTAGTGGTTAGCGCTGATGCTGCCTAGCAATTAGGCATGTTTTAATTTCATTACAAAAATAAGGGGTTGACGTATAGGCCGCGCTTGCTGTCTCAGGTAAGGTCATTTCCATACAGACAAGCTCAAATTAACTGCCAATAACTGTTAAATGGCTGCCGCCGGGCAGTTACTGCACCTGGGTTTGAATGCTGCCAAAGACAGAGAGAGAGAGAAATGCTGAGACCACGCTCAACAGGAAGGATTTCACAAACCGTATTTCTAATCATTGACCAAGCCACTCTTGGGCATCTTGAGCTCTTCCTGAACGCCTATAGATATGCAGTTTGTGTAAAATAAGAAATGACAAAGAGATTGATAGTCACTACAGAAATAACTGCTTGAGCTGCTGTAAAGCATTGTCTGTCGTTAGTGGCTAGCGCTAACGCCACTAGTTGCGCTGCGCTGTCTCTGTTCGTCATTTCACAGACAAGTTCAAATTAACTACAATAACTGCGAAATGGCCTCACTGGGCAGTTAATACCCAATGAAATGTCAGTTGGAAGACAGAAAGAGAGAGAGAGAGAGAAAATAAAGGAGACTACTTAACAGGAAGGGGATTTCTACAAACCGTGATTTCTAATCATTGAACTAGCGAATTTTGGGGTATCTTGAGCCCTTCCTGGACGTCTTCCCATAGGATATGTGCAGTTTGTGTAAATAAGAAATGACTATTTAAAATCGATTCAAAGAAAGGTTACTTCTGCTTTCCTCCAGAAATTTCCTTTAACATGGAGTCTTATAAGGATGGGTGTTATGGTTAATCTTTGTGTCTGACGCAAAACTATAATAGTGACAGCTTTAGCAGACGAATCTGAGTGAGAAGACAAATTCTTCCTAATGCCTTCATCTATAAATTATGTCTGTAGTGTGAAATTTGTGTACAGGAGCAGTTTCCGCTTTATTTTTGACTTATTTTTTTCTCTGCTCACTTAGCTGGGATGATGTCATCCACTTGTTGGTCAAACATTCGGCGAATACACACCCATTATAAACCCAGAAATTTGAGCAAAGCCTACCAACCTTGAGCCTCGATATTTAAAAACAGCAAAGATGTGGATAAGTGACGTGAATAATGAAGAGAATATAAGAGCACTTCCATTTAAAGTTTAAATGAAGTCTCTCGTGAAAGTATGCTGGCAGCAGTTCATTTTTGAAAATGTCTGTTGAAATATTTTTTTCGGGTTTCTTCCATTCATTCCTATAGGAAATTTTTCAAGTTATTCATTTAATTTTTTCGCACTTTACACACTTAAAAGCATAGGACTGGATGAGAAATAATATATATGATATATCATTTGTTGGGGGGTCCTTCTACGTGTTCAGGCCACATTAGTTACCGTATAAAGGGCTATGGAAATGAATAACTAGAAAATTCCTGGAAATTTTAGGCGCGAGTGGATCGTTGCCGGGGTCTGTATTAAAAAGTACACTCAAAGAAAAGAGCGAACATATTTATTTACACACATGAGCAGCTAGCGCCGACGCCTAGTCACTAATTCTAGCATTAGCTAAGAAAATGTTAGCAATTAGCATGACTTTGAGCAGCTATGCTAATGTGCGCTAGCCACTAATTCTCCTTAATACAATGATACGAAGTGCCAGCCAGCTAGTGGTGTGTTTGTTCTGTCCCTTTCTCTGCGTGTGCTTGTCTGTGTCGGCCCGTCTCTGTGTTACTGTTCAGCCAAAGCAGGTGGCTAGCAACAAAGCGCCAGCTGCCTGGCCTGTGCAGGAGGTTTCCAAAAGGCTCAGAAGGTCAGGTGTAGTGTAATGTCCAAAATGAGCTGAATCAGAGATATAATTTTTGTTTCTCTGTACAAAATTTGTGGAAGTTATAGGTGTGTGTGTAAAAGTGCAGTGTGTTTAGTCTGTCATCCTGTGTGTGTGCTGTCTGTGTCATCTGTCTCTGTGCATTGTCTGTCAGTTAGTGGTTACGCTAACGCGCTTAGTTGTCGATGCCACTGTTCGTCACATAGACAAGTTCAACCAGTGCCAATAACTCCAAAATGGCTGCCTAATGTTGTCACCAGCATGTCTTTAATTTTAGTTGTTAGAAAATAGTGGTTGAAAGCTGACGTACAGCGGTACTAGCATGTCTTTAATTTTATCGGGTTAGAATTAGTGTATTAGCGCTTAACGCATTAGTTGCTCTGCTGTCTCTGTCATTTTAGACAGACAAGTTCAAATTATGTCAGTAACTGCTAAAAATGTTTGCCTAATGTGAGCAATTAGCATGTCTTAATTTTTAGTGGTTAGAAATTAGTACAGCGCCTGACACGCTAGCAATTAGCATGTCTTTAATTTTTAGTATCTAGAAATTAGTGGCTAGCGCTGACGCGCTAGCTGCGCTGATGTCTCTGTCTGTCATTTTGCATGATGTCTAATTAACCGCCAATAACTGCTAAATGGCCAGCCAGCTGGAGTTACTGCACCTGTTCAAGAACAGAGAGAGAGACCACGCCTCTCTCAAAGTTTTACAAACTTTTACTTAAAGGGACTTTATTTTGAAAGACTTTGTTAGTGTGTGTATGTGCGTGGTGTAAAGTTACGTCATGTGTGTGTTTGCCTTTCTAGTCTGTGTGTGGTGTGTGGGTCTGTTCATGCTGTCAGTGTCTGTGTTTGTGTTTATGAGAGAGGATAAACATTGACATTAAAAATGTAGTCCTGATTATCATTGATATCATAAATAGAGATTCTGCAACAAAGTTAGTCAAGGTAGGTTTGAGGTTACAAGCAATCCAGGGTCAGCTGCAGGTCAGAGTAATTAGTCGCAGTTGTGTACATGAGCTGAAGCCACACAGACACAGAAAGTCTCTGAATGGCTCCTTGAAGGTACACAAGAAACATCTATAAGGTGTGCCAAACCAAAACCGGTGAATGACCGCTTGTTTCCTTGTCATGTCGATCAGTTCCTTGCCGATTTTCAGTGAAAATCAAACTTTGGCCGGTAAGTCACAGGTAAAGAGCAGGAGTGCCAGCTCTTCTGAAATTTCTCCCTGTCAAATTAATGGGAGCATTGGGCAGGAGATGGGTGTTACTGCTGCATCTTTGCGTCTCCCGCCAAAACTATACATCTGACAGCTTCTACATAGCAGAATATGAGGAGACGACAAATTTTCCTCCTGCTTCTAGCTATAAATGATTTCTTAGCTTGATACTTATGATTTCAGCCCAGTTTATAAAATTTATTTTCACAAAGCTTTCTCTCTGCACTCTAGCTGTATGACATCACTCACTCTAGTTTCAAAATTCTCGTGCAACACCCATTCATTTTTGTGCGGTTTTTGGTAAATTTGGCAAAACTGTCACAAACTCTTTGAAAAACATTGCTACGCAGCCCTGGCTGAAAGCCGTAATGCTTTGACACCTGCTGAAGCAAAGACAAAAACTTGGGGATTTTTAGGAGCTGCGCATGCAAGAATAATAATAATAATAATAAGAATAAGCGATAATATATAGTGTGCGTCAGTACACCTAATAAGCTGTGATAATATATAGTGTGCGCCAGGCACACCGTCACACAATAATAATACACACAAGCGCGTGGATTTTTTAAAGAGTGTGCTCTTCAGGCACACCACAATAATAAGCGTTGGATAAATATATGTGCGCTTTCAGGCACACCTGGTCATTGGGCCACACACAATAATATGCGGATAACATAGTGTGCGCCAGTACACCCAATAATAAGCGCTGTGGATAACATATAGTGTGCGCCAGGCACCTCAATAAGCGCGTGATAATATATAGTGCGCCAGGCACACCTGGCCACAAGCGTAGTGGATAATATATAGTGTGTGCCTTTCAGGTACACTCAATAAGCACGGTGGAGGCAGTGTGCAAGCCAGGCACAATTTCACACAAAGAATAAGCGCGTGATATGGCGCCAGGCACCCTACACAAGCACAAGCGCGTGGATAAATGATATAGTGTGCGCTTTCAGGCACACTCAATAAGCGTGATAACATATAGTGTGCGCTTTCAGGCAATACCTCACACAAGCGCGTGATTTAAAAGTGGTGCTCTTTCTGTGCACACCACAAGAATAAGCGCGTGAGGGACATATAGTGCGCTTTCAGGCACACCCATTGCCGCCGTGGATAATATATAGTGTGCGCTTTTCAGTACACCCAATAATAATAATACACAGTACACACAATGCCACATTGGGCTAATGTTAAGGAAGAAGAAGAAGAAGAAGAAGAAGAAGCAATAATGAGTGATAGTAAAGAGTGCCTTCTGCACACTCAATAATAAGCGCTGTGGATAATACATAGTGTGCGCTTTCTGTGCACACTCCACAATAATAATAATACAATAAGTGCTGTGGGATTTAAAGAGTGTACTCTTCAGTACACCTAATAACATGGCCACACACACACACAAGCGTAGGGATTTTAAAAGAGTGTGCTCTTTCAGGTACACCACACAAGCCGGTGGATAACATATAGTGTGATATAAATTGTCAATAATAATAAAACTGCCATGAAACACGCAGAAGATTAATAGTTGCCTCGTGCCTATGACACAAGGCATCTACTCCCATAGCTTTCTAGCTAGCTTTCTAGATATGGTAGCAATAATGACAGAGAGAGACAGAGAGAGAGCTGGGAGGGAGGAGGAGTCCCCCGGCAGTCTAGTCCTATGGCAGTATAACTACTGGACCCGAGCCAGCCCTAACTATAAGCTCTATCAAAAAGGAAAGTCTTAAGTCTACTCTTAAAAGTGTTGATCGTTGACCGCCTCCCGAACCCAAAAGTAGTTTGTTCCACAGAAAAGGAGCTTGATAGCTGAAAGCTCTGGCCCCCAATCTAGCTTTGGCAACTATAGGAAATACAAGGAACCCAGCATTCTCAGAACACAGTGTTCTAGAGGTGTAGTAAGGTACTACTACTCTTTGCATATCACCAGTATTACATTTTTACATGAGTGTAAGCTGCTGATTGTGTGACTTTAACAATGGCAATCTTCGCTGTTCCTTTCCACTTCCTTTCATGTGCACTGACTCCTCATCCCTCTAAAATGACTGCACACTGGAGAGTGATGGGGAGAGCACACTGGAAGGTGTGTTGTCTGTCTGCAGCTAGTCCCAGTGTAGGATGGTAACACTGCAGTTATTTCCTGGTTGTTTTACAGTGGTTACATTCAGCACCACCAGCTCCCCCGAGCCTTTATTATTATTTAGGTGATAGATTCGTAGTCAAAAAATTTGGCTAAATTGGTGTTTATTCATCGTCACTTTTATCATTACCGTGATAAATACCAGAAATTATCAGGCTAAATTTTTTAGTCCATATCGCCCATCCCTATTAACATCCCTGCACATCTCTACCCATAACCAGAAGGCATGAGATCTGTTTTCTTACAGATATCTACTATAGTATCTACTATTTCTATCAACATGTTGTGTTGTCTGGTTTGAGTTCAGAACTTTGACTCCAGTCTTTCCGTTCTTATCTGTTAGTACACTTAGCTCAGCTCATTCACAGTTCAGTACACCATGTGACAAAGACATCTTGACCTCTGGACTGCACACAGTTCAGTTTGTGCACCTCTTTGAAGCAGAGTACAGCTTCACTTTAACAAGGTGAACTTGTCTTACCTTGCACAGATGGAGTTTCTGTCATCGTCCTGAAGTGTTTAAATTCGTTACTAGAAGAGAAAACACACAGATGAATAGAAGTCAGTTATTTACAAACTTAGAACATTAATATTCCAATACAATGTATTTATGTACACTGACCTCCGTGTTCATGTGAAATGATCCAATATGCATATCCTTATGATGTATATAATGTAAAGAACTTTTGATTTTATCCTGCTTGCGCTCTGGGAGCTGCTGTCTTAAAGGAATTTTCGATCATATCTTTTATTATTTCCACATTAACGTGACTTACCTCAGTCTAACAGGATGCCATGGCAGCTTTCCATTGTTCCCGATACCCAGGTCAGGACACACCGCCACAATACCGTTCAGAATGCGGGACATTGGATCAAGACCGGACACCGGACAGCTACGTCTGTGGTCGTCGATTTCCCGCGTGATCCAAATATTTTAAGTGTAAGTATCGGAAATGACGAGTTCTTCTTCTTTCCGTTTTCAGGCAGCTGTGGCATTAGAGCCGTTACACCACTGCCATCTTATGGCGGCATCAATGTATTGATGCCCTGCTTGGATTGAATGAATGGAGGGTGGTCACCTTGACCTTTGTCCATATTTACCTCGTGAGGCTGGACCTGAAGCTGATCAGAGTTCAGCTGGGGCACTGCAGGAAAATATATGGAAGCTAGGGATATTTTTTTTTTTTATTACTCAAGGCACACTTAATAGATTTCATCTTGGACTCTTTACTGTTGTGATGAATTTTACTCCATATGTAGTTCTATGTTTGAATAGTATTCAAACATAAAACTACATAATCATACAAAATCATTCAAAATAATCATACAAAACGCAAGAGTTGGAATTTAATAGAGGGTAATAATGGTAATCAGTTTAGAGTGCAGACAACATATTTCTTACTGGTTTAAGCATTAGTACAAAAACAAACATCTTATTGTAACATCCATGTCATAAACAGCTGCTGTACAAAACTGTAAATAAAAAAATGCACATTATTTCTGACAATATAAAACAGTGTGCTATTTAATGATCGGAAAACTGTCCAGTGGCTCCAGTGGCTCAGATGCAATTCTCAGAGTAGATAGGAGCTTTGGCACTGAGCCCTTCTTAGTTAGCCTCTTGCTTCAGGGGGCACACTGACTGTGAAGACAGCAGGGGCAGCAGTGCAGTGAGTCATGGATGAAGAGGTCGCATTCCACACAGAACACATTGTGACACGATGGACAGGTGAATATCTAGAAACAGAGAGGGCGAGAAAGCAATACATGAAGACAAATTAAGATGGGTAGAGGGACTGAAGTTGCAATGAATAAATGAATACATGTACACAATCTGAATATTTAAAGGTGGGGTAGGAGAGCATTTTATATCATATTGCTTGAAAACCTCTTCACAACCCCATTGCAGCCAGTAAAATAGAAGGTTTGTCAAAAAAACTAAATTTAGTTTTAGTCCAGTCTAGAGGGCGAAATCATGGGAAAACACCATCCAATCACGTTGATGAGGCTGCGCATTATGATTGGGTCCTGACACATCCATCAAACTTCAGTCTGCTTCTCCCTCCCCCTCTGTGCATTCACCCATTCGTGAACGAATAGAGACCCTTCCATTACTTTGAAGGCGTGGTTTCGAGGGGAGGTCTGAAGAAAAGGCATGGGTGTGTATTTTCAAAATATAGCTTGCTGGAACTGTTTTCCCAACATCTCATACCCCACCTTTAATATTAGTTTCTTTTTGTTTTGTTTTTTTTAAATCAACCAGTTCTACAATGTGGAAGGACTAATAAGAGATACAAAAAGAATGGTCAAAATTTAAGCAGATGAGGCCAAAATACTGACTTGCAGTCCAGAGTACAGGTCAAGCTCCAAACACTGTCAAACACACTACAGTCCTAATAATGCAACTCGAGAGCATCTCTTATTAAATATCCATAACTCCACTCTTCTAGTATTTAAAGCAAACCTACCATATCTGGAAGGTTACTGGTAATTACCAGATAATATGATAAAGGGTGTCCTGATGACTGATGACTGTACTCACACTTTTATCTTTCAGCTCCCCTTGACAAGCTCGACAGAACCTGAAACCAAATCAGAACAGGTTAATTATACACACACACACACACACACACACACATTCCTGATGACTTCATCAATAAATTGTATGAATCATTGTTGAACCGCATGGATGCAGTCCTTCAAGCTCATGAAGTCATACAAGATATTAAATATGGATCTCACAGCACCACTACTTAATTCACTGATGTTATTTTGATATTTTTGTATTTGAAGTAAATTATTTGTTCAGTTTTCACATTACTCTCTGTAGGCGACAAAACTTTTGTCTTGCCAAACATTCACACATGACAGGACTGTTACATGTAGAGCTGCTGCCTTCATCTGATATTTGGATGCTAGCCCACAGAAGCAGCAGCTTCATCAGTGTCACCTGTCTTCTTGAAGCTCTTCCACAGGACCCTCTATAAAGGCTTGGAGGGGGAAGAGGTGGTGGAAGGATCTGGCGAGATGGGGGGCCAACACCAGAGTCAAACCTTAGAGGCAACACATGATATCATATCACATCACATGACATGCATGCACACAGACACAGACACAGACACAGACACACACATCAAATGTTTGGTACTTGTATTGTTCTATTGAACACAGTACTTTTAAAGCAGTAAAAAGAACAACTGTACTTTTTTAAATACCTCAGATCTTTGATCTGATCTTACACTGACACACAGAGTGAATCCTGCCATCAGACATACCACACACTTTACACTCCACAGGAAGCTCTGTGTACTTGGCGTGGCACTGCGGACAGAAGTATCCTCCCAGAGACAGACCTGGACCACTGCTACTGTCCAGATGACTGAGTAACATACAGCAGGGGGAATACATAACGCAGATAATAAGAATCTAGTGCACAGTGGCTGCTCACAGTCCTGCCTATAAGGTTTAAATCATCACATGGTTTTTACTTACGACATGCTGAATGAAGGCTTGGCATCCTGGTCAGTAAGAGAGGCGATGGTGTGCTGCGGAAAACCTATGTAGACACAGGATTCCAATTAAGTGGGTCTATACAAATATTTAGTAAATGGTTTTATAGTTGTAGTGATCAGCATCAAATGCCTTCATGAATCTGTTTCATGGAAACAAAAAGAGACATTTTATTTCACAGAAATGATCCATTTACTTTAATGTATATAAATGTATATAAGTGTATATACTGTATATAACTACATTTTTCCATTTCTAGTGTATCCTGAGCTGTTGTAACAAACCCACACCATTTCCATGGTGTAGGATCAAAGTCTATCTATCTTACCTCTTATCATATTGGTCATACTGTACAATTCAACCGTTGTTTTATCATTCAAAATTCTAGCCAATGCAAGACACCAGGAAAAAATCCCTTCTTAAACATCAAAGTCAATGACTTTTCAAAGACTTTCCAGGCCCAAAGTTCAAGGATTCAACAAAATAAGTAAATAACTTACAACACAATTCATATAATCAGAACTAGCGGAAAGTTGCCTGTTCACTAGAGTTGAGTAAAACAAATATCAAACAACTTTAATTTTTATTGTTGCACAAAATATATTAAATTCAAGCACTTTCAATGACTCATGTCTGTTTATGTCTATACTTAAAAGCTTTCAATATCTGGATTTCTCCCTGCCTTTAATTCACAAACATTCAAGGATTTCTTATATAAACCATGTGATGATGTGCAAAATGTTGAAACACATCATCACATTTTGTTTCTATTTTCATTTTAGACTTTTTTGGAAATGTGCTTATAGAATATCAGCAGCTGTATCAGTCTGGGTCTGCAATGGGAGCAGAATAGTTCAGAATAGTCCACTTTGCAGTCAGTTCATAAGTGCTGTTAAATTTGTGATCTTTAACATTTGGTGTTTGGTAGCTCTGATTGTTTACCAAAGATGAAGAAAGCATCTGTATACTGACCCATGCGTATTAAAGAGCATTCAGATGATGAACTGACTGGAGGAGGTTTGACATGCAGTATCAGCAGCTCTTTGAAGTGACTCTCGTCCAGGATAACATTGTACGAGCCACCCGTCTCCCTGGTCAACACTGTACACACCCGGATCTCCGCTGACAGGCCGATTACTGAGACCCGCACCTTCAGAGACTTTAGGGTCTGCCAGACGAGGAACATGATTAGAGAGAGTCACATTTACATTGAGGTGAAATTAAACACGTATATATAAGGTTTTAAGCGGACTTCACCTTGATCAGTTCATAGATATTGGCTGGGTCACATGTGGTGAGGCTGCTGAGGATTATCAGGATCTCCCGGCTTGTATGTCCAGGCATGTGCCTTCATACAAAGACAGGCAAGTACCTTAGTGACAGTCGGTAATGTTCCACAAACTGATCTAAGTCATGAACACTGCAGAACATACTTGAGGGTCTGTATGGCCAAGTTAAGAGAATTGTATAGGGACGGCTCTCCTACACACACAGTGTCCACAGCTTTCTTCAGAGCAGCAATGTGCTTCTTTGGATTTCCTAGTGGTGAAACAAAACACACCTTTACACACACATTACATTAACGCTGCACAGGTAACTACACTGACAAATCCATAAACAGAAGTGTGACAATTATCTCTGATGCAGTAACTACTGATTTAAATGAGAAATATTTACATCAATAATGAAGGAAAAACATTTTCACCATGTACAGGAAACTCAAGAAGAGCTTCCTATATTACTTATGTAATAAGTTCAAAGATGATGCTTTAGTATACTGAGCACTTCACCTGCCAGCTCAGTCAGCTTCTCAGCTCTTTTATTCTTCGTGATGACAATGCCCACCTGGAGACACACAACACATGGTGTTATATCAAATCAAATCAAATCAAATTTGTATAGCCCAAAGTCACAAAATACATCTGCTTCTGAGGGCTTTACAATCTGTACAGACACCCTCTGTCCTTAGACCCTCGGTTCGAGTGAGGAAAAACTTGCCCACAAAAAACCCTTTAACAGGGAAAAAAGGTGGAAGAAACCTCAGGAAGAGCCACAGAGGAGGGATCCCTCTCCCAGGACGGACAGACGTGCAATGGATGTCACATGTACAGAACAAATCAACACAAACATATTGTACAATTATAATGAATGATAGAATGACAATGAATTACAACTACAGTAGCGGTGGAACCTGTGATAGAGATAGAGAGACACAGATGCACAGCAGCAGCAAATCATTAACTGACTATAAACTGTTATGGAGATATGGTAGCAATAATGACAGTAATAATATATGTAGTGGACGTCATGCAGGACCACAGCAGCAGCCACGATCCATGAGAACCTGCTGGACGAGAGAGCACAGAAACTACGGGGAAGGAGTTTAGTTAGTAACATGCATTAATGAGACATGTATGTTTACAGATGGTGGTGGTGGTGATGGAGAGAGAGAGAGAGAGAGAGAGAGAAAGAGAGAGAGAGAGAGAGAGAGGGAGAGAGAGAGAGGGAGAGAGAGAGAGACTTTTCAGTAAAGGGAGATGTGACTGCATCTTCAACCAATACCATACTGACTAGGCACAATAGGCACACTGCAATGCGACTGATTTTGGCGATGTTACGTAAGTGGAAGAATGCAGTCCTCGAAATTTGTTTTATGTGGACATTAAATGACAAATCCTGATCAAAAACAACTCCAAGATTCTTTATGGTGGAGCTGGAGGCCAGGGTGATCCCGTCTAAAGTAACTAAGTCTCTAGAAAGAGAGTTTCTGAGGTGTTTGGGTCCAATTACAAGAACTTCAGTTTTGTCTGAATTCAGCATCAGAAAATTGTAGGTCATCCAACTTTTTATATCCTTAAGGCATGCTTGGAGTTTAATTAACTGATTGGTTTCATCAGGCTTGATTGATAAATATAACTGGGTGGTGTCGGCATAACAATGAAAATTAATGGAGTGATTCCTAATAATGTTCCCTAGAGGAAGCATATATAAACTGAATAGAAGTGGTCCTAGTACAGAACCTTGTGGGACTCTGTGACAAACTTTGGTGTGCATGGAGGATTCATCATTGACGTGAACAAACTGAGATTGATCTAAGAAATATGACTTCCTTTGATGTCAATTTGATATTCCAGTCTATGTAAAAGAATTTGATGGTCAATGGTGTCAAATGCAGCACTAAGATCTAACAGGACAAGTACAGAGATGAGTCCTTTGTCTGATGCCATTAGGAGGTCATTTGTGACTTTGACTAGTGTGGTCTCCGTGCTATGATGCACTCTAAATCCTGACTGAAAGTCCTCAAATAAACTGTTCTTATGGAGAAAGTCACACAGCTGATTAGCTACAGCTTTCTCAAGTATCTTAGAGAGAAATGGAAGGTTTGATATTGATCTGTAATTGGCTAAAACCTCTGGATCTAGGGTGGGCTTTTTAAGAAGAGGTTTAATTACGGCTACTTTAAAGGACTGTGGTACATATCCTGATAATAAAGACAAATTAATCATATCCAAAAAAGAAGGGCTGACTAGAGGCAAGACATCCTTGACCAGCCTGGTTGGGATGGGATCTAAGAGACAGGTTGACGGCTTAGATGAAGAAATTATTAAAGTTATTTGAGGAGGGTCGATGGGACAAAAAAATATGTATCAGATTTTACAGCT
Source organism: Protonibea diacanthus (assembly GCA_028641955.1). Taxonomy (NCBI): domain Eukaryota; kingdom Metazoa; phylum Chordata; class Actinopteri; family Sciaenidae; genus Protonibea; species Protonibea diacanthus. The sequence continues at coordinate 129,358 of CM053985.1, forward strand.
GTTTCCAAAATGCAGATCAGTGCCTGTTGAGGGCAAGAGGTGATGAATTTTGTCTCTAATAGTTATAATTTTATCATTAAAGAAGCTCATGAAGTCATTACTAGTTAGACCTAAAGGAATAGATGGCTCAGTAGAGCTGTGGCTCTCTGTTAGCCTGGCTACAGTGCTGAAGAGAAACCTGGGGTTGTTCTTATTTTCCTCTATTAATGAAGAGTAATGGGCTGGTCTGGCATTACGGAGAGCCTTCCTTTATGTTTTAAGATTATCTTGCCAGACTAAATGAGATTCTTCCAGTTTGGTGGTATGCCATTTGTGTTCAGATTTCATGCCTCTTGATTTAAGTACAAGTCTGCTCCTATGTTTAACTATCTTCTTTTTCAGAGGTGCAATAGAGTTGAGAGTTGTTCATAATGAGCCTGTAGTACTGTCAACAAGATGATCTATTTGTGAGGGGCTAAAGGAAGCAGACAAGTCCTCCTACATTGAGACATGGCATTGAATTCAATACTGAAGGAATCACTTCCTTAAATTTGGCTACAGCACTATCAGATAAACATCTGCTGTAGGAGTTTCTGCAAAAAGGCTTATAGTCCAGTAATATGAACTCAAAGGTTATTAAAAATGGTCAGACAGAAGATTCTGTGGAAAGACTATTAGATGATCAATATTAATGTCATATGAGAGAACAAGATCAAGAGTGTGGTTCTGCCACACTGCCGATGTCTTTGACATTGATTGGTAGGAGGACTCACTTCAATGAAGCGCTCAAATAAAAATAAATATTCCCTCCACCCAAAAAGATTTAGTAAAAATTAGCTACAGTGGGGCGGCACTTAGCTCAGTCGGCAGAGCGGCCACCCCATATGCGAAGGCTCGCTGCAGCTGGCCCGGGTTCGAGTCCCGACCTGTGGCCCTTTCCCGCATGTCATTCCCCATCTCTCTCTCTCCCCACATCCTGTCACTCTTCAGCTGTCTCTATCTAATAAACAGTATACAGCTACAGTATACTATTAGCTACCTATGCATACACTGTCTAGTCTTGGTCTTAACTTCTCTGTTTCGGTGCTCTTGACAACAACCATGTAAAACTGATGCTCACTACTTGCATCTTTTCTCCAGCAAACTCACCTGAACCTGCTGTGTTTAAAAGAAATTTAAATGTCAAGTCTCAATGCAGCTTGGTGTAAAAAATGCACAGGGTCATGACTCTGTTAACATACCTGACTGATGGGATTTTGGTCAAAATATTCATCGATAAAAGCTTCCATCAGCTGAAGAGGAAAGGAGAAAGGATATTGTGGTTTATAGCTAAACATATCATACTGCTGTTGTTGTATAGTGTGATGGGTCTACAGAATTTACCTTTAGAGTAGAGGTGAGGCGATTTGGTTTCAAGTCCTGGTCTTCCATACTTCTTGAGCAGTCAATCACCACATAGAGGTGACGCATCTAGAGAAAAGTTTTTAGTACATTCTAAACGGTTGAATTGTAAAGATTTGATTTTTCAAACAACAAAATACACTAAAGCACTTACTGCTGCTGATCAATAAAATGCAGTCTAAGTCTAAGTCTCTCTAAGTCTAGCTCATAAAAGTAAAAATAGGTAACTGATTTATCACAATGTTGCCTTTATATTGGGCTGCATTTGCCACATTTATTGGCAAAAAGGTGACTTACTGCTTTGTTATGCATGACCTCTATGTTATACAGTTACAATATATTGTAAACAAGAGTCTGATAATGATAACATGATCTCCACTCTATCCAAACAACTATATACACAATGTTTACTTGAAGAGCAATTGGGTAATTTTTTGTGATAATCATGTGTTTTCTTTATGAATATGAGTGTTATGTATCCACCACATTAAAGTTATTGTGAAACTGAAGCATAAATGAGTTAGTTGGTGTGTGTTGACACCATGTTGATCTTAGAGGACCATACAGATGATGAATACAAGAAAAAGCACAAGGTTCTGTGGCAGGAGGAGGAAGCAGAACTCACTTACCATTCCAAGCCTCACTTGTCCATGGCTCTCTATCACCCTATGACATAAAAAAGGAGGCACATAAGTTAATAGTAACAACAAGAAATGACCTGATTTATTCTTTGGACAGATCAGTGCAGAACTTTGATCTGATTTACTGTATGTACGGCACATGCAATAGATGATGTTACAGTTCTTGTCTTAGAACTCCAGCAGAGGAAAATACACCTAATTTGCACAAGCACACACATGCACACACATGCACGCATACACAGACACACATGCACACATAGACACACACACACACACACACACACACAAACCTTTTCCTTTTGGATTGGAACAGGATCTCTTCCACTGTAGCTTTGAGTGAGCCTGATTCATCCTCCTTCAGCACCTCCCTGTAAAACAACATAGAGATTACACACTGCAGCATCAAATGACAGCACATATCTCAAGCTGAAAATCTTCATAGTTTCAGTCTTACCATGTCCTCTCATAACCACCTTCCCAGCGCTTGGCTCTCTCTGGTTCTTCATCCATAATGGCAACCAGAAATAGACACTGATAGCCAAAGAACTGGAAAACAACAGTTTCACAAGTCTAATATAATATATAATATGCCGAACACTACAGCACGATGCATGCTATAATCCTGTACTCAGCAAAGTAAAACAGATATTATTCAGTTGAACGTATACTGAATAGAGTTTGGCATGACAATGGAGCATCACCATAAATAATAATTCATAGTCTGACTTTAGAGTCAGTCAGTTGCACTATGCTCATGTCGTTATCTCTGCCGAATACAATATTAGATATTAGACAAGAACTTCAAACGATCGTTATTCTGTTCCAGTGTTTTGGCATGACTTTCAAAGGAGAAAACATGATCAGATATTCGAGAATATAGCCATAAAGTGTACAGTTGATCAAACACTAATGTACATCTCAAATTAAAGCCAGCAGTTAGATCAACAAGTCACTATTCGATTCAAGCTAGCTATCTTCTTCCAGTTCTGTCTAACGAGCATTACCGGAGCTCATTGGAGCGAAGTTATTAAAGGTGCTAACGCGAACCAACTATCCAGTCAACATATTTATTATTATGTGTGACACAACTTCATATACGTTATTTGAAAACAATCATTTGTACCCACAATACCGGTGTAGCGCAACGCCAGCTGGTGCAACGGAATTTATTGTCCGGAAAGAAACATATTCACACCAGAGAAAAGTATCCGCTGCGTTAACCGTTTGATTGCATTACGTCTACTATTCCTACAATTAACACAAGCCCAATTACCATGTCAGGTTATATATCCACTTATCAGTGGAATCCATGTTAAGATGTGATTTAAAAAACACATTGACACAACGTAGATGAGACTGATATTTATTTATTTGGAGATAACTGCATTAAAAACAAACAAACAAAAAAAAAAAACATTTGAAAGCACAGCTGTTCTTGGCTTCCTAAAAATATACACTTTGCATACTGGTATATCAGCTCAGATACTTTATCATGGAATGGAAAATGAATTCATAATAAAAATATACTGTCAAAAAAGAGAGTTGTTCATTTGCTTTTGAATAATGTGGAAATGAATAAAAGATGAATGATGGCACACCAAAAGGGAACAGAGCCATCGCTAATCAATCAGTTACATAGTCTCCTTCTAGTATACACTGTAAGAAAGATCTACAATTAGAAGTTACAGTTACAAAGACAGATGTTTCATCATTTACAGTACAGACATTATAGACCTTATATACAAGGGGTGACTTGATGATGTAGATTCATGTCTCATCTCATCTTAGCTTTGCCTTCATTGTATGGGAAACTGCCAAACAATGTTTTTAAAAAATCTTATAAAAGAAGCACAATAACTGCTTGACAGAGGTCACAAGTAGCCCCATGAATCAAAAATCTCATCTCCCACTAACTTCAGGAGAGAAACTAATAAAATATATTTTACACCTGGATAGTTCTTCATGAAGCTCACAGAGGTTGAAGAATTGATCAAAGACATCTTCTCAGTTAATTGGCTTGATACAGATCAGTGATATAAAAACAGGCTTTCACTCTAGTAATCCCACATAGGTGTATGAGAAATTCAAACACAGTGGTGTGTGAAATTGCAGATTTGTCTCTTTCCCAGCATAGTGGAGTCAAAGGTGGTTCAAAGGTTCAAGGCCGGCGGTCATATTCACTGATCTTCCTCTTGATGTGTGACAGTTTGGACCTGAGATATTTACACCTCTTCTTCTTAATCTCGTAGTTGGGGGACTGCAGAGGACAGAAAGTAATTCATACAATTACATTTGAATCACAAAATAACTGTATTTCACTGATGGAAATCACTGCATGTAACTTACCTTCTTGAGATGTTTCAGTCTGGTGAATTCATCCATGGCATCCTGAGATAGTGGTCAATGGGAGAAATAGTGGTCAATGAGAGAAGTGACTGCACCACCCCACATTCACATACATTTATTTTTTTGCTAAAACAAGGCTTTTCAGAAGTCAGTGCTTTCTTTCTCCACATCAACCAAACTTTTGCATGCTTTTGTACAACTTTATCCTTACTGTTTTTTCGCTAACATTAGCAAACTCTGTCCTAAACTAAATGTAATGCTTAACTCTATCTCGATGACAAATATCTGCAACATGTTTGTGGGGATAGACTACTAGAGTTTATTTTCCTGTCAATCAGTACGTTTACATGCAGCAAGAAATTTGAATTTCTGATCGTATCGGAGTTAGTTAGTTCGGACTTTTTAAGTGCTTGTAAACACCTTAGTCCAATCTACTTCGGACCTATTTTGGACCACATCGGACATCTCAAAATCACCTAGATAATTCGTTCATAGTTGGATATTTAATGCCATGTATACTCAGCAATCGGATCTGAAGTGGATTTTGCATTCTGCGCATGCGCGACATTTTCCACTGGGGCTTTCACTCGGAGGCCAAAAGATCCGTTGATCCATTTATATATATTATATATATTATTAGGACGAAAATAATACACAAAAAGTACGCAGCTGTAGCATCGTCAATCTCCTCGTATGTAATCTTTGTTTGAATGCCGTCAGATAATTTGTTGTTGCAGATAAGCAGAGGTCAACCGAAAGTGGCTCTTTGTTGAGAGGGCTACAGCGCCACCTAGTGTAACGGAGGCAGCCATGCTCCAGCCGTTTATCCGATTCTCTGAACGGCATGTATACTCAGACAAGTGATCCGGTCTCATGCATGTCATTATCTGATGCGATCAGAAATTCTAATTTCTTGTTGCATGTAAATGTACTGAATGTTCTCTTTACCTGATAACTACCTGTACCTTGTTCTGTATGCAATCGCAACCACAGATCTAAGACTTAAGTTCTTTGAAGAAGGGTAGACTGGCAACCTCACTCCAAACAGTCATTAACTTAAACTGGCCCTGCCACACTTACTAGGAACTGTGGACTGCCCTCAGGGTGTCGGCCCAGCTCTTTGTCCAGGTCAGCCAGGTCCTGGTTTATGCTGTCCAGCTCTGCCTGCAGACTCTTGTACTCTTTGTGATCCTGGTCAAATTCACGTTTGTAGTTCAGACGTTCTTGCTCATCCACAATTGAAGGGAACAAACTATAGATGAGACAGAAATGAAATCAGCTTTGGAAATGTATTCTGTGGTAACTTGAGATGTATCTTCTATTAGATCCATTTGGTATCTAACAGTTAGATTCATATGGTATTAATAGACACGATGGATTTGTGCTGAAGAAAATCAAAACTCAGTCATTTATCATAGAAGCAGCTCAATAACTTTATAGCCATTACTATCATTGGCTATCAGATCCTTTCATATCCACTCACATGCTGAAGTCCTCCTCCTCCAGGTCATCTCCAGACTCCACTCCAGTGTCATAGTCCTTCAGCCTGGGCTTCAGACCTCCCACAGAGCTGCTGATGTCTGAGTCTCTGCATATATAAATATTGTTTTATATATTTTAGCCTTGTCAAGTACCTTTTTTTCAACTCTCTTCACTGATTCCTGGACTCCCTGAAGTTCAGTAGACAATGGCATCAACATGGTCCACAATCTGAACTCTTTAGAAACCTACACCAAGATCCTATTCTGCTTCTACTGACTTCTGCTCAATCTTCAACACCGTCACCCTGCCTCTCACAGCTGCGCCTGCCTGACTACATCTGCAGACTTCCTGTCTGACAGGAAACAACACGTAAGGCTGGGGAACACGTCTTCAACGCTCAGACCATCAGCATCATTTCCCAGCAAATGTTGTGTTGTCTATTTTTCTCTTCCTCTAATTTACCAAAGACAGGTGAATCTCCAATCATCAGTCCATCAAGCTCATGAAATTTGCTGATTACACCACTCTCATCTCAAGTTCTTAAATGTTTAAGGAAAGTACTTAATGACCATGAAAAGTATTACAAGCATCTAAATTGTAGAAATGTGTATTTTCCCATTGATTCAGATATTTAAGATACAAAAATAGATTCAATAAGAATTGGGAATTAACATTTTTTCAGGGACAGATCAAACTGAGCAAACTGGGCTCATACAGAAAAACTGGGTATGATAATGATCATCCGAGCCTCCTGGGGTCACCAGAGCCTCTATAGACCAGTATCAGCAGTGTATTGAGCTAGAACTATTTAATATTGTGCTTGAATTTGGTATTAAGCTAACAAAAGGCATGCAATACTCATCAGGGTCATTTCACACTGAGGAAAATCTCTATCTAAGGTGTCCTAAGGTGTATTGTGTGATGCACAGCTTACCCTGGCAGGTAGAGAGGCTTGCTGTGGTCAAGATGGTTCAGATAGTCTTTGGACCCCCCAGTTTTGTAATTAGGGTCATTCACTAGCACCTCTGGGTCACCAGATACATTATTTACCTGGAGCAAGGACAATGTCAGACAAAAAACATGTTACTGTACAACCCATTTCCAAAAGTTGGCATGCTGAGTAAATTTTAAATAGAATCATAAATAGAATTATTAAATAGAAACACTGAAAGCTCACATTTAACTGAAAATAACACAAAGACAACTTATCAAATGTTTGATGTTTTTGAAAAATTATATGACTAATTTGATTTTGATACCAGCAATACATTTGAAAAAAGTTTGGACAGTGACAAAAAGTGACTGGAAAAGTGGTGAAATGCTAAAAGAAAAAAACTGAAAACACTCGCTGGAGTCTCAGAAAGTGATTCTGGGGCTTGGGTACAGAGCACTCTTTAAAAGTGAGACCAGTACGCCATTTATAGCCATAGCTTTGAACAGCAACTTGAACGTAGACTTTGATGAGGTAATGTGGTTATAAATATGGGAATCTATAATAGAATAAAGTAGACTTGAATTGACTTGAGAATTATGTATGAGGTGTCATACTGAGGTTGATAGTTTTACTCATTATGTATTGACTTGTGAACATATGAATGAATATGTGGAGAACATAATAGATAGACTATCTACAGCATAAGTCTTAATATTGAAACGAACAAAGACCCTGCATGTATGCTGTCGGCTCCATATCAAAATATTTAAATATTTTTGATATATAGATCTATGAAAAAAAAAAAAATATATATATATATATATATATATATAAATATATAAATTTGTTTTTTTTTTAAGCAAAACTTGCTTGCCTGAGGTTTCGATCAAGGCACCTTAGGCCTTCCTTAGGCACCTCTCATACTAGTTTATACTTAAGCAACCTGATCTCTCCATATGATAAACATGTGGCACTCACCTGGGCCAACTGGTTCCTCTACTTCTACCTGCATGCCTGAATACCACTGATACCATTACTACCATGAACACGAAGCCTGAGACAATGTTTCTCAGCCAGTCCTAACTGAAAAGTCAGGTCAGAATGCATTTCTGGGAAAGTTCACTCCTGGAATGAAAGATATGCTGGTATGGAAGTAGTTTTCAAGTTAACACTCTCATGCTACAACATGCTACTGTCCTCAGAACACAAAACCATGTCAAGTAGTCAACATCTGTATTCATATGAATGTTCTTTTGGACAAAGTGTTCTCATGCTGTGTATTCTGATATCTGCTGGTTAAGTTTTTTTTATTTTTAGAACACATCATCCTGACAACACAGCACATCATGCTGTGACTAAGACTGGCTTGACAGACCACACCCAGAAACTGCAAATGAAACCATTTGCATGCCACACACACAAACACACACCATTAACACTTCTCGTCTGTCTTAACTAATGCTAACTAACATATCTGCGTAGCTGTTTTCTGGGAAAACACCAAAACAGTAGCTGGAGAGTCATGGCATGGCTTTAGGATTGATAACCTGTAGATATCGCTAAACTGGGAAACTCAAAAATCTTTAAACTCTGACAGATTACACAAACATCAAACATCTGCAAATGAATTTGCAGTTAAATAAGTAATAAATAAATTATAAATAAGTAATGACGACATTCATTTCCCAAGGTTGTTTAAATCATCTTATTCTATCTTAAAGTATAATATATATTGTGTATCATCTTGTCCCGACTCGTCAGTAAGGCTTTATAAGGTTTACAATGTTTTCAGAGATTCCATCTTTTTTATGGCTCTACCACCCCATCAAATGAAAATATTCCAGCTGTCCTGTGCATCAATTTCCTAATATTTCCATAAAAGTGACCCTTCTATATATGGTATCTTTGAAAATGTGATCAATATTTTGTTGAGAATCCTTTGCAGGCAATGACTGTCTGGAACCCATGGACATCACCAAACGCTGGGTTTTCTCCTTTGTGATACTGGCCAGGCCTTTACTGCAGCTGTCTTCAGTTGTTACTTGTTTGTGGATCTTTCTGCCTTAAGTTTTGTCTTGAGAAAGTGAAATGCATTCTCGATTGGGTTGAGATCTGGTGATTGACTTGGCCATTGCAGAATATTCCACTTCTTTGCTTTAAAAAACTCCTGGGTTGCTTTTGCAGTATGTTTTGGATCATTGTCCATCTGTACTGTGAAGCACCGTCCAATCAACTTTGCTGCATTTGGCTGAATCTGAGCAGAAAGTATATCCCTATACACTTCAGAATTCATCCGGCTGCTTCTGTCTTTTGTCACATCATCAATAAACACAAGTGACCCAGTGCCATTGGAAGCCATGCATGCCCATGCCATCACACTGCCTCCACCATGTTTTACAGAAGATGTGGTGTGCTTTGGATCATGAGCTGTTCCAATTCTTCTCCAAACTTTCTTCTTCCCATCATTCTGGTACAGGTTGATCTCATCTGTCTCATCTGTCCAAAGAATGCTGTTCCAGAACTGAGCTGGCTTCTTCAGGTGTTTTTTGGCAAAGTCATTTCTGGCCTTTCTATTTTTGAGGCTGATTAATGGTTTGCACCTTGTGGTGAATCCTTTGTATTTACTCTCATGAAGTCTTCTCTTTATAGTAGACTTAGATACTGATACACCTACTTCCTGGAGAGTGTTCTTCACTTGAGTGGATGTTGTGAAGGGGTTTTTCTTCACCATGGATAGGATTCTACGATCATCCACCACTGTTGTCTTCCGTGGACGTCCAGGCCTTTTTGAGTTCCCAAGCTCACCAGTGCACTCTTTTTTTTGTTTTTCTCAGAACTGTTGATTTGGCCACTCCTAAAATTTCCGCTATCTCTCTGATGGATTTCTCCTTTTCTTTCAGCCTCAGGATGGTCTGTTTCACCTCCATTGAGAGCTCCTTTGACCGCATGTTGTGTGTTTCACAGCAACAGCTTCCAAATGGAAACGCCACACCTGGAATCAACTCTAGACCTTTTAACTGCTTAATTGATGACAGGTTAACTAGGGAAGAGCCCATGCAGCCTTGTTTTTGTTTTTTGCAGCCTTCTGAAATCAATTGCCCAATTACTTTTGGTCCCTTGAAAAAGAGGTGGCTATGTATTAAAGAGCTGTAATTCCTAAACCCTTGCTCCAACTTGAATGTGAATACTCTCAAATTACAGCTGAGAGTCTGCACTTTAAGCCTATATTGATTATATAATTGTATCCTGAATATGTTTTCGTAAACAGCTAAAATAACAAAACTTGTGTCACTGTCCAAATATTTCTGGGCCTAACTGTATATATACACATACATACACACACACACACACACACACACACACATATACATACATATATATTTTGCTGTCAAGCAAACATGCCACTGGATTTTGCTAGAGAAAACACACACTCACTCACCCACTCCCCAATGCTGTTGTGCAGACCATCGTTGATAACCTTCACTTCTTCCCAGAGAATACGATCTCGGCCCCAGTGCCTGATCTTGGAGCGAGTCTTGATTGCAAACACCAGCAGGATGATGAGGGCAACGAACACCAGGAAACCAAGGACAATAGCTATGGCCTGCAGGAACCAAAATACTTGTCAATGGGCTGAAATTACATCCACTGACATGGATAGTAAATAGTAATAGTAAAAAGTAAGAGGATGGTCTGAAAGTAGGAGCTAACACAAGCAGCATTAATACTGGGTCTGAGTCAACAGAGCAATCAGGATCAAATGGGTTTAAAGGTTCATTTCACCAATTACATATAAATTACAAATGCACTTTGTTTGCACCCCCAAACAAAAGGTGTGAAGTTGTGAATTATCATCCAAAATTACAATTAAAAAAACAAACAAACTCTGCAGCAACATGTGTATCTAAAGCCCATGTTCTGCCTACTCAGAATACTGAAACTGTTATTTCTCTCTGTGTTTAGGATGTGACCAGTGCACCTCCCAATTGAGATGTCCATCACAGTGATTGTTAAGCCAAGAAACAGAGACATTATAATTGTCATTGTGTTATTATCATTACCTTCAGTGTCTCCATAAACACAGACAGACTTAGACATAGACACAGAGAGCCTAATTTGCATACCATAATACATCATACTGAAAATAATTTAAACCAATGACCACCTGGATGATGTCAAACATTTAAAAGGCTACAGTAAAACACTGCATAATGACCTTGTAAATGGTAAGCAATGGTGATTTGTACTGAATGGGACTAAAACATGCATAAACACTATTCTGGGAATCAGGATATAATTATAAGAGCACATTTGACATTTTATAGTGGCAATCAATTGGCACCAGGCAGAAATCTAAAGGTTAGGCTACATTCTGCATGAAAATATATAGATGTCTCAGGTTAATAGTTGCACTGCAAAAAAGTATCCAAATCATTTATCATATTTAGTCTTCATAAATTATAATTTATGTCTTAAAAAGTCACAATTTATTTGCTAGTTTGGGCACCACCTGTATACAAACATGATTAGATTCATTACTATATACATCCTGTCCCATAAACTCAAACACCACCACAGTCTCTCAGAAACACAAGCATATCACACCTCTTGGGGTTCCACCACACAGTAATGGTACAGGTACTGGTTCAGGAAGATGCCCTGGGCCTGGTCCTGGTTCTGGTACTGCGCACACAGCTGGCGGATCTGGCTGTAGTACACAGACCCTGTGGATTGGGCTGTTGGGTTCACTGCTACCAGGTACACAATAGTGGCAATGATCATCAGGACTGCCAAGATGGCACAGATGATGATGGTTGCTAGGTAGAACTTTGGTGAGCGGGCAGCATTTTGCCTCGAAACAACCAACACAAATATGATGAGCACAGCAATGAAAGTAATGGCTGCAATGGCAATGATGAAGCCCTTGCCAGATTTGGGATCCATTTGTGTTCCTCCATAGCCATAAGTACCACCACCACCAGCGCTGCCTGAATAAGAGCTGCCATAACTGCTGCCATAAGAGCCACCGTATGAACCACCGTATGAGCCACCATAACCATAACCTGGTAACAAACTAGCTCCACCGCCCAGACCCATGAGGCTCATATCATAGTCCCAGGCCAGCGTGGAGGCCACACAGGCAAACACAGCCACACACATGATGATGATGATGATACACAATATCTTCATCACACCCGGTGGTGAAGACCAACGATAGAAGTGAAGCATCTTCTCTCCTGGGTTGTATGAAAAGGCTGGATTGGACATAAGCTCACTGTGCCTGTGTCTGCTGCTGCGGCTGCAACAAAAGAGGAGGACAGAGGAACTGTGGTCAATATGTGCTGCATCAGAACTGCCTATGGAGTGATCTGGAAGAAAGCTGGAAGAAATGTGCTGCATTTCACAATAAACACTCCCACTTATAGAAATAATACTGGACATTAAAGCTAAGACAATTTACAGTACATGTTGATGAAACCTTTTTTATCTTGAGGTTACCTTCTGCTATCATCTTTCACACACACACACACACACACATATGAGGATGACAGTGCGGTCAACTTACTGTTTGCTACTATTCGGCTGGAAGGGTGGAGGGTTGTGCTTGTTGTTTGGCATATTGAAAAATGATTGGAACACACCCTGTTAAAAACACACACACACAAAACAATTGATTATGCAAAAATGTAAACAAACTAGTGCATCGTCCTTTGTTTAGTCACTGCGCACCGTTCATGTGCATGTTTGAGTGTGCACTGCAAACTGAAAAAAAGTGAAAAATAATTTATGCAACGTGGAAAACCTGTTGCATATATATATATGATTAATAATCAACGGTAACTTCATGATGATCTGCAAGACGCTGGATGTCACAGTTACAAACAGTTTTTACTCTTAGCTCTTATCATGGTGGCTATGTTAATACTTCCGGGTCATTTCACTCAGTTAGGAAGGTTCCTAAGCAAAAGAAAAGCACTATTCGACCGCAGAGTAAGGAGATTCAAGAGAATGATGGCGAACATAAATCCAGCATCTTCATGCTTAGGAGCAGAAGTGCTCCCGACACTTTGGGTTTAATCCTCTGGGGACGGATTGGGCGGATTCGCCCAAAAAGTCTAAAGATTTACATATATGTTAATATCTCTGAAATGGTTTATGACAGAGAGATGTGGTTTGTGCAGTTTTGTGGGTTTTGCACTATTCACACTATTTTCCTGAGATTGTGTCTGTCCAACACTTCCTTGTTGTTCTACGCCGCCGCGTAAAAGACCAATTGAAAAATAGATGTTCAGCAGACTGAAAGCACAGTCAACAAATGGGCAAATGTTACTAGGCAGACTAGTTTTTTTTTCAACCAATCAGTGGACGGTATCTATGATGTATTCTAGCCAATCAAAGGACTCCGGGGGTCTTGTGGGGGCGGGACAACAGAGAAAGATAGCTCTGTCCTTAGAAGAGTGTAGGGGGCAGGGAGCACACAGAGCAGAGTAACAGAGGGCCCAAAGTGACTGCAGAATGACAGAATAACTTCATAAATACTATTTTTATTGAATGACAGGGTCCCCTCAACTTTCTGGAGGGTCTTTGCTTTGCTAAGTGGCATGCCTGAGGAAACTGAGGCAAAAACGCATGGGAGCTTTTGTATTGAAAGGGCATTATTTTATTGTTCTTCACATATTTGGTGGAAAAACTGCATATGTATGTCAGGCAAAGGGATTGAAAAATAATACTTTCATTCAAAAACTCTTCACTAGTAGTGTTGAGGTGTGATATGACAAAAATCAGATTTATTTTGTCCAGCATTTGCAAGCTGTAGACTCTCTGTCCAGTCAGAGCCATAGATATAAGTGATGCTTTCAGTTTTCAGTTCAGTTAATTCAATCCAAGTCAATCGAACACTTACAAGATGTCACCAAAATCACACTGTCCCTTTAAAATCTTTCAGAAAATGATGTAATCGTATCAAATCGTATCGTTGGCTGAATATCCTGTATTGTACTGTATGGTGAGATTAGTGTATCGCTACAGCCCTACCGACAACATTGTTGTGGAGAAATTGCTGAAGTCAAAGGTAAGTGGTGAGGTCAGGAGGGAAGAAAGTGTTCAGGAGCCTCTGATGTCTTATGCTGTAATATTTGTTGATGCTTGGCCAAGGAGAATTAGAGACTCATAATGCATCAGAAGCGCCAGAGTCGGTCTCACATTCTGCCGAACTCATCCTGGTGGATAGACTTTAAATCCCAAGATAAGACCACAAATACTATACGCGCAGAATTAGCTAAAGAGAATGTTTTTACCAAGGACGGTGTCATTGCCAACATATTCTAGTCTGGAGACACAGATGTCTGTTTACACAGATTGGAACGTCATCAGTAAGCTATCTATTATGTCTATGCAGGCAGCACTAGATTTCTTTGACCCTGGCCACCACAGTGTTGAGATAGACTGGCACCTACTGTTCCCAGTCAAACAATTAATACTGCTTAGAACCTCAAAGCCCACATGTGACTTTGTGTAAGCTAAGAATAAAAAAATCCATAACAAACATAACCTTAACATAACATTTTTCTGTTGGTATTAAAAAGGTGCAGTGTGTAAGATTTGGGACCTTTATTTTCAGAATAGGGCTGACATGGAATATATTATTCATAACTATGTTTTCGCGCACCACCTGAAAATAAGAGTTTTTATTTTTGTTACTTAAAAAAATGATCCTTTTATATCTACAGTGGAGTCAGGTCCTCTTTCATGGAGGCAGCCATGTTGAAACACCACGTTTCTACGGACTAAACTAAATAGTGGTTCTAGACAGGGCCCTAAGTGTTGTTTCTCTTTTACACCAAAAAGATGAGGGTGATGTGAGGAGATTGCAAATATTGACCTTTATCAGTCAGCTGATGTTAAGCTTTTCAACCAAAATAAGATACCTGTTTGTTTGTGGTGAAACAAAGCAGCACTTAGTGGGTGGTGCTAAACTGGCACACAAACTATCTGACCGAAACTACCGGGTGTCAAAACTGAGTAGATCAAACTGAGCTGGGTTAGTTAGTGTCACAGAGAGTGAAACTATAGATTGGACATGGACTCAAACATTCACTTCACTGGTTAATATTACACAACAGGAGAAAAGACAAGCACATTTGAAACCGGATCTAAGTTTTAGGACATCATGCAGAAACGCACAAAAAAATGAGATCATAGCTGTCTTTTAAAATGGCGTAAATGAACTGGTGATATTTTCTCGGATGCTCTAACTTCGTTTTAAAAGCTTTAACGTGGAACGTCTCCGCACAGTACATAGTTCATTTGTATTTTAGCACAAAATTCAGTGAAAATGATTAAGTGACCCACCTCCTGCAGTGATGAACAGTCTGTTCCCGATGAACACAGCAGTGACGCTAAGCTGATGAAGGCAAACAACATACACTGGGTGCGCAACCGCCGCCGTGCGCTTAGGGAGTACAATGGGACGCGCCCACAGGTGTGTGCGTGTGCGTGCTCATCACATGGGCTCCACCCCAGGTCATACTGGACTAACCTGTCTTTCCCCCAATCAGCTTTCAGGAAGAGATGGCTACACCGTTTACTCTCCCTGGACACCACACCTTAAGTACCCAGAGAGTGTTACAGTTTGTGCGGCAGCATTTTTCTGAAAAGGAAGTTGTCGTTCATTAACATGAATGAAACAGAACTTACAGGTATTTTTATTATCAATGTCCAAATAATTTCCCATACATTCAGTATGTTTTAAGCATCATCAACTTCCTTTTAAAAACCATAAAACATTTGTAAATATGTAAATTCTATTTACTCATTTGAAAACAATTTCAAACTGTGAATTATTTTACAAAAATGAAACATTTTGAGTGAGATTCTAGCCTTACTTAAAAATATTAAAATATAAATGCGTTTTCTAAATTGAAAGCTTTTATACTGATCTTAAGTAACATGACTTATGTATCGCTGTACTGCTGATCCAGGTGAGTAGAATCAAGAGGAAAAGCAATGATGCAAAACCTGACACAGGGAAGCAGTTACAATACACCTCAACTCAGAAAAACTAGTCCTCCCAGCTGTACACTGGCAGAGCCACAATAACAACCATTTTACAGGTTGTCCATTGACATGCTCACTTCTTCCATGTTTCCATGCTCTCAATATTGCTCATTTTCATGGTTAGATGTATACAGCATTTCTCAAAAGAATATTCAGAAGTACAAAAAAAGCCTCTATAAGTATTTATTGCATATAGACATTCTACCAGTTGTAATTATTAGGATTATTTTAACAAGTGATTCTCCATGACTACATTTTCCAGAAATAGATTGTTGCTGTAATATTTTTCTTGAGAAACCAGAGTTAACATTTTAATTTATTAATCTGTCTGTTGTATATTATAATACTATTCTTGTATACTTAGTATAGATCAGAAAAGAAACACAGTATGTGGCACATTTGTTATATCAAAAAGATATGAAAGATAGGCAATCATGAATAAAGAGGCATGGGTGGCTGTGGCTCAAATGGTTTGATCTCTGCTCCTCTAGTCTGCATGTAGCAGTGTCTTTGTGCAAGACATTAAGCTTGAACTTGCTCAAGATGCCTGCAAATCAGTGTGTGAATGCGTATGAATGGTTAGCTCCCAAAAAACTGATGAGCAGTTGGCATGGCATGTACCTTCCATGGCAGTCAATGCCAGCAGTGTACAATAAATAAAAGTCTGCTCTGAACTTAACTTTGTTCTACTTTTACAGTAGTCAGTAAACGACAGATGTAACAGAAGTCACTCAAACAGTGAATTAGCTTCATGGCTGAACTCAAAAAAGGTTAAATACAAGTATAGAAAAAATGTGCTTCGTTGGCATAAAGCAGTAGGACATACCCAACATGATAAAAAACAATATATACATATCAAACATATCAATGTACAAATAAGTGTTAATAAAAGGGCTGACTAAAACTAAATTTAAAACATCTGCTATCTATCTATAACATCTGCATCTAAATGATGATTTCAGTAACAGTTCATATATTCTGCTGTGTAGAGCTTTGAACAAATATTCACATTTCAAGAGGACTAAAGGACAGATGAAATTCAAAGTTAAAACCTCCCCAGTATAACACATACAGTTCACAGAAGTGTATCCTACCTGACTAACATACATACATTGTTAACTAACAACTACAACAACCTTCTACTGACACATCTGTCTGCTCCAATGCTTTTCACAAACATGCTCAAAAATGCGCTTGATCTTACCCACACTTAGACAAAATAACTATTTGTAATAGTTGTGATATTTTTAAGGTCAGCAAACACAAGTATTTAATAAGGCATATAAAAATGTCCAACATTTGGTCTCTCTTGATGGAGTTAGTCTAGAAGTTTGCCTCTGTTTCCAGTCTTTGTTGCTGTGACAGACAAAACACATACCGGACTGGACACGCAACAAAAACCATATTTTCCCCAAATATTCCTTTAAAGGACCAGTATGTAGAAACCTTGCTGTTGTGGCTGACACTGTGGAAGAGGACCTGCACCATCTGTAGCTACAAAATGCTCATTCTAAGGTAAAATGTAAAGCTTGTACAATGATGAAATATGGTAAATGGACTGTACTTACATAGCGCCTTTCTAGTCTTCCAACCACTCAAAGCGCTTTACAGTGCATATCTCATTCACCCATTCATACACTGATGGCAATGGCTACCATGCAAGGTGCCAACTGCTCATCAGTTTGAAGAACTAACCATTCACACACCGATGGCGCAGCCTTTGGGAGCAATTTGGGGTTCAGTATCTTGCCCAAGGACACTTTGACATGCAGACTGGAGGGGATCGAACCGGGGATTGAACCACTGATCTTCTGATTAGTGGACGACCCGCTCTACCTCCGAGCCACAGCCGAAATACTTATGAATATTATATTCTGTCCAGAACCCTAAATCTGACACACTGGACCTTGTGATGGTGATGGTATATGTAATGAACACTGATCATGCCATTAATTTAGATTACACTTGAACCATTCCAGCTGTCTGCATTGGATTCAAATCCCAGACGGGAAGAGAACTAACATTAAGATATGTTTGTGATATGGATGACATGGTAAAAATTTAATTAGTGTCGAGCCAAAATGGGTGGGGATTCTGTTTTCTGAGGGCTATCTGCTGCTTTCAGGGGAATGCAAATCCATGCAAACTGAGCCAGTGAAAATTACTTCCTTTAACGTGAATGGGGTCTTGAATATGATCAAGATAAATAAGATATTATCTAAATTAAAGAAAGAAAGAGCCTAGATTGCCTTACTTCAGGAGACACACATGAACCAAACTGATCATTTGATATCATAGAGAAAGGGTTTTAAATATGTATTTTCCTCATCTATCAAATTCAAACATAAGAGGGGTGTGGCTATACTTATTTCTGGTGCACTTAGCTATGAACATATCTCAGAAATCAGTAATGAGGAAGGCAGATTTGTCAGGGTAACAGGAAGGATAGAGGGTTCTGAAATTACAATATTAAATGTGTATGCCCCAACTGGGAGTGACTGGGGATTCTATAGGAATATTTTTGATTTAATGATGGAGCCCAGGGTACGGTTGTCTGTGTCGGGATCTTTTTAGAATTTTAGACTTGATCCCAAACTAGACTCATCCAATCCGACTAATTAAATTAACCCACTCATAAGGAAAATCAACTCCTATATGGTAGAAATGGGGATAATAGATGTGTGGTGAGAGCTGTACCCGTCTGCCAGAGATTACACACATTACTCTGGTTCATTTAAAGTCTATGCTAGGCTGGATTACTTCTTTATGTTTAAGGTGGATAGGTTCAAGATTAAAGACTGTGATATACTAATGATGGAATTATCTGATCATAGTCCTATCTCGATGTCTTTGCAGGTGACCAGGAAAAAACGAAACTCCCTATGGAAATTTAATTCATATATATTCAATGATCCTGCCATAGTCTCTAAAATAAAGAAAGACATAAAAGGATTACTAGAAATTAACAACACTATTTGGGACACACTTAAAATGGTAATGAGCAGCAAATTAATTTCTATTACTTCTCACCTAAAAAGAACCAAAGGACAGAAACTAGCAGACCTACAGATGAGGTTAAAGCTGAAACAAAAGGAAGATATTAATAACCCTAAACCTACTGTAAAGCAGGAAATTAGGAAACTACAGGGAGAAATCAATGATATTTACACACAGGAGGTCCAGAAGAATTTACCTTTCCTGAGACAGAAATATTATGTGATAGGAGGGAAATCAGCAAAATATCTGGCATACAAACTACAGAAGCAACAGGAGGAAAGTACCATTTACAAAATTAAGAACCCTAAAACTAATATACTGGAAACCAATGTGGAAAGGATTCAGGAATGTTTTGAGGTCTTTTATAGGGATCTTTACACATAACCTGATGCCCTTGGGGAAGATGATTTTGATGCCTTTCTCAGCTACCTGAACCTACCCTCACTATCAGAGTCTGAAAATGAGAATTTAATAAAACCTATTTCAACAGAGGAAATTAATGCAGCTATCACCAGACTAAAATCAGGAAAGGCAGTGGGGCCACACGGGTACAACTCTCAATGGCATCACATCCTAAGGACAGAACTAGTCCCATTATTGGAGAAGACATTTAATTACGTTATGCAGGAGGGAGATATCCCTCCTTCGTGGAGGTAGGCTACTATCTCAGTTATCCCAAAAGAGGGTAAAGATGAGACGAGAATGTGGAAATTATTGACCAATTAGTGTTCTCAACTTAAACTATAAATTACTCACCTCTATTCTCGCCCACAGATTGAAGAACCTGCTGCCTGACCTCATTAATTTAGACCAGACCGGTTTTATACATCATAGACAAACAACTGATAACTAGAAGAATATTACACATCCTAGGACAAACACAAAATGACAACACTCAAGTAATTATATGGAGTCTAGATGCTGAGAAAGCTTTTGACTCTATCAGATGGGCATTTCTGTATAAGGTGCAGGGGAAGTTTGGATTCCAGGATAGGTTGATCAGGATAATCCAGGCATTATATGACAGACCTTCAGCCCGTATCAAGGTCAATGGTGATTTGAGGCCTTTATTCTGAATCGAGGGTATAGACAGGGCTGCGCAATCTCGCTCCTCCTCTTCAATTTATTTATAGAGGTACTAGGCCAATTAATTAGACAAAATCAAAATATTAATGGCATCATACTATCAGGAGTTGAGTGGCTCAGAGGTAGAGCAGGTCGTCCACTAATCAGCTGATCAGTGGTTCGATCCCCAGCTCCTCCAGTCTGCATGTCAAAGTGTCCTTGGACAAGATA
Source organism: Protonibea diacanthus (assembly GCA_028641955.1). NCBI lineage: Eukaryota > Metazoa > Chordata > Actinopteri > Sciaenidae > Protonibea > Protonibea diacanthus. The sequence goes on from CM053985.1 coordinate 149,491, forward strand.
CTGAACCCCAAATTGCTCCTGAAGGCTGCGCCATCGTGTGTGTGAGTGTGTATGAATGGTTAGTTCCTCAAACTGATGAGCAGTTGGCACCTTGCATGGCAGCTAATGTCATCAGTGTATGAATGTGTGTGAATGGGTGAATGAGATATGTATTGTAAAGCGCTTTGAGTGGTCAGAAGACTAGAAAGGCGCTATATAAGTACAGTCCATTTACCATAAGGTAGCAATGTTCGGTGATGACGTGCTGGTCTGCCTTGGGGAACCAGCTGCACAGGTAGCCCCCCTTTTATACTGATGTAATGAAATCGAATTCAATAGATACCTGCAACTACATTCTTATATTGACCATGAATGTAAATGAACTAAATTTTCAAATGTTGAATCAGAATTTGACCACATTCTGAAAAATGCCATGACCATGATCCCTTCTAAATCCATCTCAAAGTTGTACACAGCCCTTTCCAATGCCAACAAAAATAACACTCCATATATTAAAGAGAAATGGGAAGGGGAGGCTTGGGACAATATCTAGTCTTTCCAGTGGACAACATCCTGCTTTATGGACTGGAGAGAGCATTGCTGGATTGCCCCCACAAGAGCAGACTTGTGGGGGCAATCCATCCATCTATGACCCCCCCAAGGTCATAGATTGACATTGTCATATCAATCTATGACCTTGTTGTACTCCTGAATCTTCTGCTTGATATGGGAGAGTTTGCTCTTCAAGTACTCACACCTCTCCCTTTTTTCCAAATATGTGGGGTCCTGAAGACAAGAAAAAGAGAGACAAATGAAATGTTTTGCTTTCTTTCCCAGTGATGGAATTCTTATATATCATATCAGATATAAGATAAGATACAGTAACCCACCAGTAAGAGGTACTATAGAGAGTACCACTTACTGGTTGGTTACTGTATAGCAAATACAGTAACGCCGTACAATAAATGTTTATGTATTCTATTATACATAGTTTTCAAGGTCTAGCATAATGTTCTTGAGCTTATTGTTTTTACTTCTACTGACAGACAGACAGACAGACAGATAGTGTTATATATTCCAAAGACAACAATGTTACTGAACACATCTTTTAATTTAAAAAGCAGATAAAGGGCCTATATATATATATATATATATATATATATATATATATATAGCTATAATATATATATATATATATAAGCTAATTTGAGGTTTCATAAATATACTTATATATATATATATATAAGTATATTTATGAAACCTCAAATTAGCTTCACCAATGTTGACAATAGTGTATAAACCATGAGTAGTTCTTGTCTCATATTGTTTTTGTGTTTGAGATATTGATGCTCCATTCAAAAATATGCATTAAAGATTAAGCCTCTCAAATAGACATTATAAATAAATATATAAATATAATAATAGTGTATTAAAAAGGTACTGAAAAAACATGCCAAAATATCTCCTACGGACTAAAAGTCTGAATATCTTTGACATTGCTTTGATTTAGATACTTTCTTACCCATTCTAGTCTGACAGTTTTTATATATAAAATCATTTAATCATGTGGGGGGGCTCTCTGGCATAGAAATAACCACTCAGTGAGTGACAGTGGATGGATCATAAATGTTATTTTATGATGCGTACTTACAGCTTTCTTCCTCTGATATTCCATTAAAATGCCACTGATTCGTTCCTTCTCCTGAAACAAAATTAGCATGTTACTGGACATATTTATAACATGTGTATTCACCTGTGTTCCTGTGTGTGTGTTTGTGTGGAGTGACGGTTTTACCATTTGACTGGAAGGCCGGGAGGGAAGGTTTTGGATCATCTCATCCATCTCTTCAAACTTCCTGGCCATGGCCTGAACCTCAGCATGTAGCTCTTTGTACTCAGCATACTGGTCATTAAACACCGCCTTGTACTGGTCCCTCTCCTCGTCAGAGTGGATGCTGGGGTACTTTCTGTGGGAACAGGTCAGGAGACAGCACATTATTATGCTGGTGGCTACATTCATACAAGATCTGAATGTAGAGCGGTAGAGCAGCCGCCCCATATGCGAAAGCTCGCTGCAGGGGCCCAGGTTCGAATCCTGACCTGTGCGGCCCTTTCCTGCATGTCATTCCCCATCTCTCTCCCCACATTTCTTGTCACTCTTCAGCTGTCTATCCAATAAAGCAAAAAGGCCAAAAAAATAATAAAAAAAGAATACAGCCCAAAAAAAAGGCCAAAAAAAAAATTAAAAAAATTAAAAAATAAGTTTTCAGAGCTGTCTTTTATGGTAACCATAGGAACAGTGAAACCATATTCTGTGCTGTAATCATTCTTCCTTTTCAAACTAGACTCAACAGAGAGCTTCATAGTATGCATCCAGTTTGGGTCAAGTTAAATATAAATAAGATTCAAATCTATCTATCTATGGAAATCTATCTATCTTATATCTATTACTATTAAATTAGTTAATGAGGCTCTAGTATGAGTTAGACAGATCAAATGGATCAAAGTTACAATCTTTTTAGTACAGAATTCCTACTCTGTAGGAAGAACACTACTTACAGTACATTACATTAGGAAGGGATCTCTTAATAGCCATTTTGAATAGTAGATTGAAAAATGTGTTTCAATGTACATATGGACACCTGACTCCTGTTTTAAGATTGTCCACTTCTTCTGGGTTAGCCCCAAATCACATGATGTGTAAGGGCCCTCTAATCAAGTACTAAATGAAGTTCAGATTTATTCTGGCTGTCACTAGAGATCTGTGATTTTGTGGACTGTTTCAATAAATAATAAAAATCTCCAATCAGCTAGAAAAGTAATTCAACATGCAACAACAAAATCTAGAACTGTCTTTCAATCAATTTGTGACATTCTTACCTTCATGCATTTCTATCTCTATGTTTACATGAAATATACAGTACATAGACGGTATCCAGGATGTTTGAAAACAGCAGTCTAGTTTTGGAAAATGAAACTAGGAAGATAATACTCACGCCACGTAGTCAGCTATAACAACGGGTTTGGGGATGTGTCCTGCTGGTATGTGACCTCGGAGGATCTCAGGTTCACGCACCATCAGAGAAGCAGCTGCAGAGCTGTTTGCAGCATCCATGATGTCTGGCTGCATGGTGGGGAGAGGAGTCTGCTCTGATGCTCTGGAGGCTGGTCCCAGCTACAGCACATAGTTATGCATTCAGTTTATGTACACTTTGTGCAATTTAATGTCTGCTAAAACAATCAAAAAATGATCTGTTATACTTACTATAGACAGGGGGACAGATGATCCAATAGTTTTCATCTGGATTTATTGTGATGAGAAAAAGAAATGGGAAGAGGTTCATTAAGAGTTCACACTGTTAAAAGAGTTGAAAATAATTCATTGACCTTGTGTATTGTCTTGTATATTACAGACTACCACTAAAAACTCAAACATCAAGGATTCTATATCTATGAGGTACATGTACCTTCTTTCCTTTCCTTGGCTACATATAGGTGTGGCTATATGTACATACAAGCACAGTGTGAAGCTTCCTTGTAACGCAATGTACCATATTAAAATAACTGCCTTTAATCAGCTAATGGAAATGTATGGTGAATTTGAGAAACATTTGACATTGACATTTGACATTAGTAATTAATGATGTTCTCACCTGGTGATGCTGCTTAGACACCTTCTCAGCTGATTTTGGTGTAATGCTGTTTCTTCAACATAAAGTGTGTATGTGTACTAAATGTTCCTATTTTGCAGTCTTGCTAGGGACTGAGACTAAGACTAGGGAAAAAACAACTGACACAACAAATGTTCAGAAGCAAAAAGGAAGAATTACCATTTTTTTTAAATGTGCGCAATGTTCCTTCTAAGCTTCTGGATGGTTAATTTTAAGAGCAAAAGAATGCATGATGTCATTAAGGATCCCCACAGGAGTATAAGAAAATAAACCTGTGTGTTTGTGTGTGTATGTGTGTGTCAGACCTCTTGTGCCAGCCCCTCTTTCCTCATCCTAGCTGCTTCATGCCTCCATAGCTTCAGACACACTGCTGCACTAATGAAGTAGAGCACCATGGTGATGAAGAGGAAGACGATGGCTGCTGTCTGTCCAGCCTCAGTGCGACAGAATGCTCCATTTAATCCATTATTGAACACTGGCATGGAGCACAGCCCCCCTCGAGTGGTGTCCCTCACATACACTATCCCTGATGCCAAATAGAGCACTGCCAAGACCAGGTTGATGGAACACTCTGTGAGCGGCCACCAAGAAGAGTCTAGAAGGATGGCTCTGTAGTACATGCTCATCCCAAGAACAACCAGAATAACAGTCACTATCCACGCAAGACCAGCCACCACCAGGACAAAAGGTGTCTTGGGGCCTGTGTAGTAACCGCCACCCCCATATCCAGCCCCAGCACCTCCACCAAGTCCCCCAAACAACTGTGGTTGGGAGTATCCATACATATTGAACCATTCATTGTCCTTGTGAACATAAGCACAGACGCAGGCAAACACAGCAGCTCCTAGTAGTAGCTCCACACAGCCCAGGATTCTCAACAGGCCAGCCCATGATTTCATGTAGGCGTAGCGCTGGTGGTACTCCTCCACCCGCTCCTGGTAGGTCAGGGCTGAGAGATTGGTGGGTACTGCAGATGCAGAGTCGAGGGCTTCAGCACCCAGCAGCAGCCCATCTCGCTCCTTCTCAGAGGTGTAGCTGCCTCCAGAGCCACCATAGGGATCCCGATAGGACCCGGGAAGGGACGGAGATGGAGGGGTGGAGTGGGGAGGTGAGCAAGGGACTCCTCCTGTGGTGTGGCAGTTGGTGCTTTTCCTGGACGAGGTGCCAGGGGAGTGAGGGGCAGGTAGACGTGGTGGAGGAGGGGGGGTGGACCAACCCTTGCTGCCACGGTTACCACTGTTGCCACGGAAGAAGTTCTTGACAGAGTCAGGGATGAAGCGATGCACCGGCTTAATGTCCATGGCATCACAGTTGCCCTCTGTTGGCTCATCATCGCTTGGGGGGTAGTATGATTCAGGACCAACAGCTGGTTGTTCAGGTAAGGGTGGAGGGGGAAGGGGATCTAAGCTGACAGCTGGCACTGTTCCATACAAAGGCGCTGGAGGCAATTCTGGGTCCTGCCATAAGGAGCCAACAGGAACCTGGTCATAGTGTGGGATCTCCCGCACCCGGTCGAACCTGATAACAGAACCAACTCCTCCTGAAGACATCTGGATCTGGACTCTGGACTCTCACTACAGAGAGAAAGACAGAGAATGAAAGCATAACATTGTACCCAGCAGAGCAATTGCTAGATCTAGAAACAAGACTAAAACATCACCACAGAGTCCAAAAGGGTAACAAGACAGGTTGTAAACAAGTCATCAATTTATGCTGAAATCAGACAACAAAATGATCGTTCCTGGACTCAGAAACAAAAATGGCTATGGGGCATGACTGTTGTGGAGAAATTGCTGAAGTCAAAGGTCAATGGTGAGATCAGGAAGGAAGAAAGTGTTCAGGAGCCTCTGATGTCTTATGCTGTATTATTTAGTGACACTTGGCCAAGGAGAATTAGAGACACTCTCATGGTGCATCAGAAGTGCCTGAGTCTGTCTCACATTCTGCCGAACTCATGCTGGTGGTCAGACCTTAGACCCCAAGATAACATAACATAACAAGATAACACAATTAGTCAAAGAAAATGTATTTACTCATGCAGGTGTTATTGTCAACATATTCTAGTCTGGAGACACAGATGTCTGTTTGCGTTAATTGGAATGTCCTATGTCTAGGAAGGCAACATTCAGTTTCTTTGTCACCACAGTGTTGAGATATATTATGGCACCCACTGTTCTCAACCAAAGCCAAACAACTTCTACTGCTGAGGACCTCAAGGCCCACATGTGACCATGTGTAACCCAAGGATAGAAAATTCTATAACAGTGACAGTTTCTGGTTCTTTTAAGGCAATTGATGCAGCATTTTTTCTTTAAACTTAAAGATATATAAATCCAATCTTCATGACTTATGTCGTGTCTTATATGTCCAAACATCATCACTGCTTTGCTCCCCTCGGAGTACCCTCCTCAAGTTTTATATTTATTAGCTTAGTTTACTGATAGGTAGGTCAATAATAAGTAGAAATATATACTTAAGTAAGTATAAAAACTGTATTTTCTGTGCTTGTCAAAATTTCACTCAGCCCATGATCAAAACCAAAACAGTTCCAACAATTCAAAATGCAGTGATATCAAAGATAACTACAAATCATCATACTGGAGAAGCCGGAAATAGAAAATGTTTGATATTTTTACTTTTTAAAATTGTAAACATATATATTTTTTAATTTACTGAAAAGGGAAAGACTTATTAACTATTGAATGACAAAATATTAAAGGGATAAGTTACATTATTTAGTAGCCTTTGAGCTTAAGTTTATGGTTAAATCTGAGCCAATTAAATGCAGCAACGTTGTCTTCGTGTTCAGACTTCTTACTGAAGTTGTTGACTGATAGAAAACAGGTGTCTGCATGGAGCCGCTTTCATTGTAAACAGTTAAAATCGGATTAAATACATGAAGCCAGTGCTCTGCAGTCCATATCGAGGTAAACACCAGAGGCTGCCTGTCCGCTTCATTTGGTTCACATGTTAAAATCTATATTCCTGTTATTAAAAGCGAAAATTACACAACAAACTGGACATTTGGACGCTGTCTTACCTGCTGATATTTCTCCGTCTATGTTTCTCAGTGAAACAGCAATGTCCTGTCTAACTGCCTCCTCCCTTTGTTTTCAGACACTCTCACGCTGATCTCAGGTCAGCAGCATTACAGACTCTGGTTTGACTGAGAGTAATTAGTGGAATGAAAAACCGATCCCAGATCCCGGTCTCGGTTAAGCTCACCTGGCCAGTCTAACCAGCTTCACGATGCGTTCACTACTTCCGACTTCCCACTTCTAATTCTTAAAACAAAATTGATTCACTAAATTTGTGTTGTTTTATAATTGGAACGATATTTAAGCGCTCACTACTTTTTCTTATTTTCTTATTGTTTCTTTTTCTCCTTCTTTTCTTCTTCTCATTTATTAGACTAGCTTTTTTGTTTATATTTTATTCATTTGTATGTTGTTTAGGTTCCATTCTGAGATGTTCACCATATTCTCATGTATTGATACATTGTACATCAATGTTTGACTTACTGAATATTTTATGAATGGCGGTGAAGCGCTTGAAAGCATCAATGATCAACAGACAACAGAGCTGAAAAAAAGGCTCCCTGTGGCCATATGTTCATCATATTCAAACATTTTACCAATAGCGCCACCATGCGGTCACTTCACGTAACGCATGTTTAGGAGATATTTTGGCATATTTTTTCAGCCTTCAGCCTTCAGCCCTACCTTTTTAATACACTATTATTATATTTATATATTCATGTATAATGGCTATTTGAAATGTTTAATCTTTAATGCGTATTTTTAAATGGAGCATCAATATCTCAAATACAAAAAACAAAACTCATGATTATACACTATTGTCAACATTGGTGAAGCTAATTTATGGTTTCATAGATATACGTTGATATATAGGCCCATCTATCTATCTGAGACACTTCAGACTAACTTTTATTTGGCTTCATTTTAATAATTGATTTTTTTTGGGAGGTAGTGTTACAGGCAGTTCTTCATCATTTGTTAATTTAGGCACTTTGGTTAAACATGTTATTTGTATATTGACTGAGCTGCTAAATTCATACATATTTAGTATGAAGAATATGACAAAAAACGAACAAAAACAAAAGAAACAAACAACTGAGAAAATAAAGCAGTCAGGAGTAGTTGCACAGATATTCTAGAAACAGGTGCAGATAGCAGCGTTGTGTTATAACCTTAGTATAATGTTTGGTCACACACGCAGCACAAGAAGCCAAGAAATAATAAATAATAAACAACACATTTTTAGCACATCTTGATGTTATGTAAGATGATTTAGAAACAAAAGTTGTTAGATCATTGGGTCAATCAAGCAACTTAACTACTTTTTTATCTTCTACCGCTTTAGTTAGTTTATTTGCGTTCGTGCCCTGATGCAGTACAAACTATTATTATTCATGTGATGTCATTTCCTCTTGGTTTGTTGCTCAGCAGTATTCTGTCTTTTTTTGTTTGTTTGTTTTGGACCACTTCATTGCTGCTTTTTTAAAAACTGAACAGTACAATAGAGTGCTTACATATTAGGTATAAATAGATTCCTGCTTCCGGTTTGTAGATAAGCATGACAGCGCATACGCGTACATTGACCAATCGCATGTTGACATTTAGTTCCGTATTTTAGTACTTGTCAACCTGTGATTGGTTGAATACAGCAGTAAGTTTGAAAGTGCCTGGCTTTGCTGTTCATCTTCTCAGTGGCTGAGAACGGAAAGATCACGATGGAGATCATGTACACTGTCCATGTTTTTGTCAAATCACTGCTGTTTGTGCTGCTCTGGTCCAACTGTGAAGGGAAAGAGTCGGAGCTCAGCTACGTTACGTGCGGCTCACTGGTCAAACTGCTCAACACCAGACATAACGTCCGTCTGCATTCACACGATGTCAAGTACGGCTCAGGTAACTTCTGCACACACTTCCGTCCACACACATGGAGATCCTAAATCCGTGACAACACGCCTGATGAAACGGGATGTGTCTGTCGTTCCAGCTGCAACACACTGTCGTTAAGAGAGCGCAATCTTACATTTCATGTGCAAATTAGACCATTTAAAGCTGCAAACATGATCATCTTAAACAGTAGCAGGCTCTTCTGTTTTCAGTCTAGGTGGTTCTGCATGACGAAATGTTGAAATGAAACAAGCAGTTTAACAACATTTCTGAAAACGTGTTAAGTGGTATGGACAGGTACAGGTACACAAGAGACACACTACAACTTGAAACTGAATCCAAATTAATGAATCCAAGTCAATAATAATAATAATAATAATAATAATAACAATAATAATGATAATATTTGGTTAAAAAAAAAATCCTTCAGGGGCAAGCAGAGAAACACGAATTGTATGAATTGGTCTTGGTGTGTGTGTATGTGTGTGTGTGTGTAGGCAGTGGACAGCAGTCTGTAACTGGAGTGGAGAACGCAGACGATGCCAACAGTTATTGGCAGATTCGTGGGAAGCCAAACCGTCCGTGTCAGCGTGGGGCAGCCATCAGGTGTGGTCAGGCCATCCGCATCACACACATGAAAACTGGTCGAAACCTCCACACACACCACTTCAGCTCACCGTTGTCTAATAACCAGGTCAGACAGTGGCAGACACACACACACACACTGTTGAATTTGTACATGTATTTTAATCAGAGATATTAGATACTGTCTGCACGTGAGATCTGTTGACGAATCATTACAGCAAACAGGAGTTCTGTGTGTTGGCCACTGCTGTCACCTCTGTTCAAAGTTTTTCTTCTCCTCTGCCTCTCGGTGTTATCTCTAGGAGGTCAGTGCTTTTGGAGAGAATGGTGAGGGTGATGACCTGGATGTGTGGGCAGTACAGTGTGATGGCGTCCATTGGGAACGTGACGAAGCTGTGCGGTTCAAACACGTGGGCACAGACGTCTTTCTAAGCGTGACAGGCGAGCAGTACGGCCACCCTATTCGTGGTCAGCGTGAAGTGCACGGCATGAGCTCTCCCAGCCAACACAACTGGTGGCGTTCTATGGAGGGTGTCTTCATCCAGCCCAGCCAGGAGCCATTGCGCCATGATGAGCTCTGATCATCACTCGGAGACACAAATCATGGTGATTCCTGCTTTCTAGCTCACCTGGTCCAAAAGATGTAGATGACTTCCCTGTGTACATGTGAAGCAGGCATCTTTATACAGTCTATTTATTCTGTCACTTTCCTTCTTAGAGAATTTCATAAGGGAGAAAATACTAGCATGGCGCCTCCAGGGGTGCAGAGAGCCCCAGCTTCACTGTTGTGAACTGTTGTTTGATTTGATGTTATCCAGGAATATAGACGCCAAAGAAGAATATTGATTGACACATGAGGAGCCCGGTATCTAATAAAACCTTTGTTTCAGTTGATACTGCTTGAAGAAAATGTAAAACACACTGAGGATCTGCTGCTTCGCAATCTGTTGGTCAACAAAATGTTGGATGATGTCATCTTGGACTGGGATACACACTTTTTACTCTTGACATTGATTGTTTGTTGTATTCATAGTTTTTCTAATAATAATTGAGTAATTAAAGAATAATTTTGGGGGTTTCATCATTTGCCATTAACTAGTAGTATTAGGAACAGGTCCAAGTGAATTATGACATTTGCTTCATATTTAGTGGCTTAAAGAATCTGTATAAAATAACCTTTACTATCTACCAGGTGTCATTGACCAATATTCAGGATACATCGATATGTATTGGTTACGTTGCACAAACCTTGTTACTATATCTTGAGCACAGTTTGGCCTGAGTCTGGCAGCAGGGAGGGATTTAATTTGAAGATGGTAAACCAGAGCACATTTAGCACATTTGAGTGGGATTGGTGCCCAGATGTCGAGCAGTGAAGCTAGTTTGATCCTGATTCAAGTTTTTACATTCTGAGTCTGATCCTGTGTGTATGAAGCAGTGAGTCATCATCTGAACATGCTTCAGAACAAACGTAATCCTGTTCCTTGTGATAAAGTGACATATTCCTGTTGGGTGTTTCAGCCTCTGTACTTGCGTTTGACAACAATGCCTTTATTTATGACATGGTGAATATTTATGTGAAGGGAAGATTAGTCTAAATCTAAAAATTAGTGTGTTTTTTTTAATGTCTTTGTTGTGTGTCAAGGTCTTTTTCTAAAACAACAACAGCATTAATGTGTTACAAATGTTACATCAACATGTAACAACAAATGAAGATGAGCTCCACATTGGTTAATAAAATCAAAATATTTAAACTGAGTACTGGGGTGCATAAGATGACATGTTTTCTCATTTTTGCATAAAATGACATTTTACATGATGATCTTGTGCTTTATGAGCTCTCATTTATTTTTTATTCAAAAGTGGAGTTTAATTATCAACCAAAAATAATGCTCAATTCCGTTTTCTAGTCCGTACTGTTTCTTGTGTAGACAGTATATACACGTATATATGTACATCACAGTCTTACTTCAGGTCTGAGCATCATTGATTTTCAATTAGTAAAATTACATCTGAGCTGATGAATGGGCTGAAAACTGAAACAACACTGAAGTAAATTTAGTGTCTCTCGTGCTGCGTCCTACTGTTCGTTGTTTGTCCAGCAGGTGGAGACACGTTACCACCCAAGACTGACCCACGAAGACATTACTTACTAGTAATCTTCAGAATTTTCTACGTAATCATCTGCAGTGTTATTTTCTTCAGCATCCCGCATCTCCTATATCCCCGTCGGCCGACACTTAAAGGTGCGTACAATGACCAGACAGGATCTGGATCATGTGCTCGTGCATTTGAACGAAGCTCCAGGAGCTGCGGGATGGTAGGAAAGCTGCAGGGCTGCGTAGCGGTGTGTAAAGTGTCAGGCTGTGTGCTGTTGGATTCTGCGTCAGCTGCTGTGTGTGTGTGTGTGTGTGTGTGTGTGTGTGTGTGTGTGTGTGTGTGTGTGTGTGTGTGTGTGTGTATACACACCTTGTCTCATATTGTGGAATTTCGTAAACGCGGTCTGTTTGAATCATATGTTTTTAAATCGTCTCTCTTTCTTTTATTCCGGTGAAAGGTGCTCTGCTGCTGACCTTTAACTCGGCTTTAGGGAGCGAGTGCGCGGGGTGGTTGTCGGAGGCGGAGGGAGGTTCCCAAGCTCTCCATGCATGAGTCCCAGCAGGCAGAGCAGAGGAAATGTAAATGTGACCACCCACCTTTGAGGAGGAAATGCAGTGTTGTTCTATTACCCTCGCTTGTGTTTCTACTGTTTTTACACTGGAGACTCCTGCGTATACCCTGCCACACTGAGCCCAGTCCACAGGGCAGTGAGAGATGAATCCAGATGTTTCAAAGCATTCTATGATTTCTACATTAAAGATTCAACTCAGAAATTTTGAATGTAATTTAATGTATAATGCTAATAGGTGAGGGGTTTTAACCTCTATTATGACTGTTCATTATTGCTCATGTTGTTCAGCAAATTTAAAGTCATGTTTAATGTTAAAAACACCATAAGCAGTACATACAGATTTTTTTTTTTCAATATGTTTAGGACTCTTGTCACTGACAATGAATGTCTCAACACAAGCAGCTGCTAGTTGCTATCAGAAAGATGCCCATATGACTAAGAGGCTGATACACACAACTTTTATTTGTAGGCATGTTATCAGGGAACACACAGCGCTAATGGTCCCACAAATTTGTTCACTGATTTTTACTGCAAATTTTCATCTTCATTCACTTTAGTTTGTGAAGAGATGAGGCTGGAACACTGGGTTAGGGTGTGTGTGCGTGTGAAGAAGCAGATCTACAGCTTCTTCATGGATTTGCAACATTTGCATTTGACTAAATTATTAAAAAAAACACTTTTCTGAAGATAGTTTGGATGTTTATTAGATTTCTGCATCTGCTCCAGTTCAACAGAAATGAACAGAATTGTGTTGTTATCAGGATTGGGGCTGTTACAATATATTTAATAACTGTGATATTGATATCATGTTAATAATACATGTAGAATAATATGGTGTGAATAATCATGTAATTCTTTCTATTCTGTCTGTGGTTCCCTCTAAGTGAATTGAAATTGTTCTTGGTGTACAGCTATGCTTACACACTCTCTCTTTTCATATTGAGAGTAATTCATTTGCTAAAATGAATTAAGAGAGACAAAAAACACAATAAATGTTAATGATGAATTTACTTAGAGCATATATTTTTTTGTATATATTTTCTTCACTTTTAGCTGTCATGATAATATTGAGAATTCTGTTAGCCATGATAATCATGTAGTGATGTCAGGTGGAGGCAGAAACCTCAGAGAATATTAAAGAATATTTTAAACTATGAACTATGCCTAATGAAATCCTACTGTTGTTGTTGATGTTGCTTTCATTCACATTTTGTTCTGTTCTTTTCATTCAAATGTTTTAGGCTTTTCTTGTCACTTTGCAGATTCGTCAACAAAGGAGCTTTTATTGCAACAGTATAACCAAAGGATGTTTTCCATTGCACACAATGCTACCCTCTACATCCGCTTCTTACTGTCACTATCTCAACATCCTATCATCATCATCATCATCATCACAGCTGAGCTCGGAAACAAAACATAAACACCACTTCTTCATTCAACATTGCTTTTATTGAAGTAATCATTCTGATTAAAAGATGAAGGTGGGTGAGCCACAGTAAAAAGTGTCAGTTATTGTTGGGTCATGGTGTCTCGCTCAGAGGCAGAGCAGGGTGAAAGGTGTGTGGAAGAGGCTGGCCCCATTTGATCGATGCCCTTTCATTATTGCACTGCTTGCTGCAGCTCCCACAGTAGTGCAACAGGGAAAGAGTGTCGAGCAGGGAGCGTCGTAACTCTAACCCTCATCCCAGATGACAAAGTGCAACCTGAGGAAGACGGTTCACCTGCCTGTGAGCAAAAAAAAAAAAAAAAAAAAAAGTCTAAATCACCAGAGTTTTTCACTATTTCTGCTTTTTGCAGTGTTCATTGTGGCTAACCTTTTCATTCTGTGGCTTCAATTTTTTTCATTTCATTCATTCATTTTTAGGAGCAGAACAATGCAGAACAATTTAGATACCACAAATAGCTGGTGAAATCTGATGAAAAACAGTTTTCAGGTGGCAGTGAAGGTCAAAACAATTCAGAATTGTAAAATTTATTAATATAGCAATTATCCCAAAGGCAAGTCTCCAACCATCAGTCAGGCATCTTTTAAAGTGCTGTTTAAGTATACAGGTTCACAGTGTCATTTTTTACATGAAACAATAAACCTTAGTCTCAGTTTCAACGAACAGTTATACTATTTCAAGTATTTCAAATATCTAAGAATAAAGCTTACAATCAGTAACACTTCAGAGAATGAGTTGGTCCAGTTAGTTCAGTTAGACTTCAGTTAGATTGAAAGGCCCATCCAGTCAATCACACTCCAACCCACCAGGCAATGGAACAGGAAATAGTTGTATTAGTATTAGTATAGTATAGAGTTGTATGCATGTGTATTCAGAAACAGGTTTTCTGTCACTGACTGGATGTGATAAAACAGAGGTATCAAACATATTTAACTATTTAGTAATGTTGACTTTTCTTCCGTAACTTGTAACCTGTCATTGGATGTGTATGGCTGAGATGGATAACAAACTCAGTCCACTCACCTTTAAACTGTATCCAACCAAATCAATTCTGATCCTCATGTACACAATCATACATGGTACAATACGGAATTCAGTTCTAAGTTTTCTTACCTCAATTGTTTTTTTACTTTTATTTATTTAAATCAAAATTTTCATTTTGTAGAGTTTCATTCCTGTATAAAATCTAAAGCCATTGTTTAATACTATGCTATGTTGTATGCTATTATGAATTAATATTATGAATGAATATATTACGTTGAAGAGTATGCTGCTACAATGTACATTTTGAGCTTCATATTTGCCTCTAAATAGTGTGGAGAAATTTAATTTGCCACGTTGTAAAGACCAGAAGAACCTACTAACCCCTAGTCAGTTCACCAAAATGATGAACATTCAAGGTACCTGAACCAACATGAAAATGTTAATTAAATACTAATTAATTAAAGACTAGAGACTTTATACAACACTTGTTCTATGTTCTTATTATTATTAGTAGTAGCAGTACCACAATAATTATCATCTTTTTTATTATACAGTCACTCACTTTACCAAGAGATGTTCCTGATAAATTGTTTAAATATCTCTTTTACTTAAAAGGGCTTAAAATGTATATTGATATTATTATAAATATAATAATGCTATTTTTTTCATGCAGTCATTTTCCATAAAGCAAGCTTATAACTGAAAATGGATTAAGGTTAATGCAGTTATACAATAACAATCAACAGACTTCCAAATTGTTTTTCACATAGAATGAGAGGCACTATGATATATTATTGCAGGTTTCTTTCTGCTGGTGAAATGACTTCATGAAAATACAATGAAAACATAAAGGTTTACTGAACAAGAGAATGACAGATTTGATGAATTTATAGTTCAACAATTTTGTACAATTGACTCTTTAAGCTATGCGATTTCAAACTTCAAACAACTTCATTAGCACTAACATTTATTGAATGGACATAAAGCATTTCACCCCCAGCCAAGCTACAGATTGTCACAGAGCTTATATCACAATAGTGAACATCAGTGAAATCTGCAGCAGTGTGAAGCTCAGCATCATGGAAAAAGATGAGCAGGAGCACTAGAGGAAGAAGATCATCCCTCAGAGTCAAGACCCTATAAGCAATATTGCACTACTCTGTTAACTCTAGTGAAAGCAGAGGCAACATTGATAGGGTCTCGTCTGCAAGGTGACGTAGAAGAGACAGATTTCTTCTCGAAGAGGGAGTCTCAGTGTGAGGTCACAGGAGACCACAGGAGACAAAAGAGGGAGGAGGTGAACAACTACACGCCCATGAACACCAGGAGGGGATGGACACAAGTCAACTGCTCCTCCATCCTCTGCAGAGGCAGTTTGATTTTTGCCTATGATGCAGTAATGTCTTTGTTAACACACCTGTACTGTGCTGTGCTATGCTATACTGTGCTGTGCTGTGCTTCTGTAGATGATGATGACTTTCTTTTGTCTAATTTTTGTTTTTCACAAATCAAATATGCTGCTATTACCATAGAAACATCAAATCTGGTCAAATCTGCTTATTTTGTAGCCACATCAAAGCCATATAGCCAACTTTATTACCTGAAGACACTGCTTATTTCTTATTATACTACATTATGACATCCTCATGTATGAGGAGGATGAACAAAATAATAAAAAGACAACTTCCTCTTCATTTAGTTTTCTCTATCAGAACAAAATGTTTCTAAAAGAATCAATTTCAAACCACTTATACTGCAGAGAAACATTTGGTCATGCAACAGAAAATTGTGATATTAAATGTAACATTTTCAGATGTTTGTTGGACTGAACTTTGAACCCAGATAACTGTTGTGTATTTGAGAGCATAAGAAATATCTGAGCTGGACTGAGTCACAATGATCTTTTTCATTTGAGTGCAGGTAAACAGGCTGGATTTGATGTTGACACAACACCTGACTTTAGCTCATAGTTTGGTCTCTTACTGTGCTGAGAACAAGAAGTCAATTTCTGATCTATTGAAAGATTAATAAATTAAAATTAATTTAAAAACTTAAATTAAATTAAAAACTTAATAAATGTTATCTGTGCTCCTGAGGTCTAAATGGGTGAGTATCATTAAATGAATAATATGTACAATACTTTCATATATCAACAATAAATCTGGGAGTAATTTTGTTTTGAAATCATATTGCATACACTTTCATTGGTTCCCCTTTAATACATTTTCATTGTATTATTATATATCTGATGTACCTCATCTACAAGCAGCCCAATTTGTTTCCCTTTTCTTTCATTCCATTTCAACCAATTTCCTTCTATTACATCCCCATTTATATTTTTGTTTTATATTTATAACACGTTACATTCTTAATACATTAGGTAGTAAATTAAAACTTCTGCTCCTGCTCTGAGCATACATGTGATTACTCATGTGATCAACTTAGAATACAGTGGCCTAATAAATGCATCTTACTCTTTACTTTCAATTCTATTTACTCTCAAGATGATATGATATGTGGACAATGTACTGTACATATATTAGAAATTCACTTTGTGTTCTCTTCAGTATTCTCCAATGAGTTTACATTACATTATCTAATCAGAAATGTTACCTCACCATTAGTTTCTTGGGCTAAATATCATTATCATCAGCATCATTTTCATGTTAACAGAAAGTCGATTATTTTCAGTGGCAGAAATGCTGCACTCTGACCCGTATAAAACCAAAGACTTTTCTCTTTTAAAAATGGTCCTGGGCCTTGGCAAATGTCTTTGATTTGCTCTGTAACCACACAAACTGCTCACTTTTGTGGTGAATAATGATTATTCTTAGCCACAAACATACCATCTGTGGCACATAGTGACACTGCTTACATTTGGCATTATCACACCACTGCAGAGATAGTGGACAGATAAACTAAATGTTTTTTTCATTATTGACTGATCCACCAATGAATTCCTCAATTAATCAATCAATCATTAATCATTAAAGGTGGGATAGGAAATTTTTTCTGGGGCATTTTTTTTACCATATTACTTGAAAACCTCTTCACGACCTCATTGCAGCCAGTAAAATAGAAGATTTGTCAAAAAAACTAAATGTTTTAGTCCAGTCTAGAGGGTGAAATCATGGGAAAACACCGTTGAATCACGTTGATAAAGCTGCGCATTATGATTGGATCCTGACACGTCCATCAAACTTCAGTCTGCTTCTCCCTCCCCCTCTGTGCATTCACCCATTCGTGAACGAATAGAGACCCTTCCATTACTTTGAAGGCGTGGTTTCGAGGGGAGGTCTGAAGAAAAGGCATGGGTGTGTATTTTCAAAATATAGCTTGCTGGAACTGTTTTCCCAACATCTCCTACCCCACCTTTAAGTCAATAAAATCTCAGAAAATGTCCATCACCAATACACAACCCAAAGATATTCCACTTACTACCAAGAAAACATTTACATTTGGGAAGTTAAAAACTAAGAAGAGAAAAGAACTTAGAAAATGACCTTGCCAATTAATGTCCTGTTCAGTCAATCAAGTGATTGACTATTGCTTTGTTCAGACAACAGATGTCAATCAGATTTATTTCTCACATCAGATCTTTAAGATCATCCACACTGTTTTGGGGAAGTGATCTTATCGGATTTTTGTGTCCAAACATCACCAGCCTGTCTGCATCTGAATGTGTCGTAACAATGTACTGAAAATAAGAGATCCATCATCTTGTGCTCCTAACAATCGTGCTCTCAAGTTGCAGTGCAAATATCCTCTGAACTCCTCCATCAATCTGGAAGTGACACAAAACATGAAAAAATGTGTGTCTGGACTGAGATGCATCCGTAGAAATCAAATTTGAATCACATTTCAAACCACCTCCAAACAGTTTTTTTGCTGTCCAAACTTCAATCTAGATACAATATAGAGTACAAGCTTGTAGCATGAACAGTTCCAGTGCTAATAGAGATTGGTTGTAATTACACGTATTGCTGAGAAATAAAATACGAAAAACAAATACCAAACCTATCAAAGTCTGCTTTACTTGTTCAACATGGTAAATGCTTTATTACTTGTGAGTATAGCTAACAAAAGCTGGAGCAGGACACTGTGTCCAGTATGTATGAACAATAAAACAGTGACGAGGTCTATGGATGGTGTTCGAAGAGTTGACATACTGTTCAATACAGACACATTCACACTTGGCAGACCTCTGAACATGATGTATCTCACACAGCTTCTGGAGGAAGTTTGAGTGATAGGATAACGTCTTAATGTGGTTCAGGTGCATTTGAACCTGGATCTACACAGGCCTACTGCTGAGCATGATGGGGTCGCACAGCTGATCACTCAGGAGACATATTAATGGAATCCTCCATTTCCTCCATGGACTGTCCCTATGAGCTACACTCCATATAGACTCAGTCTGCTCTGGTATTTGCCTACTAGCACAAAGACAAGCTTCTACATGCTGCTCATCCAAACTCACCCATACACTCCATACTTAAGCATTTTCCATTCTCATTTGATAACATGCCACAATCACCTGATGGAGAATTTGAGTGTATACATGTAGAGAAGCAGTCTAAATAATATGTTGACCTTGTATATATAGGAAATACTAGCTTCAACATTTTGACTCTGTTTTGACTTTGAGCTAGGGTGGGTAGCAGGAGAGAAGCTAACAAGAGACAGCTAGATTTTGAGAGTATCCAACCCTCCCTTTAAACACATTTTTATGTGTAATGAGTGCACAGGCAGGTAGGTAGGCAACTGGGTGGGCTTAAAACAGGCCAGCAACAGCCACAGATTTTTTAACATTTTTTTGTCAGCCAATATGATTTATTGATTACAGTTGGGATGTAAAGACAATTCCTCTTCTTGTTATGGTCAATCTTTTCTTATTATTTATAATTTTATAATTAAACCTTTTATTAACATGGAAATGTAGTCAAATAAAAACAGTGAATTTCACTGAATGATTGTCAATACTACAGTATTAAACTAAATCAACTTGACTATTTTTTGATGAAAGGGTTTTTTTTCCCCTCAAACAGCATGTGATCTGAATTATATGTATGTGAGCTAAAAAAATAATAAAGCCCCCCCCCCCCAAAAAAAAAACAAAAACAAAAACATATGCAACAGCAAATTCCACAGTGGCTTGCAAAACAGTGGCTAAATATGACACTACAGGCTGCTATGCAATGCTTCCAACCCCCCCCCCCCCCCCCCCCCCCCTCAGGAGCCCATCCCCCACCGACTGCTAGTAGGAAACTTACATTTTCCCACCCACATAACGGCTTGCTTCAGCCTGCACCTCATGTTATGTTTACAAAGAACATGTTTCTCTAATAAACAATAAACTAGCGGGTTTACAAAGTTACCAACAAATTATATTCCAGCGGAGATTATTAAATGAATCTTTTTTTTTGTACTTTGTTTAATTTTCACAACACATTAAAATGTCTTTTTTTTTACTAAACTAATTAGATTTTAAAAGGGTCTGGTAGGTTTATTAGATCTAAATAATTAGCAGTACTAAAATCCTTACATATTGTAAAATGGTTGCATATATTTGGGCATTATAAAACAAAAAATCAAATCTTAATTTTCAGAATGGTTTCCTGTTTCTAAATTCCTGTTCACACTGGCAGCTTAGACACAGATTTTACTATAAATTTACAATATATCATTCAGATTTATTCAAATTAAAATAAACTTAAAAACAAAACAAAAAATAGATATTACAGTTACGTTAATGTTGTACTTCATCATTGATACTGATTTTGTTCATGGTCAGTCAAATCAGTTAAGTTAAAAAATCATTATCCAGCAAGAGGAATTAAAAGTTAAATGTATAAACCAGTTTCCTGTGAGCAGCATAGCAACACATTACACTGTCTTTAAAATGTGTGAAAAGTGGGGAAGATTGACCTCAAAGCATGTTACTTAATCGTGACACGTGGTTGCAAGTACAAGCAAGGCAGCCTCTGAAGTCCTGTGAACAAAATGTTCCTTTTTTTTTTTTTTTGGGAGCGTGGTGCAGGAGGCTATATCTCCCAAATTGAAATACAGCTGTAATGCAGCGACCTCTTTTTACCATCATGCAGGACTTCTGACTGTAGCGGTTCAAACTACTGACTGGGACCTCAAGCGGTCTTTGAGGGAAAGAGCCGAATCTTTTGGATTTCAGTCAAAATAGTACATTTTAAATGATTGTTTTGGCGACAAGTTTAACTGAGCTTAATACACAGTTATTGATGTTTTAGAAATATAAAAACTCAAACAGGCTTCCTTTGAATCATCTTCAAAAAATAAAAATTATGTTAGTATGTCACCAGAATAGAAATCCTGTCATTATAATATCAAGCAAAATTCATATTTTTTCTCACACTCCCTCTAAATACACTCTCTTCATAATGTAGGCTTTAATGCTAACTGACAATTGGATTTGGATTATGGGATTTTCCTTGTGTATAAAATGAACTCACACTTGGCCAGTAAAGACTAGCTGTTGGTAAAAAAATAGCTTAATCTACTCTAAACCTATGGCCTGTGTGCATGGCTGGGACTGTATGTGTGTGTCTGCGTGTGTGTGTGTGTGTGTGAATCTAGGGGAAGGGGTGGGGCTGCCTTCCAATAAGAACCTACAGAGGCTCCTCCATTCCTATATGTTCTCGTCTGTTTTCCTTCACTTGGCAATTTGTCCTTCTGTCCTGCTGCTGGAGTGTAGAGTGAAGGCCAGTGCTACGGCAATACTATTGCACTGCTTTGGCGGATGGTACAGTAGTGCAACATCGTCAAAAGCTGTGTGACCTCTGCACGCTGCAGAGACACGCGAAAGGTGAGCAGCCTGCCACTGGCACCATTGGCGACAGAAATGAAGTAAGCTATGACACAGCCACACAGCTTTACATGCTGAGCTAATTCTATACTTTCTCGTCATGTTCAAATAGATTTGTAAATAAGAGAGGAAGCTAGAGATGAATGAGGGAGGAAGCATGAGTGCATGTGTGTGTGCGGCTTTGATGTTGTGTGTGTGGGTGGAGTGAGTGGGAGGTGGGGTGAAGGGTTTGTCAGCCAATGCCCTTTAATATTACACTGCTGTCTGATTTCACAGTAGTACAGCAGAAGGGCTTTGCCAGCAAAGCTACTCCTCAAATCCATTCAGTTTCTATTCTGTATACGAGCCATCACTTCAACGTTACTAAACTATGTGGACAGTACATGAAAGCAACCACCAAACAACTATGATACATGTTGAACCGTATCATGGCAACCGTGCAGAATAACCAAAGAAGCTTATAGCTTTACAATACAATGTAACCTAGATGGCATAAAATGTGTAAATCAAGCCTGTAATGCAAATTATTATTAATATGTGTGTATTTGTTGATGGGATGGTAAGATGACTGCTCTCTGTAGGTCTGTCGCCTGTTTTGCTACTTGGTTCCGGTCAGCATTATAATGGGCTCAAATCAAAAGTAGCTCTTCCTATAGACCAATACACTGCGGCCTCACTGAAAACAGGCCTGGAGGAAACGAGGGTGGAGAAAACATATATAGGGCAAAGAGCACATTCCGCCATACAATACCAGAAACCTTCACTTAATACCTACTATTCCTGTCCCTTTAGCTAAAGTGGCAATTTGACCCCCTCCCCTCGTCTAGGAAAGTGAGGGGAGGAGGCCTATGATGGGTTTTATTATTTCCAATGTCTGGAGAAGTTTACAATAACAAGATGTTCATTTTCTCTCACAAACTCCTTCATATCGAAGCCAACACAACTTTGTACCATTGCTTTCACTGTTCACAATTCAAACAGGCTTAACGAGCCCAGAGAGGCCAGAGAGCTCCGCATGTTTCTTCTTTTTCTCTGGATGTCCCGACTGCTGGAGCACGGTGTGAAACATTAAAGACACACCAAGCACATTCCTCAAACTTGGATGTGGCTGTGAGCTTTCACTCCTGTTCGATGGAGCCGTGTAAAATGGACATTTGAAGGAGGCTTGCATACACCACGACGCACGGTGATTTAGCGTAAACACTTTGAAACTAAATAAAAGCTCAGCTCAATAAAATCCATTTCAAAATCTCTGAAGTCAAAATGATTGAAAAAAGACATCTACGGCCGTGGGTCTGAAACACAAAAGCCTCCATAAATAATGAGGTTATTATATTATTAGCTAGTGTGACTCATTTGTCGTTAAATGCTGAGGCCACGGAGGCAGCCCTGGCAGAACCCACGGGTGTCCCTGGACCCCTTCCCGAGCCCTGCGGATTAGCTCGAATGATAGCAGCCCACTTGGTTTGTGATATCTCAGGATAATCACTTTCGACACCGCCTGTCAGTAATCACGCGTGCCCTGCGCTCTCTCTGCCTCTCTCTCTCTCGAACACACACACACACACGC
Organism: Protonibea diacanthus; assembly: GCA_028641955.1. Taxonomy (NCBI): domain Eukaryota; kingdom Metazoa; phylum Chordata; class Actinopteri; family Sciaenidae; genus Protonibea; species Protonibea diacanthus. Next base: position 172,156 of record CM053985.1, read on the forward strand.
ACACACACAATAGCTGCTGTACGCGCCAAGCAAGGAGGCTTGCGGAACCTCTCCGCGGCCAATCGGGCCCCCACCGACATCCACGTCTGTCTGCGAGCTCCACGCCATCTCCGCCTCGCAGCAGCAGTGCGTCCGTCGCGCAGCGGAGGGTTCTGGAGAGCGGTACCTGGCAGAGGCAGGGCCGGTCCGTACAGCTCAACACAGAGAAGAAGCACAACGAAGCCAAGTTGCCGACTTTAGCGGGGGAAAACGTCCTGTCTGTTGCTAGTGTATATCCACACATAAGTCCGTTTCAATCGTAGTAACGGTCCGCGAGGCGTGACGACTCCACGGTTAGAAAAACGGTATTTCGTCTGTTGGCAACCTCACGGCCTCCATCACCGGACTCCATCTTTGACTGGTGTAACCAGCTCTTGCCGAGACAAATTCCTTGTTGCATGCCAGCCACTACTATTGGTCCATTTCTGCGCTCAGCTCAGCCCTTATTGGTGGAAATTTTATCTCCATCACTTCGGGATTGGCCATATACCAAGTGAACGTCATTGTATAGTTTAATTTTTAACAATGAACAATTTTTTCTTCCATTCACCATTCTCATTACCCGCCTTTGAGGCGCCGCCAGTGCTCTCGTGCTTCAAGGAAACGAAAAAGTGTGAGTGCAGCAGGAAACGGGGTTTGTCACGTGTCACCGCAGAAGCCCACCGTGCTTTGAGCCAGTAGGCCTCCGTGGATGATCAGCCAAACCGTGCAGTGCAGGACTAGACTAAATCAGTTTTAGAATGCGGGAGTTGCATGAGGAGGATGTCACAAGTTCGCCTGACACGGAGACCTAAAACGTCCGCGCGCTGTTGGAGAAGGTGTTCCCGTTGCAGCAGCAGTGTTGCGCTGCTGTAGTGCGCGTAGAGGGCGGTCGGGGTGGGAAAAGGTTAAAGGCGACAGGACTCACTTGTGCTTGGAGGAAGGCAGCAGCCTGTGAAATCTGGCATTCCTGACCAATGAAGCTGAAATAATTGCATTGTCCGGCGGAAAAGACCCGCCTCACCCTCTCTTCCTCCCCTCCGGTACAGGGACCAACGGTATGATGGCAATAGTTTGGTGTCGGAAAGAGACGGAGAATGAGCGGATGATTCTCGTGTTCTAACAGTAGATCAATATTAATGATCTAATATGTAATAACGCCGTTGCCTGTAAATGAGCCCATAGCACGTGGCTCTATTTGGTATAACGTTCTCAAACGTAAAGCATGCTGCATGAAGACCACTTCATGAGCAGAGTGGAGACCACTGACATGCATCAAACACTCATTTTCCCATTCATGTAAACAAAGCCTGCTGGATCTGAGTGAGGAAAGGAAGGCTTCCAACCCACCTCTCAGCCCCTCCACCCCACTTCTGCCTTCCCAGCTCAGTCCAATGCAGACCTTTTTTTATCAGTAGCTGAACCTAACTCAGGCTGTGTATTCTCCTCTTTTCATGTCGAATGAATAATATAGATGGTACATTGTTCAGAACTAAACACTACTGCTGCTCCTCGCTTTACTTTGCCCTGAGTTTTGAGAAGAAACCTGTACGCCATGATGTGCTTTAGATGCTATGTAAGGAATGCGCGTTCACGCACGCCTCTGCCACTATGTGTGTAGTTTTGCACCTTGCATCTAGTAGCAGGCAGAAGTACATTGGGGCCTCAGGAGCACTATGCCCATATTTAGCCGTGATGGCTGACGGCCAGGTTGACATGCCCACAGGGAGGATCAGAGTGAACTTTGCAGATGATGCACTGAAGAACTTATTTGTGAGCATGTTCAAATACAGCTCTTCCTACCAGAACATGAGTACGTATCTTCAACTGTGCTGGAAAGTGTTTTTCTTAAGTCTGTTGTGAATGGGTGCTCTTGATCCCTGGTGAAAGTAGGAGGAAAGTAGGAAAAAATCTTGATAGTTTTGTGATGGTTTCAATGACAGCTCATAAAACAAACATTTACATTTTTAAAAAGTATTTTGCACATTTCTAATGGAGCTCTGGAAATTAGCTCATGTTATTTTGTTGCATTACAAAATAGTGCAGATAATTCTATACAGTGTTAATGGATTTTCATGTTTCTCCTTTATATTTTAATATTTTGATTAATGTTTGTTATGTACTCATTGTAAATGTACTTTGGCTGTGTTATGCATGGCCAAGGTTCAAGCAATTTGTCAGTATAGACACCAGCTGGTTAATTTTCATTGAAAGTGTGCAACAGATTGCACAGAGCAGAAGTAAACATGAGCATCCATGTGTAGCTTTCTTCTCACCTTTTTACATGTAACTGCAAAGCAACACGCTCTGTGTTCATAAACCAATTTCATTTCATTTTAGACAGACAGTTATTTACAGCAGTTATTATAAGCGGCCACACAGAATATGATCTTTACACTTAACACTTTGCAAAATGAAAATAATAAGAGGTTTTTGCCTCCTCCCTGAGTGAGTGTGACCGTTCATATGATAGATGAACCTGCGACAGCATCCTATGTTCAGCATCACGACTATCCCAATACGGTGCTTGTGTAGAACTGAAGCCAGTATTTTACAAGAAAATAATTTATAAATTGGACAGTGCAGTCTAATGAGAGTTAGACCATTTTAAATACAGATTGATGCAACAAATGCCTACTCACAATAGATAGAACAAAAAGCTGAAGGTCATGATGTGGTTTGCTAAAATGTTGTGGGTGAAATTATGAGAAAAACCAGAACCAGTGTGACTCCATGGAGATATCAGCCAGAAATCAGAAATTGTCTTTGATGATGATGCTTTTTATGATGGAAAAGTGAAATACTCACAATCTACAAAAAATAATTTGATTTATTTTAATTGATTGATTTATTATTATTATTTTTCATTTGTGTACAATTGTCCTAATGAAATTCTTGTAATCATGGATATCTTCCACCCAAAGCTGTTGCGCAGTCTGCCAATTTAGCCAGAATACATACTGTACAGTTACAGAAGTTGTGAATAAAGTTGTGTTTAAGTTTCTCAGTTTGTGGTATTGCATCTCACACATACACAACACTGATTAGATTATTATAGCTCCCTCCTTGCTCTTATTTATTCCTCCAAGTGCCCAGTTTTTAAGGAAAATATGCGTATCAAAATTTAAAACCCTCTTCTTAGAATTGGGTCCTGTGTAGCCTTAATGTTATTAGGCCATCATTCATTCATTATCCTTCAAGTGAGCTGAGCTGTCCTGCTGAACATGCAGGATTTTGAGGCCTTGAAGGAAGACAAAAACTCATCTGTCAGCCACCAATGTGTGTTACTCTGTGAGCCAATCTGGTCTGACAGACAGCAGACTGAGAAGTTTGATGGGCGTGTCAGGATCAATCGTAATGAGCAGCCCCATCAACATGATTGGACGGTGTTTTCCCATGATTTTGCCCTCTAGACTGCGCACTTGCTTGACAAACCTTCTATTTTACTGGCTGCAATGGGGTCGTGAAGAGGTTTTCAAGCAATATGGTAAAAAATGCTCAGAAAACATCACACCCCACACCTTTAAGATTAAAATGCACATTTCTTTCAGTATCTCACAGCTAGGCATGACACCAGGCACTGAGAAAGACAGGGTGGCCTACATCAGCCACACAGTATCCCGCTGCTCCTGAAGTGTGTTTGAGTAAGGTTAGAAGATGATACATCATATATATTTGAGTTACTTCATTTCAAACTTGTACTTTGTGTCTTAAAATAAATCTTATTTTTATACATTATTATTTTCTGTTTAACATCTTTTTATAAAGAAAATTATTTTTTAAAAATCAGGAAACAAACATTTCTCACGATGAGCAGTAGTGAAAAATATTTCAATCATTCTTTACAGTAATTCAAAGTATAAATACAACAATGTAAAATTTCTCCACAAGTCATGCATTCAAATTGTCATATGGTAATTACTCAAGTATCAAGTATTATTACTAGCTATCTATACTGTTTTAATATATAACAATGAATCATGTTTCATAAATTCATCAAATTATATGTATGTGCATTTTGCAAGTGGCGAAAGTACGTGTATTTTCTCATGAGTAACAAAATAGATTATCATTATTATTGTTGTTGTTAGATTCTTCTTTTTCTTCCTCTTCTTCTTCTTCTTCTTCTCCTTCTTCTTCTTCTTCTTCTTATTATTATTAGTAGTAGTAGTAGTAGTAATATCTTTTAAATATATTCTAGGGATGATTTACTTGGATTTCAATTCATAAACTATAGATGCTGCTGTGGTCCTGCATGACGTCCACTACATATATTATTACTGTCATTATTGTTACCATATCTCCATTACAGTTTATAGTTAGTAAATGATTTACTGCTGCTGTGCATCTGTGTCTCTCTATCTCTATCACAGGTTCCACTGCTACTGTAATCATTCTATCATTCATTGTAATTCATTGTCATTCTATCATTCATTGTAATTGTACAATATGTTTGTGTTGATTTGTTCTGTACATGTGACATCCATTGCCCGTCTGTCTGTCCTGGGAGAGGATCCCTCCTCTGTGGCTCCTGAGGTTTCTTCTTTTTCCCTGTTAAAGGGTTTTTTGTGGGCAAGTTTTTCCTTGTAAAGCCCTTTGAGGCAAAATGTGTTTGTGAATTTGGGCTATACAAATAAAATTTGATTTGCTTTGATTTGATAATGCCACCGTTGTTTGCAGTGGCAGTGGGAAATAGTAGCTGTAGTTGCAGTAGTTTAGAGTAGAGGTGCAGTCACATATTTATTCATAGTAATGATAATGAGCTATTTTACTAAGCGTGTAGTCCTTGTAAACATGTGTTCAAACCAGTGTGATCAGAGACATCATCCTTCTGTCCACAGAATTTAGCATCTGTATTAAAGCTTTATATACAAGCGTGTTCCCATTCTTGTACCTGTCTTCTCCTTTGTACATTTTTTTGAGTCGCACTGAAGCTGCTGGCTTTCACCTCCTCCCACCCTGCTGCTTCACCCCATCTGACCTGCAACCTTCAGGGTCAGCCACAGAAAAACCAGATGTCAAGATCTTGGAGTGGGTGCTTGGTGACTCAGATGAGCATTTGGCAGCAGATTACTCTGGGCAGTATGGCGCCCAGGCCTAGAGAGTTGGTGGGGATGCAATTTTCAGTTTATATGAATCAGGAAGAAAAAAGAAAAAAAAAGAGGACATGGTGAGCACACTACAGGATGTGTACCCAGCCCTTTTTAGGCTCCAAAAAATTGTGTACCTCATATTTGTCTATTTTACATGGAATTCAGACAATGCATTATGGAAAGATAAAGAGGAAAACTAAGTGAATGCCAACCACCATCTAGCTTTTGAATGAATCTAAGTATCTTCAAATGACAGTAAATCTGCAGTTCTGGGGCTTCTGCGTGTGTGGGATACCAAGAGAAATTGTCCTGCTTTGCCTGATAACCCAGTCTCACCCACCTACAGTTCTGGTTTCTTTCTAAGCTTAAGACCGATCTTTCTCCGACCTAAACAAAGTATTTCTGATGTCCTACCCACACCCACAGAAGTTATGGGTTGCCTTGGATTACATTTAGTTGAATTACACTTGGACTTGTAAAAGTCTCTATAGAACCTGTCTTTATTGTTACGCGCATTAAAGCAGCTGTGTAAATGGTGCCAAATTATCCAGTTAAAAGTATAAAAATTATAAAGAACCAACAAATATAGTAAACAACACTACATTAGACAGACGCCAATCTGATCATCATTTTAAATGAAAAGAAATTACCTGTGTATTATGTCTCAGCTGGTCAGATGCTCTATATGGAAAGTGTCATGAGATAACTTCTTTTACCAGTGCTAGCTAAATAAAATTGAACTGAACAACTATGTGTAACATAAAATCCCTGAATTCATATATAAGTCCAATTTTGCATATGATTCTTATAAGACTAACTGAGTAAGGATGGTTGCAAGGTTCTTCGGGCAACCAGCACTGACCTAAGACCAGACATTTTATTGACTTTACTTTCTTCCCAAAACATTATCAAATGTACACAAGTAAATACAACTATCAAATAAGTCTTGTAAAAGACAGTACTCTTGCAAAAAGCAGTATTGATGACCAACTTTGATATTTCAAATATAAAAATATAATATTGGCTTTAATTTAAATGTGATATCATGTGTAATCAGTGCCTTGTAAACCACGTGTCACTTTCTGTTGTCTCTTTGTGTGGTGGTTTCTTCTCAGTCTAATTGCACCCCCCCCACCCCCCCCCAGCACAGGGGGCCGGGCTCCTTTTGGCATTCAGAGGGGACCTAATGTGGAGCCCCGTGCTGCATTCATGTGATACTGAAAAATAGGAAATTCGGAAATACAGATTCATCTTTGAGCTCAGTTTCCATCTTCAGATGAGTTTCTCAACACAGCTTTAATGGTGGAAAGTATTCAGATCCTTTACTGAAGTAAAGTACTAACACCACACTGTGTAAATGCTCCACTACAAGTAAAGCACTGAATTGAACTATGCATGAAGTAAAATTATGTAAGTTGTATTTGATTAAAGTATGAAATGTAAAGTATTAAATCATTCTTTTTGTGCTGTAACTGCTGTAGATCCTCATTTTAAATATTTATATGCTGTTGGTGGGTTTGATCTATAGCAATGAATCATGGTCATAGTCATTATTTCTTTGTAGCGTTGCTCCGTGAAAAACAGGTATTTAATAAGCTAAGAGCTAAAAAGCTTTGTGACGATGTTTTATCAAAATGTCAGAGGAATTTAAGTTATTTTTAGCTGAAGAAGAACACATATAGGAACATTTCATCCTTTAGTATTCATAAATATTCAACATCAACACATCCGGAGATGTGAAAAGTAACTAAGCTGTCAGACAAATGTAGTGGAGTAAAAAGTACAAGACATGCCTTTGAGATGAAGTGGAGTCTAAAGCTTGAAATTCTTCTTTAAGTACAGTACTTGAGTAAATATAGTGGACTTAGTTACTCATGGGTCAGACATATAAATGAATGCAGTTCAGAGACAGGAAACAGTGAGCGGATGATCACTCAACAGTCCACACACAATACAACATTTTGTGATGGAGACAATCATTCATTCTGCGGTGGTGGTGGTGGTCGGGGGTAATCTCGTGTTACATATTAACATTAACTCCAAAAACATATCAGTCCGCATGGTGTACGATCGACTCAATTACTGAAGTATAGAGATCGTAACCATAATGTGGCACATACCAAATGGTCTTTCTCGCTACCGCCGAGGCACTATATTTCGGCGGGTGACGGGCTAAACAACGCCTGGAATTGATAGCTGTGCGTACACAACTGTGTGTCATTGCCTGAAGAAACATGTTATGAGTTTTGATCGCTAGGTTGGAACCGTTTGACCTGTTTGTGTCTGTGGTGGCAAGCATGTAAGACGCTTTCCTGTTGCTGCAGTGCAAGCCTCGTAAAGGTTAAATAAGGCTTCACTGGACCACACATGTTGCAGGAAGGAGCTGAGGCTTATTGAAACATGCTAGATCAACTCAGGCTTCGACAGCCAGAGACAGGCCAAACTAATGAACGACGGGATTAACGTATTAGTCAAAACCATAAGGTGAAGTAATTCTATCACAGCTTCCACAGTGGGAGATTTTGTGTCTAATATGTCTGACTGAATTATTTTTAACGAATTTTTAAACATAAAGAGCCTAACTCAGATGATTTTGCCTAGAAAAGATTACAATAAGCCAGACAGATCTCTGTGGGCGAATAAATCAAAGCAGATATTCACACCTTTTTGATTATCTTTACAGCAATTATATTTCTGCCTTCATCTGATTTATTCTAAATGGTTAACAATGTATAATAAATATGTTTCTGTTTTTCTTTTGTTCAATGAAAGTCAAAGAATAATTGTTTTATAACAATAATTCTTGCTCGGCCTAACACAATGTATTTCAGGCCTAGCAGGATGAACATTCAAATGGTGTATTTTTTGATGACAGAAATGCTTTTATCACGTTCCTGTCATTCATATTCTCTTATAATGTATATACTAGGACCTACTGATCAATTACACTATCAATCATATATGTATGTATGTATATATATATATGTGTGTGTGTGTGTGTGTGTGTGTGTGTGATATTTGTATACAAGCAATAAAAAATAGTTTATTGGATTAGAAATTAAATAATAGAACACAAAGGTTTGCAGACCCCAAATCTACATTCTGTGTTTTTAGCTTTGTTCAAAAATGTTACCTCTATAGCAGTCAAGTATCAAGAAATGAAAAGTGCTTATTACTTTCAGGTTCATTTACTTAATAATTAAAATTGACAACTTGGCAATATAATGTAGCTGCTGCAGCTGGAGCTGAGTCTGGGGACTGCATTTCACTAATACAACAATTCATGTTTTTATAATGTGTTCTCATGTAAAATCTATCAAATGAAATAACTGTAAACTATAATGAAATGAACTAAGTAATGATGAAGGTATGTTTTCATATGATATTGATATAATTTTCTATATATATTTTTAAAAGAAATAGTACACAAATATGTGTGCTTGGGTAAGTAAGTAACAAAGTATCCTCAAAATATTTGACTGAATTAAGTTGACTTTATATGACACTATTGCATAGAGCAAAGTGGCTTTATGAAATTGTGAGTCTATTTTGAATCATGTAAATTATATACAAGTAAAGTTATATCCATAGACTAAAATTAGTCTTGAATTCTGTGAGTCATTTCATCTATACTTCAATCACACAGCCATACCTCCTCTGTGGACCAGGTCAGAGGTCTGTGGCTAAAGGGAGGCTCCTGTTCAAACAATCACCAAATTCCAGGGTGGAGAAGAGAGAAGAGAATGCAGTGAAAGAGAGAGGAGACAGTGGAACAACACAATGATGTGAAGTGCTGATGGGTGATGGAATTTTTAGATTGAGATTCACACATGTGTGACTGTGCACTTATATGTGACCTTTAGGTCCAAAGGAACAGTATGTCATTTATAGCTGAAGAAGCTGACAGTCCAAAAAGACTGATGTGATTTTACTTATTCTTCTTCTTAAAATTAAGAATAAGCAACATGTCAGAAATGTTCCTGTAAATTGTTAAGCCAGATGCGCTAGAGATCCTCTTTCAGTGGTGGGAGTGAAGAAGATTTAAGAGAGCTTTTGTCTTCATCTCCAAACAGATGGCAAGTCAAGCTTGTGTTCAATGATAATAAAGGTACCAAATAGACCATATCAGACAATATAACAGTACCAAAATATGCAACAACAAACAACGAGAGCAATGTAGAGGGTGAAAAGCCATGTAGAAAAAATATTAAATGGCACAGACAGTATGTGACTGTCTGTAGAAATTTCATCCCTTGATACCAGCTTCAGTGCTGCACACATATTACTTTGATTATTTAATAATGAGCCTCTTAACATCATCTACAGGAATTATTAAAATTGCATTTAGTATTTTTGCAAGGACTAAATTAACATTAATAAACCAAGTATCAAAATTAAAAATGTTCTGAGTGAGATTACTATCCTCACTTTTTAGACTAATGACAAATGGCTAATGTGATACAATCATCTCATAAGTGCAGGGGGATTTTTTCCATATTTACATTCATAAGCATAGTAACACTGGACACAATGAATGATGGAACCTTTGGAGACCTGCTATCGGCATAGTTATTGTCCTCACTGTAATCTGAGAGGAAGATCCATCCTCATTTTTCTTCCTGTCTCCAATCTAATCCACAACATCTGCTTACTCACTTTGTAAAAAAAAAAATCACTCACAATTCTGACATCTCCATATCTGGCAATAATCTTCCTGTCTGTGTTCATACAGCTAATCAGTCCTCAGATGCTGATGCAGATGCACTGATGTGATGCGTAATGCAGGAGTCTAATTGCATTGTTAACCAACTGATGTCTCTTATTGAACAACACTTAAGGCTCACAACAGTCAGATACTATAAGAAGTACACTTTGCTAAAATATATTTTCAGCTTCTTCAAATAGTCTAGGTTTTGGGTGGATCCTGTTGTAATAGAAAAAAATTACAGCCAGTGCAATCAGTGACAGTCACAGTAATGAGAGAGACTGATGATGAAATGTGTTAAGTATGAAAAATAAACACATTGGATAGACAAAATCTGCAGGAGAATTACAAATGTACAAAAAGCTTACCCAGAAGATGGAGCCTTAACTTGAAAATTAAACTTCGATGAACCCTGAATGTAGAATGTACGTAGAATTAGAGATAAAGTCAAAAAATAACTGCACAAAATCTGAGATGATCTGAAAAAGTAAAATTTATAACATTTGGAATTGTAAATTCAACTTTAATTGTCAGAACAGAGAAAATCAGTTATAGGATGAGAGTTATCTATTCCCTGTTGAAACAATCGCATTTCTTTTAGCTCTGCATTGTCTTAACCTAACAACAGAACATGATAGCTAAGAAGTATTTAAAAGGTAAAGGTAAGGTATTTACATGTTTATGTATATATATATATATATATATATATATATATATATACATGTATTTACTTAATTACATGAGTCACCTTAAAGCCAGTTTGCAACGCATTACGATTGTGTTTACTTAATTTGCCAAAGAGAAACAAACACAAGAATAAAGGGTAAATTTATTAAATTGATAGCATTTTTTTCCCATCCATATCAGCAGCAACATTGTTATCATGGGAAAATCTGGCAGCTGTAAAAAGAGGCGTCACCAGTGTTATCATTATTATATAAATATTCAAAGAAAGAGTTTTCTATCTTTAACCTTAGTTTTATAGGTTATTGCACATGTTTTCTGCAAGCTTGCATATATATACACAAGGGTTGAACATTTCTGTGTCAACCTGCAAACACATTTTTGCAAGTTTGCACATTTAGTTACAGTTGTTACAGTCTGTAACACCATAAGCAAATTACCAGCAAGGCTGAAGCAGCACTATATCATCTTCTCATAGCCATTCATTGTTGCCATTCCAAAAAAAAACGAACTGCTAGAAAAGAACAAGGACCTTAAAAAGTTAACTGTGCTGGAGCTGCCTGAGTTAATCCAAATAGTTAGAGCTGTTCGGTCAGTTGTAACACAGTCAATATCTTACCTAATGCTACTTTAGCTGAAGATCCTATGGGACCACAACCGATAAGCTGATGTATCTAAAGATCTTCAAGTGATGGCATGATAGGTTTACCACGCTCATCACTAGCAGTGGTGTCAAATAAGTATATAGTTTATTGTTGGTACAGTGTGACTGTTGTAAATCAGCTAAACACAATAAATACTACTATATTTTTAGCAGCTAGTTTTAACAATTTTCTCACTCTACTCAGTTTCAAACATCAACAATGGTGAGAGCTAGTGAAGTATCTAAAACAATTATCAAAATATTGGATAGTGTATATGAGTGATCAGTCCTACAATATTATATATTAAGTGTCAACTAAAAGAATATTTATGATGATCTTTAATTAGAATAACAATTACATATAAAATATGAATAAATCTTAGATGATTATCAAAATATTAGAAACATTATTATTTTTTATATTCATACCATATATATATATATATATATATATATATATATATATATATATGTAACCTATATATATATATATATATATTACTATATTTTGACTTCAAAACAGTGCTTTGAAACCTGTACAATAATAAGTGTCAAGACAATCCAAACACGGGGTGGCGCTTATGGCACTCAGTCAGTGAAACAGCCATACCCCATATGCAGCATATGGCCCTTTCCATGTCATTCCCCATCTCTCCCTATATTTCCTGTCACTCTTCAGCTGTTTCTATCAATATAAAAAGCTTGGAAAGACCAAAAAGGCCATGTAAGTTTGACTGACCTTGGATGTTTCCAACCTGTCTGATCATCTGACTTCCAATGTTTCTTGATGCATCCCAGATCCTAGTAAGTAATTCAGAATGTTATTACTAAAAGAAACAATAGCTAAAAGTACAAAAATAAAACTGAACATTGTGAAAAAGGGCTATTAGTTCCCCTTTAGTTCAAACATCCATCTTAAGCACACATTAATGTTCTCTAATTGATTACTCTATACTGCATGGTTTGCCTTGTGTGCTGCTGTAATGAGTCTTGTGAGTGTGATATTGTGTATGTTGTATAAAAATCAGTGCTTGCCTGCCTGTGCTTGCACCATCACTGAAAGCCTCCACCCCTCTGTCTGGATTAGATCCATACCATAATACCATATCCTTCTGCAGCTCTGGATCTGGGCTTGCTGTCATTTCCATTCGAAAAGATCCAGCATAAGAGAGGAAGAAATGGGAGCATGTAACCATAGCAACACTGCCACAGCACGTTCAGATGGTATAGGAGAGAAGTGATGCAGCAGGCTAATGGCCTCAATACAGGTTCACTCGCTCTGAACAGCTTCTCCACTCAGCAAGTGAAGGTTGTCTGGAAGAAACAGTTTTTGTTAGGTGTCAAGACCCTGAATGCCATGAAGATCTAACAGGAACCAGATCAAGTAGACTCATTGAGGTTCACATGTTCTGTATCACGAAATACCCATTGTAACACATTTGCAGGGTTTGTCAGTCAATACTAATGACCAGACTGGACTAGGGGAACTATAAATGCCATATCACATCAGATGCCATACTTGCATTCTCACACCACCTATCCACTGCAAATACCAAAGTTCCCTCCAGACTAACAGGCAGACCCAAGGTAGTAAGGGTGGGCGGCCAGACATTCATCCTCAACCTTAATACTAGGGCTGTGTTTTGAGACCCCTGCTGTACTTCCTGTACACATACAACTGTATAATGGGGTTGTGCCTAGTCAGGCACAGTTTTAGTTGAAAGATGCAGTCACATCTCCCTTTATAAAACCACATCTCTCTCCTCCTGCTTTTGTTGAGTGCAGTCCAGTGTTTATTACTCTGGTTGGTAGCTAAACAGAAAACCACTAACCGTAGCCTAGTTTTAAGCATGATGGCTGAACATATCCAACGGGCTAATCTTCAGACTCAAACAGTGCAGCATATCTTAATATTTTAAATGAAAAATCACTTTCATCACTTTCTTATATACCACTGAAGTGCACCACACATTCTGTGACTATGAATCTTAAACTGGCTTTGAATTGCCACTTTGCTGTACAGTATGTAGACATGTTATTGGTCATTGTTATATGTGTGTGTATATATTGTTATATCAATATATAACAGAAAATCTGACTACTATGAATAATAATAATAATAACTAATTCAGTTTCATTTCACAGTTTGATGCTTTTTCAACTCTTATATACTTGATATATCATGTTATATTGTTTAATATTTATGTACACATACTTGGCCAATAAAGTTAATTATGATTTGTTAATCTCAAATTTTACCAACCAGAGGAAATATTGAAAAAACATGTCACTCAGTGCAGCATTGTGGCTACCTGGTGTTTTAATAGGATGATAAGAAAAATATATACTTCTAGCATCTTGAGAGATCTGGGTGAACCCCTTTTCCTTCTGGGAATTGTGGGACACTGATCCATATGGTATAAAATAGTGGCAGCTTGAAGAATTGAATGTCTCTCTTCTCAGTGTGATGTCATCTCATTTGAATGTGTCCCTCACCATTGTTTCTCTCCTCACCTCCAACCTTTTGCTTATTCTTTTTTACTCTCCGCAGCCTGAAAGTTTGAAGTCGGCCAAATGTGGAGGTGGTTCTCCTGCTATGACTGGATATTAACATATAGTGGTCAATTGTGATTTGTTGGATTCCATAGGGACTCATTGGTAGGCAACACGTGCATGCATACACACACACTGGAGGTAGGTGGGTGGTTTGGTTCATGACTCCTTTGCCATCAGAAACAGCAAGCCAACACTCTCTCTCTCTCTCTCTCTCTCTCTTTCACACACACACATATAGAGTGTATTACACTACCTTACATGTCTTCAACTTAGCATTCCTGCATATATGTTTGTCTGCACACTGTCATGTGGGTAGCATATAGCAAGTGTATATAAGGGGTTGATGATGAACATCTGCTCAGTGATGTCCATATCTGCATTACAATATATACAACTTGTTCCAGTGAACTGGTCTAAAATCTAGATCCAGATTTGTTTCTAAAGTCATCTTTGGAATTGTCACAAGGCATAACTATTTTTGTGCATATAAACAGCAGCCTGTGCCTAGGCATTAGAGGCTGTATCTGACATAACTCACTCACTCTGTTGATGTGATGCTGGAAACATTTGTAACATATGTTCTCGCACAAAATTATTATTCTTACCACACTTTTTGGTGTAACTGCTTTAGCATAGGAAACTCATCAAAATTCATTCTTTATTCATTAGGACTGCTTTGACTTCTCTACCAACTGAGCTAATCGACACCCCCTCTTATTTATATTTTGCATATTTTCTGTGAAATGTTCCTCATTCAAATTAATTATGGAAAATGCATGACACTTTCCCTTTTCATCTCCTCTTATACTCATTCAAACCATTTTTAACTCTAATATACTTATTCTTGTGAACTAGAAACTCCATCCAAACTTTGAAATGTTCCACATCTTTGATACATTAATGTTCATTTGTGTCAACACAAAATGTTAAAACTTTTCAAAAACTTCAACTCTGAAACACAAAGTCAGTTAAGAAAACCTTTCATTCATTCATGCAGTCACTTCAACTCCATTCAAACTTTAGAATGTTAATTCTTGGGACTTCCATTCACATTAATTGATTCAATAATCACAGTATTACTTGCAATGTTCAGCCCTTTTCATATATTTACATTAGTGTATTCAGTAATGGCAATGTTCAGGAAGTCAGGTAGGGACAAAATGAGGGGAAGATATAAAATCTTTTTTCCACTTTTTTTCCCACAGTTTTTACTCTTCATACATAATTTTTACTTCAAACATAGTCATTTTTGTGCTCTTTCACATGATAGAATATGAAAATAAACATAATAACAGACATAATGTACATCTAGCACTATGGCTTTCAAAGTTACAGGAGTGCAAAGACATACCGAACAACATCAACCCAAAACAAAAAAGGACCTTTCTTACCATCCCTAATTCTTATAACTTTGACATTAAAAACATAAAATGCACATCAACGTGTTAACCAGACTTCTCTCTCACAATATCAGCATTTAAGTAACATCAGTTATGGTCTTTGAGAATAAGCAGGAGTGTGAGAGGTGTGCATCAGCCAAAATCTCTGTGAACTGTCCGTGCCATGAGTCACACAGGAGGAATCACCATAGCAACGCTTAATTGCAGTTGGGAACACACAGCTAGATGAGATGTGAAGTAGTAGTAGTTTAACACACACTTTTTCCAAATATTTAAGTCACATTTACTCATTCATACTTTATAGTTGATTTAGACTCTCCGATGAAACATTTGAATGTTTTCTACATTTCATACGTTTCTTTGTATAAATGATTCCATTACCACATTTCCAGCTATTCATACAATAATCCTTCAGCTCCGTCTTCATAGAAAATTAAAGCCAGCAATGTAGCTTAACCCCAGATTTTCAATGAACCTTAAACTATTTCACATCTTTCATGAATTCAACATTTAAAGTCAGCATTCATATCATAATTTCAGAATTCAGGAATTGTTTGAATTTCTTCTCGTGTGATCACCAACAGGTGTAGTGAGCCAGACTGTATAAAATGCAATGTATTGCAGTGATGTAAACTGTGTATTCTTCACTGTGTGGGCTTTGGTACAGAACATTTCTGTAACAGAGCTTAAGCTGATGTTTGTGGCTCATTCAGATTCAATTTCAATTCAATTTCATTTGTATAGAGCCAAATAGCAAGTTATCTCATGACACCTTCCATATGGAGGAGGTCTAGACTGTACCATCCATCCATTATCTATAACCGCTTATCCCCATCAGGGTCCCTGCTGACTGGAGGCGAGAAAAAGGGTACCGCCTGGACAAGGTGCCAGTTCATCATAGGGCACATAGAGACAAACAACCATTCACGCCTACGGACAATTTAAAGTCAATTAACCTGCTGTCTTTGGATTGTGGGAGGAAGCCGGAGTAGAGAGAACCCATGCAGACACAGGAAAACATGCACAGAAAAGGCCCCTCTTGCTATAAGGTGACAGGGTGAACTGCACCACCGTGCCACCTAAACCATACCCAATAATATTGGCCCACAGAGACAGACAGTTCCCACCATGAGCAAGCACTTGGGGATGATATCAAGGAAAACATAATTTAGAGGCAGAGCAGCAGGCAGATAGATCCCACAGGACAGGCGCAGCAAGAGAGATGGTGCTCATCTGCAACAGACTGATAGAACATCTGCAGCATCTTGTTGCAGACATTAAAGGACCTGAGCCTCCTCAGGAGTACAAAACCCGGCTCAGGCCCTTCTTATAGGCGGCCTCTCTGTGTTAGTTGACAATCAGTTTGTTGTCCAGTGTGACACATATGTACTCCCCACACCACTTCTGGCGGTCAGCAAAGATCGCTGTGCTCAGCTTCCTTCCGTCAACACACCCCACATTAGCCGTATCATCAGAGAAATTTCTGCAGATTTTGTGCGGACTCAGTGCAGTGCCAAAGTCTGCAGTGTAGGTGGTGAAGACGAAGGAGACATTACAGTTTCCCAATGGGCCCCGATATTTACTGATCAGACCCAGAGTCTGTAACCTCACAAACTGTGGTCTGCCCGTCAGATAGTCATCGACCCAAGTGACAAGGGGAGCACCCACCTGCTGGTTCTCAGTTTGGCTTTCAGAGATCTGACTGTTGTTGTTGAAGGCGCTGGAGAAGTCGAAGATGATCCAGACTGAGTGTTGAGTCTGTCCAGGAGGAGATAGATAGACAGACAGATAGATAGATAGATAAAGTAGATAGATAGATAGATAGATAGATAGATAAATAGATAGATAGATAGATAGATAGATAGATAGATAGATAGATAGATATAGATAGATTGGTCTTGATTGATTTAGGCAGTGGAAACTTTCCCAAACATAATAAAGTGGTTCAGTGTACCACTTTATTATGAATATATTCATATTGTGCATGATGTATTGAGACCATGAAGCAAATCTATATCTACCATGCCCAAACACAGCTTAAGTCCCCCTCTTTAGTTATGCGAAAACATCCCCAGAGCTAACCCCCCTCACCAAGGGAAGGGGCAAGGAGGGGTGGGGAGGTTAAGATCAGCTGATGATTACCCACTTTGAAGTGTTGGAGGATGGATAAAGTCACACACACACACACACACACACACACACACACACACACACACGGTTCTCTCCTCAAACCATCTGTCTGAGGCAGCATCCATCACCATCCCAAAGGCAGGCCTCCCCACCCCCACCACTAGATCTCCATCTTTCCCAACTTATCCTCTGTCCTCAGTGACCTATACAAGCCTACAGAAGAATATGGAGTAGATGAGCAGATACCTCATAGCTGTGATTTCAGTGACTATGAATGGTGAATTATAGAAGTGACAGTGATTGGCATCACTGTTTACGATCATGTTCCCACTGATTGAAAACCTTTATAATTAATAACAGCAAATAGGAGGCTTTAAAACTATTGGTCTGCTGACATGATTTGTTTTCTGCTTTTGAGATGCTGAATGAATGGACTGTCAGTGCATTATTTCATGTCCTCTATTTCATCTAGTGGCTAAAATTAGAACAGTCTTCAGGTGACCACTATGACCAGTGAAATGAATTTGCTCTGTATTCATTCCTCCTATTCAGACCTGTAATATCCCAACAAGAATATAGAGTGATTATGTGGCATGTGAAAGTAAAAGTTAAAAAAAATACTATATTATAACAATTTAGTACAATCTTATAGTATACTTCAGTATTGCCTATGAAATCCCTCTTTAAAATCTTGCCCATGCTCCAATGTTTTGAAGGTTGAGCTTCTACCTTTTAACTGTTCAAGGTTTGGGTTGATGTATCTTTTCTATAAATGGAATGATGTTTTGCATATATTCATGCATTCATCCTGCTTTATACAGAAAATATGAAACTATAAAGAAAATAAGAAATATATGTATCCCAGCACAAAATGTATTCTCGTGTACTCTAATATACTAACACTTTAATATATTGAAATAAATGAGTGAGATAAATAAATATAATTAATCCTGATTTTATATGCACTTACTTCCTATCCAATTTCCACTCTTGCATTGACAAAAGTACTCCTGCTCATCTATCCACCCACCCATCCATTAAACACACAACCTAAGGTGACCTGCAAGGTCATTCATCCTCAACATTTGGCCAATTTTGGCCAGTTAAAACACATACAAATAAGAAATTAATATATAGTGTAAATACTGAAATATTTATATTTGAAATACTGTAAATTACAATTACATGATCATTCAACACTTTTCCATGTGGAGCTAGGACAGCTGTAGTCGAAACAGCAGTTCTTGTGTCTTTGAGGTTTATTCTTGATGGACGAGTCGATTCACAATCTTCCCAGCAGCATACCTCAGGGTCGGGAGGCATTCCCAGGTCTGAAAGATGGAAGATTGCAGCATATCACCCTCTTAGCAAAGCAAATGATTTGCTGCAGTCCGCCCTTGGCAGTAGCAGCAGTATGGCAGATGGTGATGGTGGAGGTGAGAATGGACTCTCTTTCTCTCTCTCTCTCTCTCTCTCTCTCTCTCTCTCTATTTTCAATTCAATTCAATTCAATTATTTTTTTTCAATTCAAAGGGCTTTATTGGCATGGCGTAGCACATGTTATATTGCCAAAGCAGGCGTTTGAATTGAAATATTAATAATAATAATAACAATAAAGGAAAACAATATTTACAATCGTTTACAATGTTAGAATATATTAATAGCTAATCAATCAAGTAAACAAACAATAAAAGAAAAAACAAAAACCAAAGCAACAAATAATAAATGTGTGTTTAGCTGACGTGTGTGTCACTCCTTGTCTCTCAGTGTGTTGCAGGCAGAAACATAGACTGCTGCTAATTTATTAGTGTTTGATTCTTCCCCTAGTAAGATGGGCAGTTTTTCCTCATCTGATAGTTTTAAGAAATCTTTCTTTGTGTATTCAGATTTTGGGAAATATGTTTCTCTGATATGTTTATATTTTCACATTTGGTAGGGAAGTGTAATTCTGTTTCCCGGTTGCCTACGAGCTGGTGACAGCACAGCCTCTGCTCTGCAGAGAGCAGGTTTCCTGGCCTTCCTGTTTCAATAGCAAGGCTGTGTTCACTCAGTGTGTACTTTGTCAAGGTTTGTTTTAGTTGCTGATTAGTTTCCATGCTCAAATAATTTATCTGCTGTTGGTGTAGTGTTGATTTAGAGCTAGATATCATTTGCATTTGCTCTGTGTTTTGTTTGTGTTTACCAATAGGTGATGTAGTCTTGTTTTAGTGTAGTTTGGGTTGGTGGGGTGTTGTGTTTCTGGTTTGTGTTTGTGTTGTGATTTTTACACAGCTCTGCCATGCAGGGTCTCAATGGGCTGTTTATCCCACTGAGTAAAAGTCATGTTTTTGTAAGTGGACCCCACACACATAGTGGGACACATTCAATTAATTTTAGCCAAATTTGTGTGTTATTTCAGTTTGTATATTTTCTTTATGGTATAAGCCGGCGTGCTTTCTCTCAGCCTCATGAACTGCATATTAATGTCAGTTGAACTTAGTTTATTCCCAGATAGGTGTAGTGTGTGTATTATTCTACCTGTTGTGTCCTGTTGTGTTCCAATTGAGAATTTGGGTAGAATGTCCCTGAGATCTGGATCTTTTTTGGAATATCATTATTTTGGTCTTTTGGGGGTTTACAGATTTAGGGCCCAGGTCTGACAACAATGCTCTAGCAGATCCAGGCTGCTGGCTGCCTGTGCTGGGGACAGCAGAACCAGGTCATCTGCAAAAAGTAGACATTCACCTCCTGCGCCTGTAGAGACTTACACCAGGTACACAGGACTTTTCTAGAGGTAGTTATATAAATATTGAAGAGTGCAGAGCTGAGGTTATACAGCCTGGCGAGACACACCTAGATCCTTGGGTGAAGTATTCTGTTACTCTCTCTCACTCTCTCTCTCCTTTTTGGAGTCCACACAACCATGTCCACTGTCTTGAGGCATTGCAGACTGTTAAGAACCTCCGTCATCAGACATCGGACATCCTAATGCCAGGAGATGAGTCAATGTTGTCCATGAACTTCTGGAGCCCGGCAGACTGATCACTGGACGTCACAGCTGTAGTAGAGTAGGAGAGTAGAGAAAAGATGCTTTGCAGGGGTTCTGCCTCTTAAAGCATGCTGATGTGTCTTTCTAGGACTGAAATAGTGCTACTGTGGAAGAGGAGGAGGTTGAGAGGTAACCTCTGAGGTAGGCTGTGACATCTTAACAGAGTTCAGGCTCTGTTAAGATGTCACGTTTAACTATTGAGCTGGAGGAGGGTGTCATTGGGGATTATCTGATGTCTCTGGGCTTTAAGTTTGTAGTTGAGGATCTGTCTTAGACACTTCCAGACTCCAAAAGTAGTTAACTGCCCTGCGCATATTTGCATGCTGTGCGTAGGGCACCAAATTGACTAACAGCGGTCCTGCTATGACTTAGGAACATGATTAACATTATGATGTTATAATTATGATGATCACAATGATGAATTATTTGAATTTGTGCAGATCCTTAATGTGTCGCATCATTCTACTGTAGGCAACATTTTCACAGATTCGATACATCATGGTTTTGGTGCCTTGCTCCCCTCATCACCCAGTGGTTTGTTCCATTGGGCATCCAAAAGACAAAAGGTCTGGTGCTGAGAAAATGAAAAGAAAAAACAAGGGATGTGTGGAAAAAAAAAACTATATAATAATATAAATATATAAATAAATATATATATAATAATAAAAAATAATATAAAATATTATATACATATATACACACTTATATATATATATATATATATATATATAATAATATATTAATATTATTATTATAATATTATAATATAAAAAAATATAAATAATATAAAATTGTTGTTAAATTTTTGTTGAAGCAGATTACACTTTTACTGGGTGATTGTGGGATAATGTTGTTACCTAATTGTGCTTAGGGCACTGAATTAACTTGAGCAACCCGGCCGTGTAACAGAGGACTTGTTGCTTCCTTGAGTTACTTCCTTTAACACAATTTTGGCGTGCACTGGCTTTGGGGCTTATTTGGATTTAATACTAGAGGTTATTACAGCTAACATTAATGCCAATAATAATAATAATAATAATAATAAATAAACATGCTTTCAGACTGTTCGGACAGATACAGTCACAGCAGTGCAGCCTTACCATTTCTCCTTGAGTATATCACAAGTGAGATATAGTAGGACCATCTACTCACATTTCATTAGGGAGGTGGTTAACTTTTGGGCGATTACAAATGTCTATCATTTGGCATATCAGCCACACCAGCCAATTGTGTCAGTTGTACCCGATGACGTATTTAGAAACAACAGAAGGCTAAACATGTCTTTGTGTGGATGAAAGACTGTAAGCCAAAAAGCGCGCTGTTCTTTTAACACAAACTTTCCTCTAAACTATTCAAAGACACTGTCTAAACTTGATCGAAACATTGGTTGCATCTGCTGTTACCATACTGAATGAATCCATAAACAGTCTCAATAAAAAAACAACAAGCTTCCTACCTCAGGCAAGCAACAAAACAGAACATGGACTGCTATACGTAATGTTAGGGAAGTTATGTAGCTCCTGCCACTACCTCACTTGGAGGATCAGACCTGAAACCCCTGTATAAGCCCCAAGTCCAGTGGCTTCCTGTGACCACTAGGACTGTGAGGAGATGGTCTGGGGGCCGATGAAACTCTGCAGGCAGCTTCGAGCTAACAGACTGGGGAGTTGCTCTGCAATTTGCGTGGAGGATGTGATCTCATGGACTGTATAACAGGTGACACATATAGACTTTTAAATGGAGGGCATAATAAGGCACACACCTAAGCACACAAAAACACAGACACACGATTACACAGCTAGGACAGTTGAATGTTTGTGCCGCAGATAACATTCAATGATCTGTTTTCAGGTCGGCCTTAACCAGATTTGAAGTCAAGCACACACGCACACCATTACAGGCTCATGCAAACACATAGACAATAACACGTTCACGTGATGCCCAGAACACTAAATTACAGGATGGTTGGGTCAGATCTGGTGATTTGACTATGTAACATGATAAGTGATGTAACATTGATGTAAGAATGTTATAAAAGAAAATGAAGAGAGATGAAGTAAAGAATGCGTTGGATTTACTGACAGCGATCTCGTGTTGTTATTTCATAACGTTTTGGGGACGTTTGAGGTTTTCTCCACAACACAGGTACATCAACTTCCGTGTGGACAGTGTTGTTCCTACAGTGACTGTACGCTGTTTCCCCAACAACAAGCCGTGGGTCACCAGAGACATCAAGGGGAGCAGGGAGCAGATGAGGCTTCAGAGGGAACTTAAGGAGAGGATCAACAGAGCAAGGACAACTACAGAGGCTGGAGCACAAACTCCAGCAGAACAACTTGAAGGATGTGTAAGTAGAGGCCACAGTATGGAATTTTAAGGCTAATACGTACAAATGTTGGTGATTTAAAAATCTGATATTCCGATATATCAGCTAATATATATATTTAAAAGGAATTTCAGTTTGCGTAACAAAACAAACAGATTTCCTAACATTAGTTATATGTAGATAATTATTATTATTATTATTATTATTATTATTAAACAAGACAAAGGTCAGTCCTAATCTTTTTTTTTGTGTGTGTAATGGTTGCTGTGGAGCTACCTTATGGTGAGAGTGTGCCTGAAAGAGCACACTATATGTTATCCACAGCGCATGCAGTGCCTGCCCGGCAGAGGCACACTGCCTCTATGCCTGCGTGCCATGAGCGCATTGGCAGCTAATGTCTTCTGCGTGTTTCATGCCAGTTTATTGTGTGAGTGTGCCTGGAAAGGCATAACATATCCGCCCAGCTTATTCTTATTATTGTGGGTGTGCCTGGAAAGAGCACACTCTTTACTATCGCCCGGCTTATTCTTATTGTTGGTGTGGATACTAGATAATAATAAACTCTTCAAGTTTATTATTGGCGTGGATGCCCAGATACCACCATTCAGGACAATGGAGCTATTAATTTACAAATGTCTATAGCTAATACTGTACAAATTGTTAAATATTTTGTAAAATTTTCCCACCATAAGGATGAATGGAAAATCCTCATAAATCTGTCAACAGACCCACTACACTTTAAGCAACAATTACTCCACTTTGTCCTGCAGACTTCCATTCGATTACTGCACTTTGTAGACAAGATGTTAAACTATGCGTTGTCCACAACTTTACAAGAATCTTTTACCATTTTTAAACTATTAAACACCAATTTGAGTAATGTTTTACTCCCACAGCAGCGTTTTCAATGGGTGTGTGTGCGCTTTTGCTGAAACGGGTTACATCAGGACTAGAGTGAAGAGCAGCCTAACAAGTCCGTCAAAAATAAAACATACCAGTCTCTCCTGACCGCAAATGTCATGCTACAGGTGCCGTTTTACCGTAAAACAATGAGAAAGCTGGATCACTCACGCGGTGATACCACCCACTGGAAGCTGTCAGCCTTACGTTTACCGATTGTTGCCGAGCCTCGGAGCACCAGCTAGATCCACCGACACTCCCATTAACTCCATGTTAAAAGGGCCGATTTTCTTCGAACGCACAGACAAACCGTTCCTTTACCGGACGAATTAAGTCCATTCCGTACCGTCGCATTTAAGAATACCAGATGATCAGGAAAGCCTCGTAATGGCCTGGTCAAGTCATTTCAGCGATATTTAACAGTCTAGTGAATCGGTCATTTCTTCGTGTACTCCCTAACGTTATTATCGGTCTGTGCTCTGAGCTGCGGTCTGATACACGCATCTCTGGTGGGGCCCGGCAGGTGGTGGTCTTTGCTCGTAAACTCCGTGCTGTGTCAGGTCTGTGCAGCAGTCGACACAGGCAGTTAACTGCCCATTACATGCCACATTAAAAAGGAAGCGATTTTTCTGCGGGCAAGCAGACAAACCCGTTTCTACCAATGAAAAATCCTTTCCGTGGCGGAAATGACGTAAAAAGGTCACCCACAGATCCAAACCTCGAAGTCGGTTTGATGATAACTACCAGCGGTTTGGTCAACCTGCGACTTTATCTGCACGTCTGCAACTGTTTACTCTCGGTCAGCGTCTCCCTCATCTCTCAAGCGTACATCTCTCTGGTTAACATGCGCTAACGCTACATGTAAACAAACCGTCGCGTGTAGCACACAGAAGTCTCAAGCTGATTGTAACAGCATTAGCAATGGACCTAGCGGACA
Organism: Protonibea diacanthus; assembly: GCA_028641955.1. Classification (NCBI taxonomy): domain Eukaryota; kingdom Metazoa; phylum Chordata; class Actinopteri; family Sciaenidae; genus Protonibea; species Protonibea diacanthus. The sequence continues at coordinate 196,576 of CM053985.1, forward strand.
TAGTACTGTACTGGGCATTTAACTTTACGCATAACAACATGGCTAAAAGCGAAACTGTGCTTTGTTGGTATGTTTGTTTGGTTACACTAAGTGTTGTTTTATATTCTGTTCATGTTGTGATCGCAACCATCATATTTGATGAAACGATGCAGCTGAATTTTATCAGTTAAGGAGTGTAGTGACAAATGTGCAAATATAGAAAAGATTGCTCTCAACTTTTTCAAGTAATCAACTTTCTTAGAACACTGTAAATTAACTTAAAATATTTCAAAATATCCTACAATTTGTCTTGTCAAATGTTTCAATAAGAAGAATCAACTAATTCTGGATTCACTACTGTAACAATAATTTATTAATTAAATTTATGTAATATGACATGCAGCAAAGTGCGAGAAGGCAGGATGAACCGAGCGTCAGTTTAAATACAATAATAACATTGTACCTAACCATTCGACTATCATAACACTACTATGATAGTGAGAGTACTAATATAATGCTAATATGAAATTTGAAAAAATCTAAATTACAATAACTTTTTTTAGGATTACACTTAAAATTATTTATACATAAATAAAGTGAAGTAAATAGGTGACGATTCAAATATTAGCTAATATGGTAAATTGAACGTATTTTAAGAGAGAAGCAGTTTTACAAACAGACCATATACCGCCCTAAGTGCTCAAAAGCAATGAAGGAACACACAAGACTGGTCCACCTCTAGCTGTCTCTCCCTATTGGCTGGTGCAACACTAATTGCATGAGGAGGGCAAGCACTGAGTCCTGAGCAGACATCTCAACCTGAGAGGAATGTTACTTTGAGGTGTGAGCAAAAAATTGACCTTTGGGCTGTTTAGTGACACTTAGAGTTTATTGTGCGACAGTTAGATCTAGTCACCGCACAGAACATATTTGGGAATTGAAGCGAAATGTTTTGTGTCCAAAAGAAGAAATGTGAGCAGAAGCATGTGATGTTTTGAGTCAGCACACATTTGAAAGAAGCAGCAGAAATCTGAGTGCTGACACAAAATGCTGAGCACGGAGAATAAATCGACACGAGGAAGGAGAAATCATGCTCTCAAACTGAAAATCTCGCTCTTGAATGAAGATAGGATAATTCTTCCATACAGCTAAATGCTAGAATTGGTATTTCGCGTGTCAGCGCTAACTACTCATGTGTTAATAAATAAGCATGTTAAATATTATTACCAGTCTGCTTTTCAATAAAGACCCCGGCAACAGCCCACCGGCCTTTCAAAATTTCACGCAGAATTTTCTGGTTAGTGCCAATTGCCTACATTTCTGAGCACCTACTCCCATGGGAGCATGATTGCGTGAACGCGAAGCAACTTCAGTAATCTTCTCGCGTGTTTAGCAGCGGTTTATCATTATTCATTTCGCCCTTTTTACCATGCCGAGAAAAATCGGGCCGAACGACCATGGGTTTAGCTCTGGAAATGATATATCCAAGGTGTGTTTTAATCGAATCGTGCTTTTACCTGTGCATAAAAATTTAGAAAAATTTGAATAACTGAAATGGAACTTGAACATTAACTTGAAATAACGAGCAAATGAATGGAAAACCTGAAAAAAAAATGTTTCAACAGACATTTCAAAATGAACTGCTCTGTATACTTTCACGAGACATTTAACTAAGCTGGAGTCTGCCGCCTTCTCTTCATTTATTCACGTCACTTATCGGCTCCTTTACTATTTTAAACTATCGAAATAAAGTTGAGGTTTTGCTCAAATTTCTGGGTTTTATAATGGGTGTGTATTGCGTGGAATGTTTTGTTGCTAAATTAGATGCGACATCATCTGACTAGAGTGAGCAGGAGAGAAAAAATAGATTAAAAAATAAAGCGAAACTGCTCTGTATGCCCCACAAATTTCCCTACAGACATGATTGCCAGATGAAGCATGCAGAAAATTTGTCTTACCTCACTCAGATTCGTCAGCTAAAGCTGTCAGTGTTATAGTTTGGCGTCAGACTGAGATTCATACAACACCATCCACAGCCTGGGCTCCCCATGTTAAGGGAATTTTTGAGAAAAGCAAAGTAGCTTTCTTTGAATCATTTTAATAGGTCATTTCTTTATTTTACACAAACTGCATATCTAAGACGTCCAGGAAGAGACTCAAGATGCCCAAAAAAATTAGCTGGTTCAATATGTTTAAATCGTTTTCACCAGAAATCCTTCCTGTTAGCGTGGTCTCAGCATTTTCTCTCTCTCTCTCTCTGTCTTCCAGCGACATTCAAACAGTTGCATTAACTGCCAGTATTTGTGATTATTGGCAGTTAATTTGAACTTCTCTGTGTAAAATGACAGAGAGGACAGCAGAGCAACTAGCACGTTAACTTTTAGCCACTAACTGACAGACAATAACTTTGAGTAGCTCAAGGCAGACATTTTCTGCAGTGACCGTCAATCTGTTTGTTCTGTTTGAAATCTAACTGTTGCTATGCCTATGGTATGACATATATCAGTCCTTCCTAATTTGGTGATCCAGCAGGACTGTGTTAAATCACAAGATAATTTCTAATACTAAAAGTAAAGACATATCTTTAATTTACTAACATTAGGCATCATTTGCTTGATTATTGTACTGAATTTAGACATCATACAAAATGACAGACAGCAGAAGACTCTGTGGTTAGCACTAGCCACTAATTGACAGACAATAACACAGGCAGCTCAAGCAAGACATTTTCTGTATTGACTGTCAATCTGCTTTGTCATTTCTTCATTTACACACAAACTGCATATCTAGGCGTCCAGGAAGAGGGCTCAATTTAAAATTAAGCTGGTTTAATGATTAGAAGCTCTGGTTTAGCCAGAATCCTTCCTGTTAGGCGTGGTCTCAGCATTTTCTCTCTCTCTTGTCTTCGCTGACATTAATCAGTTTGATAACTGCCGGCATCATTTAGCAGTTATTAAGTTAATTTGAACTTCTCTGTATAAAATGACAGACAGAACAACGGATGCGTTAGTGCTAACCACTAACGACAGACCATAACACAAGGCAGCTCAAGCAGACAGAAATTTTCTGTAGTGACTGTCAATCTGCTTCCTGCATTTCTTCCATTTTACACACAAACTGCATGACGTTCAGGAAACTCAAGATGCCCAATTAGCGGTTCAATGATTAGAAATACGGTTTGTACAGAAATCCTTCCTGTTTGAGGTGTAGTCTCGCATTTTTCTCTCTCTCTCCATATGTTCAGCGGCATTCAAACAGTTTGATAACTGCCTGGCGGCGGCCATTTTTAGCAGTTATTGGCACTGGTGAACTTGTCTGTCTAAAATGACAGAGACAGCAGAGCTCAGTTGGCGTTAGTGCTGTACTAACTGACGAACAATACTTTGAGCAGCTCAAACAGAACTTATTTTCTGTGTTGCTCAATCACTTTATCACATTTCTTCATTTTACCCTGGCTTCATGTCTAGACGTTCAGGAAAATCAAGATGCCAAAATTAAGCCCGGTTCAATGGTTGTCACGGTTTGTGAAAATCGCTTCCTGTTTGAGGTGGTCTCAGCAGCATTTTCTCTCTCTCTCTCTGTCTTCCAACTGACATTCAAACGGGTGCAGTATAACTGCCCGGCGGCCATTTTGCTTGATTATTGGCACTAATTTGAACATCTGTCTAAAATGACAGAGACAGCCAGAGCAATTGCGCGTTGAGTGCTAGCCATAACTTGACAGACAATAACACAGGCAGCTCAAACAAGACATTTTCTGTAGTGACTGTCAATCTGCTGTCACATTTCTTCCATTTACACACAAGCTACCGTATTTGACGTTCAGGAAGAGCTCAAGATGCCCAAAATTAGCCAGTTCAATGATTGGCATCTACAGTTTGGCCAGTCCTTCTGTTTGAGGTGTGATACAAGCATTTCTCTCTCTCTCTCTCTGTCTTCCATGACATTCGAAACAGGTGCAGTAACTGCCCGGCGGCAGCCATTTATGATTATTGGCAGTTAATTTGAACACTGTCTGTGTAAAATGACAGAGAGAGAGACATGCGCAACTAGCGGCGTCAGTGTAACCACTAATTTCATACTAAAATTAAAGACATGCTAATTGCTAACATTAGGCAGCTATTTTGCTTGATTATTGACAGTTAATTGAACATCATGTAAAATGACCAGAACCTTGAGTAGCTAGCACGTCAGTGCTAGCCGCAATTCTGGCCGATAAAGTAAGACATGCTGGTACTGGCAACGTCAGCCTTCATGCCTAAGTGAGACATGCTTGTTGCTAAGTAGACTGCTCAGCATGCTGCAGAGAGATTTCCATTTAACTTTAAAATACTGGTACTCACACCTTCCTATTATTGATTCATGTCACTTATAGACACCTTTTGCCATTTTAAACTTCTCGAGGCTCAAAAGTTTTGCTCAAATTTCTGGGTTTATAAGCTAGGTGTATATTAATCGATGTTTGTGCTAGAGTGGATGACATCATCCAAGCTAGAGTGAGGAGGAGAAAAATCAGTCAAAAAATGAAAGCGGAAACTGTCCTGTGGCCACAAATTTCACACTACAGACATGAGTTGCCATAGAAACATGAAAATTTGTCTTCTCTTTGGGTGGGTGTGCTAAAACTGTCAGTAGTCTAGTTATAGACATTCAAACAGCAGCAGAGCAGCTAGTGTCAGCGCTAACCACTAATTCTACCCGATAAAAAATTAGACATGCACTAATTGCTGGCGCATCAGTGCTAGCCACTAATTTCTAGCCATACAAATTAAAGACATGCTAATTATAACATTAGAGTGGCCATTTGGTCTGTCTGCACTGAATTTGAACTTGTCTGTATCTAAATGGGCAAGCAGCCCAGAACCTTCGTAGCGTTGCTATTACTCTTTGTGAACAAATAACACAGGCAGCTCAAGCAAGACATTTCTGCAGTGACCGTCAATCTACTTTGTATCCTGTTTTAAAATCTGCTGTTGCTATCATATGATGTGACATATATCAGTATCTAATTTGACAGTGAATCCAGCAGGACTGTATTAAATCACAACATAATTTCTAGCCACTAAAATTAAGACATGCTGATGCTAACATTGACACGTTTAGCAGTTAATATAACAAATTTGAACTTGTCTGTCTAAAATGGCAGAGACAGCAGAGCAACTAAGCGCGTTAGCGCTAATATAACAAACAGATATAATATCACGTTCAGCTTAAGCAGACATTTCTGTGTATTGTCAATCTGCTTTGTTTGTGTTAAATCTGTTGTTGCTATTTTCATAGTGCTGACATATCAGTCATCTAATTTGACAGTCGATCCAGCAAGAATGTATTTAAATCACAACATAATTCATATAAAAATTAAAGACATGTATTGCTAACGTTGTGACCATTTGTGATTGTTGACACTTAATTTGAACTTGTCTGTGTAAAATGACGAACCAGAGACAGCAGAGCAGCTTCAGCGTCGGTGCTAACCACTAATTTCTAGCCAATGAAAATTAAAGACATGCTAATTGCTAACATTAAGTGGCCATTTTGGCGGTGCCCGACATAATTGAACTTGTCTGTGTAAAATGACAGAGACAGTGGGCAACTGAAAGCGATGGCAGCTAGCCGCTAACGACAGACAATTAACAGACACCGGTCGAACCAACACAGACAAGCACGCAGCAGAGACAGACAAGACAAACACACCACACACACACACTAACACTTACAATTTTGTACTACAGAAATAAAAATTATATCACTAGATTCAGCTCATTTAGGACATTACTACTACACGCACTGACCTTCTACAAACCTTTTTACAAACCGTCTATACATGAGCAGGTAGCGATGCGCACTAGCTGCTCATGGTAGTAAAGACATGCTAATTGCTAACTTGCTATTTTGCAGCTAATGCCAGAAAAATGCTTATTTACACACATGAGCAGCTAGCGCTAACTAACTACTCGTATGTTAATAACTCTTTGACCCCAAAATATTACCTGACTGGCGAGTGAGCTTTGCGTCTACAGACCCGGCAATACCCGCTCGACACTGCGGGAATTTTGTAGTTCTTCTTCTTATTGAGTGTGCCTGAAAGTGCAGACTATATGTTATTCCCCATACTTAATTTTATTTTTATTGAGTGTTATGAAGAGCATCATCCACTCGGCTTATTCTTATTCTTACGTTTCTTCCGTGTTTTTGTTTGGTTCGCTTCTGCTCCCAGAGTTTTTGTCGCACATACACAAGCAAGGTGTCAAAACGACCGGTTCGGCGGGGAGTCGATGGAAACTTTCGAAGTTCCACTAGGCGTTTCAAATCGCCAAAACCATGCCAAAAAATGAATGGGTGTGTATTGCAATAATGTTTGCAGCTCGGTGAGTGATAATATTCTTAAGCTGGGAGTGGCAGAGAAAAATTTGTCGAGAAAAATAAATTTATACACTGCAATTGCGGCGGCAAATCAAGCACAGAAATCAGTGGCGAAAGCGGAGAAAGATTTGTTACTTACGTCATGTTGATAACACTGCTGAAGCTGTCGATATTATAGTTTGGCGGGAGACGCAAAGATGCGGCACTAACACCCATCTTCTGCCCGATATACTCCCATGTTAATTTGAGAGGAGAAATTTCCAGAAGGGCAGGGATTACCTGGTCTTTACCAGATGATTAGTGGAAGTTTTTAACATTTGAGTCTCATACTGGGCAGAGAACTGGTAGACCTGAAGCCCCAGCTCCGCGGATATTTCAGCTTTTGGATCGACACACCGTTTGGCATTGAACGCCACCTCTTCGAGGGGCTTCATTCAGAGACTTTCTGTGTCTTTCACTGAGTGCAGACACACAGACAGATGCACACACACACACACACACACACACAGACAAGACAAAACTCTGAAATAAAGAGTCCTTTCCAAAGATAAAGACTTCGTAATACCCTCTTATTGACAGACACAAGACAACCACACATGCGCAGACACACACACACACACACAAACACACATGGCAAATTCTTTCAAATAAAGAGTCCCTTCAAAATAAAGACTTTGTAAAACTCTCTCATTAATAGACACAGCACACCACACAAACAAGCACAAAATGCCTTGTGGTATTAAATGCATGGGCGACAGGGCCAAGTCAGGCACACTCAAAATTTCTTTAGAAATTTTTCTGGTGTATTTATTATTATTCTTACACTGTTTTTTGACACACCACTTGTCCCGCAGTTTTTTGTCACATTCACAAACAAGGTGTCCAAATGACTAGCTCAATATATATGGCGGCGAACAATGTATTTCTCAGAGTTTCACAAATGGTTTACAAGAATTGCCAAAAACCGCGGCAAATAGATAGGTGTGTATTGCGAGAATGTTTGCAGCTGAGTCAGTGATGTCATCGCTAGAGTGTGAGAGAGGGAGAAAAATTTGTCAAAAAATAAATTTGTAAACTGTATTCACGGCATAAGTGTCAGCTTCTAAAAATCATTTATAGCTAAACGGAGGAAAATTTGTCATCCTCACTCATATTCGCTGTCATAAAGTTGTCAGATGTATAGTTTGGCAGAGACACAAGATGTAGCAGCAACATCCATCTCCTGCCAATGTACTCCCATGTTAATTTGACAGGAGAAATTTCCAGAAAACGAGAGTATGCTCTTTGCCTGGCGACCCGGCCAAAGTTTTTAATTTTCACTGAAAATTGGCAAGATGGTCAGCATGACAAGAAATAGCGGTCATTCGGTTTTGGTTTTGCGGCACACCTTATAGGCTGTTTTGGCCACCTTGGAGGACTTCATTCAGAGACTTTCTGTCTCTTAGTGAATTACAGACTGCATGCACACCTACGATTAATTACTCCTGACCTGCAGCTGACCCTGGTTGCTTGGCAATCTCAGAAGCCTGCCTTTGACTAACTTTGTTGAAGTCTCTGTATGATATCAATGACTATCAGACTACATTTTTAATGTCAGCCTTTTATCCTTCTCTCTACATGAAACACAAACACAAACACAGACACATACACATAGAGAGCGCAGACAGACGCACACCACACACACGGACAGACAGACAAGAAGGCAAACACACATGCGCACACGCATACACACACACAACAAAAGTCTTTCAAAATAAGGGTCCTTCAAATAAAGAGTTGTAAAACTCTCAGATTAACAGACAAGACCCACACACACACACACAAATACACACACAGACAGATGCTGCAGACACACACGCACACACACACACACAAACAAGACAAAGGCTTTCAAAATAAGAGTCCTTTCAAAATAAAAGACAAAACTCTCTCATTGACAGACACAAGACCACACAAACACACACAAACACGCTGACAGTTATTTAGTGCATGGGGGCGACGGGGCCACAGTCAGGCACAGACAAAATTTCTTTAGAAATTTTTCTAGATTAATGTCCTTGCTTATCCCTTTACCACTCTTTTAATTCTATCGATCAAGCTACGATCGTCCTCATCAATCATGTTTGCTGCCTGCCTTCTAAAATCTACTATAGTGATGCATTAAATCATTATGTGACTCATTAATGCTGCAGCTGAGCATACCTGCGATCATTGGATTTCTGGTGCTATAAAAGAAAAGCTAACTTTTATGCACAAGCTGTTTGATAGTCTTTCTCTGTAAATGTTCACTCCTCGCATGCCTAACTTACATTTTACAATGTCTGTAACTACAGATATGCTACTTATAAATACAGTAATCATTACTTTATTTAGGCAGAATAAGTTCATTGTGGTTTCCAAGCTCATTAATGTTAGCGGTCTTCCACTGATTGTCATGGCATTAGCTAGCTTTGTGGTTAGCTAAAGTCTATGATTAGCTATAATTTAGCAATGGATAACGTCATATGCTGCAGCAAATGATACACATTTTTCCAAATAATGGGCCGGGGAGAGATGATCACGTCTCATTGCTACTTAACTGTCACGCTATTAAAGAAATACATCTTCAGTCACCTTGTCAAGAGTTAAACCGACAGTCAGTCAACTATACTGTAACAACTAATGTACTAGCTAAATTCGTTTCACTCTCGGGTTACACGGAAGAGCAGCAAAACTGGACATGGTAGTCATAAAATTTGTCATGCTTATTTGAGTTTAGAGAACTGATGGGGATATTCTTTTTGGTGTTGTTCAGAAGCAATGTATGTCTTGTGACAGTTGCCAGCCACCATGAACACTACCCGATGATCTCAGTGCGTGGATAACTCGTTCACTCTGCCCAACTCTGGCTGGATCAGCTGATTATGGGAGTTTTGTGTTGCCAACTAGGACGTTGTAGAGTGCCCTCTGTGGACAAACTATTCACCAGCAACACTCATAACATGGTTGAAGGTGTTTTTTAAAATATTCATTTATCGGCCATTATAAATACCGATACAGACAGTTTGGAAAATGCCTAATATCGAGTCGATAATATTGGCTAAGCTGATAAATCGGGTCTGGCTCTGTAGCACATCTTCAACCTGAGCCTGAGGCTGGAGAAGGTCCCTGTGCTGTGGAAGACATTCTGCCTGGTTCCAGTACCGAAGAAGGTCGCGTCCCAGCACCTCCAACAACTTCAGACCAGTGGCGCTGACGTCCCACCTGATGAAGGCCCTGGAGAGCTGGTCCTGTACTTCTTCAGCCCTTGGTCAGCTCGTAAATGGACCCTGCTCATTTACACAGGCGAGGCACAGAGTGGAGGGCGTCATCATCTTTCTGCTTCTCAATGCCTACGCCATCTACAGACCACCGACACCGTGAGAATCATGTTCTTGACTTCTCAAGTGCGTTCAACACCATCCGGCCTGCCCTGCTGGGGAGTAAGCTGACGGCGATGCAGGTGGACCCTCCCCTCGATTCCTGGATTACAGACTATTTGACAGATCGACCACAGTATGAATCAGTTTGCAGGACTGTTTATTAGGACTTGCTGTGATCCCTAAACGCTGCCCCCCCCCCCCCCCCCCCCCCTTTCTTTCTGTTCACCCTGTACACCTCAGACTTTCAGTTCCACTCTGGGTCCTGCCACCTGCAGAAATTTGTGGCTGTGTCAGTGAAGGGAAGGAGGAGGAGTAGAGGGGCGTTGTAGACGCCTTCGTCATGTGGTGTGAGACTAACCGTCTGTATCTCAACACCACTAAGACAAAGGAACTGATGGTGGATTTTTGCAGGAGGAAATCTGCCCCCACACCCATTTCCATCAACGGTGTGACTGTGGATGTTGTCCAGGATTACAAATACCTTGGAGTACACCTGGATAACAAACTGGTCTGGGCCAAGAACATTGAGGCTGTTTACAAGAAGGGCCAGAGTAGACTATTTCCTGAGGAGGCTCCAGTCATTCAACGTATGTAACATCATGCTGAGGATGTTCTACCAGTCGGTGGTAGCTAGTGCCATCTTCTTTGGTGTTGTGTGCTGGGGTAGCAGGCTGAGGGCAGCAGACACCAACAAGATCACCAAGATCATCAGGAAGGCTGGCTCCATACTGGGGGTCCAACTGGACTCTTTGTTGGAGGTGTCTGAGGGGAGGATGCCGCGAAAACTGTATAGTCTCCTGGACAACAACTCCCTTTCTTCCCGTGGCCATCACACTGTATAATTCATCTACCTCTGGTCGCGAGACAGACGGTGGAGACACTGTGTCCTGATTCTGAATGTCACTTTATCGCATGTCACTTTCCACAATTTCACTTTATCACTTTATTTAGTTTGTACTTATTTTACTGTTTGTACTTACTTTATTCCAATTTATGCCAAATCGTACAGTGCGTATAGTTGTATATTGTATATTGTTGTATACCTACATATTAACTGTCATTTTGTGTATTTAGTTAGTTACTTACTTTATTTTATGTTAATCTATTTTATCTCTCTCTTGTATTACTTCACCACTTTGGTATTGCAACTGTTGCACAGCGATTTCCCTCTGGATAATTAAAGCTTCTTGAAACTTGAATGTATCTGAGAGTGCTCTTTTAAAAAAACAATTCTTCATACATGTCAAGAAGTGGCCTTAATCTAGCATTTCTTGACATCTGATATAGCGCCCATCCGGATTCTAAAAAATTCAGCATACTTTAATGCTTGAGTTTTTTGTTTTGTGAGTTTTCAAGTTCGTTTAGTCCCTCAAAAATGCCCCCGAAGTGGCACCGAGGAAAAAAAAAAAAAGAATAATCCTAAGGATACAATAGGGCTTTCACTGCCCGAACGTTATTCAGCACTTGGGCCCTAAAAAGCATGCAACACTATCACCAGCCGAATAGACAGGCAAGGAGATACAGAAACTGAATTGGCTGTGACGAAGTGATGAGTGTCCGACATAAGGCTAATCAGAGAGAGAGAGAGAGTTTTCAGTAAAGAGAGATGTGACTGCATCTTCAATCCATTCCCCCGGCAGTCTAGTCCTGTAGCAGCATAACTTGCAAAATGTATTTATTGAAAAAACAAATATAAATTGGCAACTTGCAGCAACAATACAGTTTTCCAGTTTTTTTATCCCCTAAAATAAGGTGAACAGAGACAAAACAAACAGAGAAACAAACAAAAAAACAAACAAAAAAACATAAACTAAACCCATCAACATTAACCCATTCCACCCTGGCTCAAGTAGGGATCACACATCATTCCACAAAGCAGCACTTAATCTGGCAGGACCTGCAAGTCCTTAAAGTATGAAATAAAAGGTTGCCATTTGGCAATTAAAGAGGTAAAATTTATAATTTCTCTTTGGACCAAATTTAATTGCCCTGGTTTAACAGGAGTGCCAAAGATAGCAATAAATGGACAGGGCTGTATATCAATTCCCATTATGGTGGATATTATATTAAAATAACTGGACCAATAGCTATGCAGGCGTGGGCAAAAGAAAAACATGTGGCTTAAATTGCACTGTGAATCTGAACAACGATCACATTTGTCCTCTATGTCTGCACTGTAAATTGTGTTTTTGCATGTTTGTTATTTCAACATATTATCCTAAGTCAGTAGAACAAATGATTTCCGAGGTTATTATAATAACATGAAATTACTAGTTGAAAATGTTTCAACTACAAAATAAATGCTAAATTAAAAATTCAAGTCCAGCTAAATGAATAGTGTATGTCAACCTGACCGGCAGTGCCGGGATAAAACGCTTGCATCATCACGTTTTAGTGAAATGCATTATAGGAAACCGTGGGAGGAGGTCATGTGCTCAGTCCATGGACGTTTGGAAGCGGGTATACCTGCCTGTTGACTTGGGCTCCGAACGGTAAGTTTGATATTTTAATGGCAGGTATTTTTTAATATCATGCTAAAGGTAGGCTATAATGGTGTTAGATTAACATTAGCCGTTCAATGGCCGCGTCATAAAATAATTATTAAGCTCATACAAGCTAATGTTACACAGGATCGTCGTTAGCAGGGCATGTGAACGGAGCGGAGCATGCAAAATATGGTCAGAGCGCAGAGTGGTTTTCAATTCAAAGGCCAGAGCGATGTTTTCGTTTCGCTCCAGTTCGCTCTTACGCTCTCACCATGAGTCAAGGACGTGCACAACGTTATGTTCAAAGCTGAACAAAACTGTGATAATTTAACAGTAGACTACTAAGTTACACTGCTAACTAAGACAATATGCATGTGTTTTACTGATCACACCATTAAATCAAATGCAGTATGTGCCAGGCATAATTAGATGGAAAAAATGTCAGAAAATCCCTTCTCTTGAAAATTTGACACTGGAGTGGCATGAAAATTAAGGTGAGCGGAGAGCAGGTTTTGAGCGGAGCTGTCTGGTGCAACTTTGAGCGATGGAGCGAAGTAGAGAACATCCATGCAAGCGGAGAGTGGAAATTGCTTGGCGCTCAGCTCCATTCACATGCTCTGGTCGTTAGCATGTGAAAAAATGCTGTGTGTTGTCATTTTAAACTGTTAATCACATTGTGTGTTTTGCAGAGTGTGGCCAAGGTTAGCATGCTATAGCCTCAGCAGCCCTCTTTTCTTGCTACATAAAGTTTACATGCCTGTGCTGAATGTGGTTACACATTGTTTCGGTTAAGTGGTGATATTCCAGTTTCTTCTGACACAGGATACATACAACCTGATTATCATTTTCTAGATAAGAATACTGCTAAACTGTGTTGGTGTCAGTTGTCTGTCCCACTTTCCACCGTCACTGGGTTAACATCACACAAGGGCTGTCATCTGCTGGTCTGAATCCCTGTGGCTGCATCTTAGATACAACAGCTAACCAGTATGTGCACTGATAAAATAATAATTAGGTTAACCGACTTGGATTTCTGGTACTGACTAGCAAGTTAAGTACCATTTAACCAACTAATCATACACATAGTAAATGCCAGATGTTTGTGCGGCTTTGGATGAACTAATGGAAAAAAGGGAAAAGAAAAAGTGAGGAATATTTCATAGGTATGAAGTTGAAGTAGTCATGTTGAATTTTATCTATATTTATTTTATGCTTATCTTTTTATTTACATAAAACTTAATTTCTTTAGATTTTAAATAAATTTTGTTGCACACTGTGCTACATTGTGGAGCTTCCTGTACCAGTTCTCCTGCTGTTTCTCCATAACAAGCTCTGCTGCACGCCATCTATGTAAGGTAATACACTGATACAACCACATTTCCGATAATCTGAATTCTCTTTGAGTAGTAATAACTGGAAATTTTGGGGGGGTGCGGGCTTAGGATTCTAATAGCATTCATAACTGACTTTTTTTTTTGTATAATCTTTTTTCTGTAGGTCTACAATGATGACAACTGTGCCTTTTTCTTGTACTCTTTGTTTTTTATGTTGAATGAAGTGGACTTTGTACTTTTTTGTGGAAATCGTAAGAGAATCATTGAACATTACCAAAGTAGCCACAGACATTACGGAAGAAACTGTCCACTACCCTTACATATACAAAGACTGTGCACAGTATTTCAGATCTAAAAAATCCTTGCAGGTCCACTTGAGAGATCATGGGCTCATAGAACGGAGTAGTGGACTAGTTGGCTTTAAAGTAAAATGCTTGTTGTGTGACTTTGAAGATGCTGTCAGCCTAAAACAATATATTGCTCATCTTGGGAAGCACCTGAGGAATAGGGAGACTGTCACCTGTTTGATTTACTTTTCAAATCAAACATTTTCTCTAGTTTTAAATTACATAAATCTCGTTGTCACCCGCATTGTACTTTAAAAGACTTTAAGAAAGAGACCACTGGATCACATTGGTGTTTTGATTGGTGAATTAAATGAGTATACAGTAAAAAAGGTATTAAGGCTGCACAGTTGTAACATTGATGAACACACTGTAACTTTGGTAACAGAAGCCTTCCACAGCATTAATCCACTCAGCTCCATTTCCCAGAGTGGGTGTCTATGATCAGATCAAAAAAGATTGTCCTATTTCAAAGAAAAATTTGGTGTCATAGACCCAGTTGAGTATGTTTTAGACTTGCCATTAAAGAAAACCTTTGTTTATGTCCCAGTTCTCAAAACACTGCAAAAATTGTTAAATCAGGGTGATGTCATTGACAAAGTTTTAGAAGATACAGAATCACTACCTGGTCATTACAAGACAACATTTGATGGATCATATTTCAAAGAGAACCCATTACTGCCTGGGGAAGATCAGACAATTTCTTTAGATCTGTATATTGACGTTTTCGAGGTCTGTAACCCTTTAGGCACTTCTAGAATCAAGTTGGTATCAAAGGAACCGCCCTAAGCTGGTTTAAGTCATATTTCTTAGATCGATCTCAGTTTGTTCATGTCAATAATGAATCCTCCATGCACACTAAAGTTTGTCACAGCGTTCCACAAGGTTCTGTACTAGGACCACTTCTATTCAGTTTATATATGCTTCCTCTAGGGAACATTATTAGGAATCACTCCATTAATTTTCATTGTTATGCTGATGACACCCAATTATATTTGTCGATCCACCCTGATGAAACCAGCCTGTAGCATACCCTCCGAAGGATGGTAAGAGACTCGACTGATGGTTTTTAAATGTTTATTGCAGATCCGTGAACCAACGTGAGAACTAACAACAAAAGAGAAAACAATCACATTTCTGTTCCCATACCGAGCAATAAAAGGCGGGCAAAAGTTAACATAAATTTACGACACAAATCATTAATTAATTAAATGTCGCCATAAGCACCACACACACCAACCTTGTGCCTCCTCGGGGGGTTGCCAAAACACATTCTTGCTGTTGTTTATGTTTTATTTACTTATTTCTCCTTTTACCGTGAACTTTGTCGTCTTTTTCGCTAACTCATTCATTCCGTACTAGTGAAACCACACTGGCGGAAGTAGAAAAAGGTGCCCTTCAAAATAAAATCTTGCTACATAAAATTTAATGAAAATCACGTCCAAAATAAGCAAACATATACACAAGAATAGAACTACGGGTTCCCAGAAACAACACAAACTATTAAACCCACACAAAGTGGGTTTGCTACACAGCCCGTTAACTAAACTCCAAGCATGCCTTAAGGATATAAAAAGTTGGATGACCCACAATTTTCTGATGCTGAATTCAGACAAAACTGAAGTTCTTGTAATTGGACCTAAACACCTCAGAAACTCTCTTCCCGGAGACTTGGTTACCTTAGATGGGATCACTCTGGCTTCCAGCTCCACCGTAAAGAATCTTGGAGTTGTTTTTGATCAGGATCTGTCCTTTAATGTCCACATAAAACAAATTTCGAGGACTGCATTCTTCCTCTTATGCAACATTGCCAAAATCAGACGCATCGTGTCTCAAGCGGATGCAGAAAAACTAGTCCATGCATTTGTTACTTCTAGGCTGGACTATTGTAACTCTTTGTTATCAGGCTGCTCAAATAAGTCTCTTAGGTCTTTGCAGCTAATTCAGAATGCTGCTGCACATGTTCTGACAGGAACCAAGATCAGAGATCATATCTCTCCCATTTTGGCTTCCTTGCACTGGCTACCTGTTAAGTCTAGAATAGAATTTAAAATTCTTCTCCTTACAAAGCTCTTCATGGCCAGGCACCATCGTATCTAAAAGAGCTCATAGTACTTTACTACACCTCTAGACCACTGTGCTCTCAGAGTGCTGGGTCTCTTGTGGTTCCTATAGTTTCCAAAAGTAGATTGGGAGCCAGAGCTTTCAGCTACCAAGCTCCTCTTCTGTGGAACAAACTACCATTCTGGGTTCGGGAGGCAGACACAGTGAACACTTTCCTTTTTGAAAGCGCTTATAGTTAGGGCTGACTCAGGTCATCCCTTAGTTATGCTGCCATAGGACTAGACTGCCGGGGGACTCCCCCCACCCCCCTGCCTGTCTCTTTCTGGGTTATGCCTAGCCAGGCACGGTAATGGTTGAAGATGCAGTCACATCTCCCTTTACTGAAAACCCTCTCTCTCTCTCTCTCTCTCTCTCTCTCTCTCTCTCTCTCTCTCTCTCTCCCCATCACCATTACCGTCAATGCATGTTACTAACTAAACTTCTTCCCCGGAGTTTCTGTGCTTTCTCGTCCAGCAGGTTCTCGTGGATCGTGGCTGCTGCTGTGGTCTGCTGCTGACGTCCACTATATATAGCATCACTGTCATTATTGTTACCATATCTCTACTACAGTTTATAGTCAGTTAATGATTTACTGTTGCTGTGCATCTGTGTCCCTCTAACTCTATCACAGGTTCCACTGCTACTGTAATCATTCTATCATTTATTGTATTTCATTGTCATTCTATCATTCATTGTAATTGTACAATATGTTTGTGTTGATTTGTTCTGTACACGTGACATCTATTGCACGTCTGTCCGTCCTGGGAGAGGGATCCCTCCTCTGTGGCTCTTCCTGAGGTTTCTTCCACCTTTTTTCCCTGTTAAAGGGTTTTTTGGTGGGCAAGTTTTTCCTCAAAGTTTTTCCTGGAAGTACAAGGTACCTCAAATGTTTCCTTTGACATTTTGGCTGCCTCTGTCAAGCAAGTGATTGAGAAGAAATGTAGAACTCTGAGCAGTGTATCTCTGGCCACAACTGCATACATACATGGAACAAGAAAAACCAAGGGAATGTTCGTGTCAGTGGGCAGCACAAGTGGACTTCCTGATTTTTGTAAGATTGTCCATGTTGCTTGTGTGCAACAAGCTATTCTTTGTTCTTGAACCTTTCTCAGCCTGGTATTTGGAACACCTGAGATGTTACGAAGTTGTTAAGAGAGATTCTGCTCAACTGATGGTAGCCGAACCTGAAGACCTGAACCACTACATTCCATTGTCAGCGTACACTGTCCAGGGCTGAGTTGTGGTGTCACCAAAGGCGTTTCTTGTTCATTAAGGTATTTTTGCACCACATTTGCCACTTGTGCACCAAAGTTCAAAGTTTTTAGTTTGTTAAAAATGTAATTTCTATTTTTTCACAGTTGGAGTTTTGAGCATTGGGTTTGGAGCATCAGTTTTGGAGCCGGACCATCATCTTACAGCGTCTCATCTTTAATGATAAAGGAGTTTGTTCAGTTCAGTAATTGACATTCATGGAATGACATACACCTGGGGCACACACCAAAACACATCCAAATACCTCCATATGGCCGTCCATACTAACCCAGGTGTCCTGAAGCGATATAGTCCAGAGTTTACAAGAAACGACAACATTCATATAATATATTATATTATTTTATATTATATTTTATTTTACAGACTAAACAGTCTTGCTCATTATGGATTTTTTTCTTTTCATTTTCAGACAGTTTCATCATGCTGCTGCACATCATCCTGAGTGAAAATGACATTAGGAAGCTTACCATCTACGACTTTCCTGAGACTATTGATGACTTCTGCTCAATCCTGAAGATGAAACTGGGACTGAAGGGGGACCTTGTGATTCAGTATAAAGACCCCGAATTTGATAATGAACTGTTAAATTTAGGTAGCATGTCAGAGCTTCCTAAAGGTAAAGCAACTTTGAAAGTGCACACCAAGTCTTCTGAATCATAACACACAGATTCCATGCTGGACACAGCAAGCCTTCCCTTGAGGACTCCCCCGGCGGTACCCAAACTCATCAGCTGCCTCAACCATTTGTCATTCCTGCCTTTTCATTTGATGTTGAGTTGAAACTGAGGCAAGGAAATGAAGCCTTCCACAGAGATGAGACCCTTCTTGACATTTCAAAAGACATGAAATCAGACATCTTGGACAAGATAGCAGAAGCCATCTATGCTCACAATCCCTACCCATCACGTGATGAGTATGATCATGTGGCTCAAGCTCTCATCCAAAAACATCCTTGTTTGAAGGAACCAGGGTCTGTCAGTGGGT
The DNA here is from genome assembly GCA_028641955.1 of Protonibea diacanthus. Classification (NCBI taxonomy): domain Eukaryota; kingdom Metazoa; phylum Chordata; class Actinopteri; family Sciaenidae; genus Protonibea; species Protonibea diacanthus. The sequence goes on from CM053985.1 coordinate 214,842, forward strand.
GGTATTGCTGGAAGTTCAGTTTAAAGTTAAAAATGGGCAACTTCCAGGAGAAGATGCGAGTGGCGGGATCCTCCGAGCTCAGAGTCAATGCACGTGACTCAGGAAGCGCAAAAAGACTGAAGAGGGCCAGAAAGTCGGAAGTGAACTTCCTGCCAGATTTTTCAGAAGGGAAAGCCCAAAGTGACCTTGACAAAGAGAGATTGGCCATGGTCAGTGAGATGAAGAAGAGAAAGGTTGACTGGAAGCAAATTGGTGAAACGATGAGTGACACATTCGCTCTACGAAGGAAGGAGATTGTTGAAGATGAACCCCTTGTGGCACAAGTCAAAGACAGGTGGCCAGTCTTGTTCTCTGAACGGCAGGTAAAGTGTTTTTGAGTGGTTTTCTCAAATTTTGCTCTTAAAGGGATAGTGTGGATTATTTGAAGTGTGGTTGTATGAAATATTTATCCATAGTCACTGTGTTGTATACAGTACTGTGCTGGTATCAGAAGTCACTTTACGTTTGTGTGATTTTTGTGTTTTCCCATCAGAAAAGGCTGTCCGGTGGCAAGGTGAAGTGTTTTTTTTTTTTGTTTGTTTTTTTATGGTGTTACTTTTGAGCTCTTTCAGGACCTCACATATTCACACAGAAGAAGGTACTTGATAGTGTCTATTATCGTAATCTGGAAAAAAAAAAACAGTTTTGACAAGTTAACTTGTGAATGGTCCTAAACGTTCGGCAGTCTGTGACGAGTTAACTTGTCAAAGATCCTGAAAGAGTTTAAACTTAAAGTGTCTAGATTATTTGTTTGTTTTTATCCACATCCAGAGATTGAAGCAGAATTTGCTCGCCTTACATCAGTTGACCTGAAGGGTTCCCTCTTTCCTGGGCTGGACCAGTATATGACAAGGTTCCTGGAGCTGTACAAAGGAAAGAGTGGCATAGTGGACCTAGCTAGGCTGATGAGATGTCTCGATGATAAGGTAAGTGTTAAGGAATGATTTTTTTCATCAGTGCCTCTCACACTTGTTAGCATCTTCCACACCATATTTGTGAAACTCTAACTGAAAGATACCTTGCGTGTATTGAACCTGCTTCGTAGTGCAGGCCCCAGATGTCAAAGAATGACGGAAACACTAATAAGCACAGCGGATCATTAAAGTCTTTGAGTATTACATTTGATTTTAAAAATGTGAGGCCATAAAATGTCTTGATGTCCTGTTTTTACTTGTGAGAGGTCTTAAATAACTGTTTACAAGCAGATACAAATACCAGTTATTGAGTACAGTTTTTTTCTTTTTGAACAGAGCTCCATACACCACAAGAGGACAGTTCTTCTGCTGGGCCTTCCTCACTTTCTCAAGGAGGATCCCTCCAGTTTTTTCAAGACTGTTGAGGTAAGCCTGTTTAATTTCTTTATTGCAGTGGTAAAGGATAAGTTGAGTTAAAATGACTTGTTGGGCTTGCATAGTGATACCTACTAAAATATTTGTAATAAACATGTGCTTTCTGTAGGTGTTAGACAAAAATAAGCACTCTGGTGTTGAATAAAGTATTTTCGCCACAAATAGATTTTTCTGCTCTTGGCTCACGCAACAACTTGATTCCCCCTTTTTTTTAAAAAAATTATTATTCTCAAGGCAATGTCATTCCCTTCATTCATATCTGCATAGCAGCCTTTCTCAGTTATTTCTCACAGCGCACGGTGGAAATGCTCTCATTGTTTCAATTGGCAGTGATCAGCTCCGGTGACCTCGGTGGTCTTGGTAGAGCACGGCTGTTGCAGCGAACCTGGGTTTAAGTCCATCTGACAGTCCCTTTGCTGCGTGTCAAACCCCCTCTCACTTTCTCTCTGCATCCTCGTCTCTCTCCAGCTGTCCCTTCAAAATAAATGCAAAGCCTAAGGGGGAAAAACAGGAGGAGACAAGAGGAGGGAGACGAGACAGGAGTGTGGTGCAAAGATTTATTATTTTTTTACTCTATACCAAAAACATTTTGGTTTTATTTGCCCAGATGTCAGTGGTTGGCAATAACAAAGCACATTTACTTTAGTGCTGTTATTAATTTATCTTTTTTCAGTACTTTACTTGTTTTGTTAGGTGTGTGTTTAAATTTTAAAAAATAATAAAATGTCCTTTCTTTTAAATTTCTATGCTTAGGTTTTTATAGGCGTTTCTATCTGCTTTGTGTAGCAGAGTGGTTCTCCAAGCAGGTTAGTGCATTCATTGGGTGGTTTCAGGGAGTTACAAGGGATTTCACAACTGTAAATGCAACTGGCTACAGCAATTTTTTGAAATTTAATTGATATATGTGTTCAAAATACAAATCACAAGTCAAAACAGTGCTAAATTTGCCTGAATTATAAAAGTGGTAAAATGAAGAGCCGTTTGGGAGCCGAAAGAGCCGGCTCTTCTTGGTGAGCCGAGCCAAATGATCCGTCTCACTAAAAAGAGCCGGAATTCCCATCACTAGTGGCACACACCACACTCCATTCCTTTACAAAAATGGCTGAAAAGATCTGTGCAGCTTAGATCATTAAATTCAAGTTTATTCACCATTTTGTTCAGTGGCCCTTTAGTCGGGCGATGATTGTTATTAACATGTCTCAAATGGTAACCTTGTTTTTGTTTTTTGTAGATGTCAACATATATACATTGTTAACAGAACAAGTAAAGATGGTAATTTTCTGCCTTCTTTGAAATCTTGTGTAGGCCACAGATGATGAGGAGACGTTCACACGGGGGATGAAAGTTGGTGTGGTCATGGTGAAGGATGGAGAAGACATCATTGACACAGCAGTGGTCCTTGAGGAAGCAGTGATCATGACCAATCAACATGACCTCCCACGTGCCATTGCCTTGCTGATGGGTCCTCTTTTTTCTCTGAACATAGACTATCCAAAAGAACTAAGGTACACATTCGAAGTGATTCAAAAGGTCCTGATGAACATAGGTGGGGGACAGTGTTCCTCACTTGTACATGGGTTACGTAACAGGCTCCTGCGGAAAACCATCTGAGATGGTATCAGAACTCATCTCATGCCTGAGTGTTAAAACTTTGTTTTTCATGTCAAGTTCTTATTTTGTCTATCATAGGTTTTGCTAATGCAAATTTTTCAGTTTTTCACTTTATTAAATTTGCATTTAGTAATTGTAATTATTTAGCGCTCAATGGACAACTTGCTCAAAGGAGACGCTCCTTTTGTTCACCTGTGCTCCGTCCACACACTCAGACATTTCTTCCATTTCACAGATGTTCCGTTTAGACATGTTTACTATTTAGACCTTGTCAGGCTGCAGAGGACACTTTAATGGCATGCTGTTCCATTTACCAGTGCCAAATATGAGGTTACAAAGGGGACAGATGAACAGAAAAAGAAAATGAGTCATTCCACATTTCAGATCTACTCTGAAACTGTTGGACCTCCAACATTTAATTAAGATGACCGGGTTCAGCTGTTGCTTCCTTTCCCACAACCTGTTGTACGAAGAGCGGTGTTTTCAAGTGTGTTACTGTTTCTGTGTCCCGAGGGTTTTCGGGAGGAGCGCGGGGAAAAGTGAAAATCCTAAGTACTGTTTTTTGACTTTTGTGACCAACCATTTTCATATGCAATTCAGTAGTCCCATGTAGAGGCTCAACTGTTACTTACCCACAGTCCTTTGCTTCCTCATTTACTGCCCCTCTGAGTACATGCCCAATTGTCCAGCTGTGTATTGTCATTTCACACTTTGTTGTCTTGAAATGTATCACCCACATCCATTCCCTGCGCTTGTTTGTGAACTGCTGATGTCGAAGCAGAGGGGGGCAGGGGGTTGGACGAACACACTTGATTAAAAGTGCTCACTTCTTGTTCATCCATAACACCTGTTCTTGGTTTGGCAATGTTATGCAATGCAGCAATAAATGCTCAACTTGTTGCATGTTAATTGTTTGTCATATTTCTCTTACAGTCAATTATATCTATTGTACTAAAAAGTTTTTCCAACAGACAACATTAGTTATGTTGAAATGGACATTTAAGTTCCAAGAAATCTTGGATATGTTAAACAGATTAATTAATTTAATTTAAATGACCTGACACTTTTGATTAAGATAAAATAGATTTGCAAATTAAAATAACAATCCTAAACAGTTCAGTCAATTAATAAGTCCAAGTCAACTTAACTGGAAAAAAAAAGTTTACTCAACTACATACTTTAATTAAGCTGAAATACATTTGCAAGTTCAGGCAACTGCCTTAAGTAGTTCAACCAACTAACAAATCCAATTAAACTTAACTGAAACAAAGGGTTTATACAGGTGACCATTTTAAGTGAACTGAGATAGATTTGCAGGTTCAAACAACTACCTGAAGGAGCTAAGTCAATTCTGAAATCTAAATCATTGAAACTAATGCAGATGTTTACACAACAAGGAATATTTAAGATGACAAATAATTCGTTTTCACTTAACTTAGATTTTTAAGGCAGCCCTTTCATTCATATTTTTAAGTTGAAACGACATGTTACAATTTACAGTGTGGGATGATTTTTGACAACTTTGATTTGGAAAAATGAAACCTATGTATAACCTTAAACTGGATAAATGCCAGACGTGCACAAGATGAAACAGCGCCTGACCTATTCACCACCCCACTGCACCAATCTTCATCAATTCGATCTCCTCTTCCCAAGCAGCCCTTGTCTTTAAGTTGGAGTTATCTCCGAGGTCCAGAATATGATTATACAAGGGAGTAGAGAGGGAAAAGCAGGAAAGGATTTAGAAACAAAATGTCTGACTTGGAAATACCTAAACAAGTGGTTTGCAGGCAATTAATATAGTAAAGACAAATTGCCAAAACTATTGAAATTACCATCTGAATACATATCTAGGAGACAGTGTATACCTTTTCTGCGCCATATAGAGAAAGCAGAGTTGATGTGTGAGGGGGGAAACAGATGATTACTATACAATGGACCCTGAAAGGATGCCCCAAGAAATTTAAAGTATTTCCTGAACTGAAACCAAATCTTTAATGTATTAAGAACAACAGGGTTTTTAATGTACATTGAGACCTTGACTGGAACGAGGACGAGTATACAAAGGCAGGATGAATTGGAACAAGACTGATCTTCCAGTCTACACCAAATTAAATGTGGACAGTCGAACCAACACCATATTTTATGGATGTGTGTAGCCCAATAATAAAATTGAAAGTTCGGTAGAGCAAGACCAACACTAAACTTGCGCATCTGCAGCAGCGATCTGCGGACCCTCAGAGACACCGCACCCCAAATAAAACAGCCAAACATTTTATTTAAAGAATCAAGAAAATGTTTAGGTAAAAATAAAGGGATTGATTGAAACAGATAAAGAAATTTTGGTAGGATGTTCATTTTAAGAACATTAATCCTGCCTATCAAAGAGAAGGGCAGACTTTTCCATCTCTGAAAATCAGATTTTACTTTGGCTATGAGTGGAGTAAAATTGGCAGAAAAAAGACCAGGAAAAGTATGAGTCACATAAATACCAAGATACTTGAAACCAGAGAGAGTGACCTTAAACGGCAAGTCAGCTTGTTGGAGTAGCGAACCAGCTGCATTGATAGGAAAACATTCACTTTTATTGAAATTTAGCTTGTATCCTGAAAATGAGCTAAACTTATCCAAAATAGACAGGACACCTGGAAAACAGGATACAGGATCCCCCAGCCAGCATGTCCATGTGGGGCCCATAAGGTTTAAATTTGGGTTGCAGATAAGGGTCCCAAATGGGTTTGTCCGCAGTTTCCATGGTGGCCTCACCTGTGTTTGCCCATATGGGTTTCAAGTTGGTTCTGACTAGGTTTCAGGTGGGGCCCATCTTGGTGAGTTGCACAGGACCCATGTAGGCCCCATATCTTTGCCCACATGGGCACGAAGAGGGATCAGACTGGATCTTAAATGGGGCCCAAATGGGTAATTTATCTGAGACCCATTTAGGCCCCACCTGTGTGACTTTAAGAAGGATCTGACTGGGCTTTAGGTGGGACCCAAATAGGCTACATTATGCGTTTCAAGTGGGTTTGTCTGCAGTTTCCATTGTGGCCGCACCTATGTTTGCCCATATGGGTTTCAAGTTGGTTCTGACTAGGTTTCAGGTGGGGCCCATCTTGGTGAGTTGCACAGGACCCATGTAGGCCCCATATCTTTGCCCACATGGGCACGAAGAGGGATCGGACTAGATCTTAAATGGGGCCCAACAAGGCAATTTATCTGAGACCCATTTAGGCCCCACCTGTGTGACTTTAAGAAGGATCTGGCTGGGCTTTAGGTGGGGCCTAAGTGGGTGAGTTCTATCAGACACATGTAGGCTTCACCTGTAGGTTCCCATGTGGGCTTGAGGGCTTTTACCAGCTCAATTGTTCAAGCTCAATTAAACTGAATTTGTACACGAGGCCCAACTGGGCAATTTATCCAAAGTGGCCCAACTCTGCTCACATGACCTTTGATTATTAAGTGAGGCTAATAATCCATATTGCATGTTGGACAGTCATATTTAAAGGTGAACTATGCAAGTCTGGTGACTTTTTCACTGTTTTGCTAACCCTCTTCTCTCCCCCACCTGGCCATGTGCATTTGTTTTCAACAAAGCCGACAAGAACACTGTCCATGGAGTGGTGAATAATGTTATTTATCATAAACAATGTTATGATGTGTATATTTGTGTAGTTTTCTGTCATAAACAAGAGATTATGGGTTACAGGGCATTTGTGTTGTAGTGCCGCAGAGATGAAAACTGGGTCAGAGGCATTGATCCTGCAGGGTTGATTTTCGCCCAAGAGATGCTAGGTGAAAGGCAGAGAGCCTCCATTCTCCCCGTAGTTAACCATCACAATTATTCCCAAGCTGCTAAATAAATTGATAATTTAAATATAATAAAGGTAAAAGTCTTGCATAGTTCCTCTTTAAGTAAATACAAAAAATAGTGCTACAAAAAACACAGTATAAAGTTGTTTTCAATGAATGTTTAATAAAACATGTTCTTGTTTTAAACATAAAACATTTGAGCTGCACTTCTTTTTTTTTTTTAACTGAAGTCCAACATAACCTAGCCTGGGTGGATATGCAAAGTTTTACCTACTGGGACTCTTCCTCTTGGCGGAGTACCCCACCCTCTAACTTTTTTTGAAGCTCTCTCTGAGCTCTTGCTGTTCTGTTTCCACCTCTGTCACAGGCTCCGATGAACCACTTGGAGAGGGCCCGTTCTGCATCCTTCTGTGTAATTCCTTGGGTCAATGCGTTCCTCTTTAGCGCTCCTAAAAATAAATCACCAAAATAAAGAGCCATTTTAATAACTCTAGCCTAAGATTTATATTATGAAACCATTGTGACAGAAAAAACAGAAAGGTTGTAATCACTGCAATTATTTTTATTTATTTTTATTTTTTGGAGGAGTACAGTCCAATGGATTGGCCAGCACACTTGTCTAATCTAAATTCCATTGGGCATTTGTGGGAAAAGCTAATATTAGTGTTAACAGCAATAAACAGGTAGGTTCACATCCTTTTATTATTTCAAGTGTTCCTGAACTAAAAAACAGCTACATGACAAGTTGTTCTTTCTTCACAGGAACTTACTGAGCAAAAATTAAGAACTCCATTCAAACTTGACACTGAGAAGCGACACCTACTGGCAAAATAAATGTATTACATCTCTTTATCGCTTAACTGCTTTTTAAACTTGTCCACAACCATTTTAACCATATTTTTAGAATGTTGTACATATACAGAACCAGTCTGAGAATGGAAAGTATTTATCAATGCAAAATGAATTGTCACCTGTTTGTATAAAAATAATATTAATAATAATAATTGCTTAAAATATAAATAGTAGTATTTAATATTATCAAAACCTTTTGATCAATTTCAATCAAGAAAAGTACTGGGTTCCTTAAAAAACCTAGAAGGTTATGAGTGATTTTTAGTTACAGCTTTTTAAAGTATAGGAAGGATTATCATTACTCATCTAATTACACAAAACAAAAAAACAAAAACAAAAAACAAACATCAACAAGTTGTAGCACAGAATAACAAAGTTCATGTGCCACCATGAAGAGAATATGGAAAACCACATTAACTGCAAACAGTCGCCTCTTCTTAGATTTGTTGTGGCCCCTTTTTACAAGTTAGGCCAGCTGTAAGCTGGAAAATGCATCTACTTATGTAGATCAGATATTTTGCCAAATTTCAACATTTTAAGCTACAAAGATAAAGCAAGTTACATGAGGTAACATTAACTGAAATTTACCGTATATAACGTCGAAAAGACGCAGCTCTCGGAACTTGCCATGGCGTCCAAAAAGGTTGAACTGGAGTGCCAATTCATTGGACATGAGGAATGCCATCATTCTCCTGGTGGCATCATCCAATGAAGTACCTCCTATTTCTCCCACCATAGCAATCTGAGTGTATGGAGTGAAAGGCACAGGAAAGAAAGAAGAGTAATCAGTTAACAGCTCAGATTATATTTCAGTGCCAAATACAAATAAAATTAAACGTGAATCAGAGTTTGAACTTACAACTCCAGACATGAACTCTGAGTCGCTGAGCTTTTCGTTCATGGCCTGCACATCTTGGATCGTGGTCAATGGAAATACCGCTCCTTCAGGTGGTTCCAACACTGGCATGGCCACTTTCTGCTTCAGCAGTGTATTTAACATTTTGCCATGTACTCTTTGAGTGTCCTTCACTTCTTCCAGGAGAGTTACCAATTTTACAAACATGGCTCCTTCAATGTCACTGTGGCTGCTCACACTTGAGGAAGCACTAAGGCTTCGAACACTCGGGGTCGAGCTGGGGCTTCGAACACTCGGGGTCAAGCTGGGGCTTCGAACACTCGGGGTCACGCTGGGGCTTCGAACACTCGGGGTCACGCTGGGGCTTCGAACACTCGGGGTCACGCTGGAGCCACTCACTCTCGAAGCGATATTAGTCTTGTATCCAACTGGTGAATGTCTGCCAAATTCAGGGGGAGGAGAAGGTGGCACTTGGTCCTCATCACATGACTCAGCCTCCTCCTCACTTGACAGAACCTGGGTTCTTTTGGATGGCCTACATTCAGGTAAAAGATACTTTAGCAAATAATAACCCTTAAAGGTTATTTAGTTCCTTACACATAGCAATGTCTTGGTAAATATACTAAGACAATATTAACATTAATGATCAATTAAGCATTATTGAAGGAGTGGTCTCGTTTTGGATAGTTAAGTCAGTTTGTAAACATTACAATTTGGTGGACTCTCTGACACTGTGTCAAATAGCATATCCATCCGCACAGAACCCGCTTAACTCCTCCGTCTGATCTGTAATATCCGAATATTAGCAACGCGTATGACGATCATGGTCAAAGTATAACTTGTCAGAATTACGTATGAAAAAATGAAATTTAACCATCACAAACTGAATTTGATGTAGGACTACTCGGTGAAGTGGAAGGTTACAGTGGGGTGAAACTGTGCCCATACGTGGCGGAATGCACACGTTTTTTACCTTTTCAAAATAAATGACCACACCTACTGTTTCCCTGCACTAACTTTTTGTAGCCCTCCCACTTGTATTATTTGATACAGAAATCATTATACATACCTCAGTTACCTTTGACAATTTTAGCATGGGATGTGTAATAGTGCAAGTCTACTAAAAAATTAAATCTGTAGGTATTTTACTAGGTCTGATTTTTTTAAAAATTCAGATTCATTCATTTTATTTTAATTCAGATAACTCCCATGCACATATGATATGTCGAAGAACAAAATTGATTTGCATTAGTATTTTTCATGTAGTGCCAAATACTCCCTCTGGACACCTTTGTGGCCAAAAATGCTTTATTCACTTCCATGAAAACCACATGTTTTAATCTCACAGTCATTGCAGTATAAAATAATTCTGTGATAATTCTGGGATGGGATGTGTGTGTGTGTGTGTGTGTGTGTGTGTGTGTGTGTGTGTATTTGTATGATATAATTTTTAAATCTGATTTATCAAAGTGAACATTTATTGTGCAACAACTTTGAAAACTTCAACAACAACAGCAACAGAACAAAAATCAATTGTTTGTTACCAATCTTTGACATATTCTAAGACTCTAATCACCACCATAACCCCATACCCCTACTTTTATAAATGAATGAATTGAAATGCATGAATTTATAAATAGCATTTTTTCTGACATTACTGTTCCAATGATACCCATTCCTTTCTATTATGCTAAGATGCAAAGACATTCCAACTGATTTTCAAAATTTTATCAAAAGATATCATTTCTAGGCAAGCTGTGTTAGCCCAAGATATTCCCAGCAAAGCATTCAGGAATTTTTCTTCTACCCGTCGGTTTTGAGGCAGTATCTGAAAAACTATGCCCCATTTACATTGCCTTTTCAAGGTGGAAACATTTCTGCCCCATCATCTGGTCCAGAGGTGTAAGGGCAGAATTGAACTGGCTCTGAGGTAGTATCAGAGGCATTAAGTGTGTGAGCGGAGTCCAGCTGCTCTGTAAGCTAAGACCAGAGGATGAATAGAGGCTGATGGTGCTGTTCACACACCGGGCATGCGAGCCTTTAGTTTACTAAGAGCTGGCTCACTATGTAAAAGCAGACACTGAGGAAGCACTTTTCAAGTCTTGTTTTTTGTGTGTAAATCAACCAAGGCTTATAGACTTTCTTTTCTTTCTTTACACAAATGTCATGCAAATTCTGTCTAAAAAGGGCTTTCTATTTCTTACAGGCTTCAATTGTGGGGCCCATATTATTAAAACCAAATGGGCCCTGCTGTCTCCCAGTCCCATACCATGCCCACTTAGCCCATTTATATTCCATATAGGGCCCATGTCCATGTTACCCAGTTCCAGCCCAGCCTCACTTAGCCCACATATATACTTTATGGGGCCCATTTAGCAAGCCTATGTGGGCGCCCCATATGGCACCCATGTAACTAAAACCAAATGGGTCCCACATAGTCTTTCCCAGTTCCATACCACGCCCACTTATCCCACTTATATTCCCTATAGGACCAATGTAGTCAGCCCACATGGCTTCCCCATGTGGCACCCATGTAACTAAAACCAAATGGGTCCCACATAGTCGTCCCCAGTTCCATACCATGCCCACTTAGCCCACTTATATTCAATATAGGGCCCATGTCCATGTTTCCCAGTTCCAGCCCAGACTCACTTAGCCCACATATATACTCTATGGGGCCCATTTAGCAAGCCTATGTGGGCTTCACATGTGGGACCCATGTTTCAGGAAAAATAGGGGGCCCTTAAAATTTGCCCTGTTTATGCCCATGCCCACTTAGCCCACTTACATACCTTATGGGGCTCATGCAGCCAGCCCACATGGGCTTCACATGTGGGGCCCATGTAACTGAAACCACATGGGACCTCCAAAATTTGCCCAGTTCAAGCCCATGCCCACTCAGTACCCACATAGCCTATATTTAACCCTGGTGGGGCCCACATGGACATGCTGGCTGGGCCATAACATAAAGCAATAAGTTATCAGCATACAAAGATAAACGGTACTCAACGCCATTGCGGATAACACCTCTCAATGAAGTGGAGGTCCTTATTGAAATAGCCAATGGTTCGATAGCTAAAGCAAAGAGGGAAGGCGATAGAGGACAGCCCTGGCGTGTCCCGCGTTCCAACACAAAGTAGTCCAAGCGAACGTCATTTGTATGAACACTGGCTTGTGGTGAAGTGTACTGTAGTCTCACCCAGCTAATAAATTTATCCCCAAAGCCAATTTTCTTCAGGACTGCAAACAAATATTCCCACTTGACCCTATCAAACGCTTTTTTTGGCGTCCATTGAGACCACAACCTCAGGTAAACTGTCTGACAGGTTGGAGTAAATTATATTCAGAAGAGTACGGGTATTAAAAAATATGTGGCGTTCCTTAATAAATCCTGTTTGCTCCTCAGAGATAATACTGGGCAAGACATTCTCTAACTGAATGGCAACCGCTTTAGCCAGAATCTTCACATCAGCATTCAGTAAGGAGAGGGGTCTGTAAGAGCTACACAATGTGGGGTCTTTTTCACTTTTTAAAAGAAGGACAATTGAAGCCAAAGATTCATTAAACACTGAAAAAGCAAAGGCGACAGTTTATCAATAAATTTTTCTCTCAATTTCTTAACTCAATCGGGAGTCCGTCAGGACCAGGGGCCTTATTGGACTGCATTGCTTTGATAGATGATTTTAATTCTTCAAGGGAAAGTGGAGTGTCCAATTCTTTTTCTTGATCAGGTTTAATAGTGGGGATCTGAAGATTAGCCCGAAAATCATTCATTTCAGTAGTGTCAGTGGGAAATTCAGATCTGTACAAGGAGGAATAAAAAGATTGAAATATTTTATTAATTGCAAGAGGATCAGCAACCATAACATTAGAGTCATTATTAATTTGAGGTATAAGACACGAGGTGGACTAACGTTTTAACTGGTGTGCTAATAGCCGACTGGCTTTATCACCATGTTCATAATAAATACCACAGGTTTGTAATAACATACACTCAGCTCTTCTGGTGGAGATAAGATTGAACTAAGGTTTAAACGCTTCTTAAGTAGTTCTGGAGTAGGGTTGGAGGTGCATTCCTGATCAAGGTCACCAATCGCAGATGTCAACTCTATAAGTCTGGCATTTTGTTTTTTGTTAGAGTGGGTGGAGAGTGAAATTATCTGCCCTCTAAGAAAAGCTTTGAGTGACTCCCAGAGTAATGAATTAGAGGTGGATTCATTTTGGTTAAAAGACAGGAAGTCATCAATAGATTTTGAAATGAATTCACAAAATGCATTGGCTGCCAATAATAAAGAGTTAACCTCCAGAGAGGAGGGGTAGATTTATACTTAGATACTGAATATCTAGATACAATGGGGCATGATCGGATATTAGGATAGGTGAGTAATCAGAGGTAACAACACACAGATTAAGTCTGTTATCCACAAAAAATGGTCTATTCTCGAATATGACTGATGTACTGGGGAAAAGAAGGAGAACTTCTTCGTTGAGGGATTGCGGGATCTCCAAGGGTCCACCAAACCATTTTGGGTCATAAAGTCAGTAAAAGACTTGGCCATGGCCGACAGGGATATAGAGCGGGGACTAGAGCAATCCAGTCCAGGGTCAAACACACAGTTCAGGTTGCCTCCAAAAATATATAATAGAGTATATATTATATATATAATAAAAATATATAATATAGCAGCATAACTAAGTGCGTGTTCAGACAGGGACAGACAAACCGGCAACCAGTGGTGGGGGAGTGTGGTGTTGGGGAGGTGAGAGGAGCTGAGGTGGGTTGCTGTGGGCGTGTCTATACCTGCTGAATGTAACTGCTGTGAAACAATCAGGAAATAACTTTTTGTTTCTCTGATTAATAACAGCTTTATCGAGGCTGGCGCTCACTCTCTGCATTGGTACTCAATTTCTCTCTATCAAAGTGCTCTCTCTCTCTTTCTAATCATTGGACACAAATCAAATTAAACTTCTTCGTGTCATTATATTTTGCAGCGTAAATTGCGAGTCGGACTCAGATTTAGAAGATGGTACATGAAATAAACAAAGAGAGTTTAGTCCATGAATCCACCTCGATAGTCTCTGCTTGTGTGCCTCCCGAACCCAAAATCGTAGTTTGTTCTTTCGACTTCACTTGGCTGATGTGGCACCGACGCTACGACTGCTTTCAGGTGGCATCGAAGTTGGACAGAGATAGTGGGGAAGTGCAAGTAAACATGCTTCTCTACGCCATAGGGAGAGAGTCGGAAGCGATTTATGATTCCTTTGTGTACGATGATGGCGGACAGGTCGAGGAGGAGGAGGAGGAGAGAAGCAGACTGGAGTTGGACTACGACACAGTGATTCTCCAACCATTTTGTGCCCAAGAGGAATGTGATCCATCAAAGAGCATGTTTTTACAAGAGAGCGCAAAAGCCCAGTGAGTAAGTTGAGGCTCTTGTGAGGAGTTTATACAAACTGGCACAGTACTGTGAGTTTGGACACACTAAAGATGAGCAAATCAGGGACAGAATAGTTATAATAGGCATATCTGACAACAATGTGTCACAGAAGTTACAGCTGGAGCTGGAACTCTCTCTTGAAAGAGCTATTGAAATAGCACGCCAGAGCAAACAAATAAAGCAACAGAATGTGAGCCAGCACTCAGAGTGCGCAGTGGACGCCATGAGACAGGAGAGGCGGCAGTTCCATGGCAGAAGGAGCAGCAACGATGGACAATGGCAGAAAAAACAGGAAAACAGTGAGTCAAAACAGCATCCTACCTGTTCCCACTGTAACAGACAACATGGTAAAATACATCCCTTCCCAGCCAAGAATAAAAAGTGCAGGAGGTGCAATAAAATTGGACATTTTGAGGCAGCTTGTCATGCGAGGATGCTGAAAGAGGTGGCTACAATGCCTAGCAGCACCACTGACAGAGATGAGGCATTTTTCATTGGAGAAGTTACTGAACATGTGTCAGACATAATGGATCAACTTGATTCAGAAAATGAGTGGCTTGTTGACTTACCTGTTAATGGCAGCACTGTGCAATTTAAAATAGAGACTGGGGCAGACATCAGTGTAATGTCACATGCTGCATTTAAGAGACTGCTACAGCGCTCCCACCTGATTACTGAAAGGAAAGCACCCATCACCAGTGAAGTTAAGAGTATTGGCAAGTTCCTGGCATCAAGCAAGTACAAGGGGAAAAAGTACAGATTCTGGACAACTGTAATTAAAGGGCCATTGTGGCATTTCCGATGCCACCTCAGGTTCCTCAACAGAGATGCACAGAGAAGTATAGTACTAAGTATATAAGTCTTTTTTTTATTACACACCACAATTTAAGGCACACTTCTGAGCCGTTCGCAGGCTGACATGCTGACTTGCTGCCGGCTCCTAATGTGCTCGTCACATCCCTCTCTACCAGGTTCAGCACGCTACTGTGTTAAAAAGGAGAGAGTGATTAGACAACAAGATGCAGGTGTGCTAATCACCTCCCATGACGCTGCTCTTCTGAGCCTTCTCCACACCTCTCCCCTGCAGCTGATACACCACGCCCCCTCCACAGCCATACTCTCACAATCTCCTGGGATAGAAGAATGGGACTGGTCATGAGAGTTGACGGGATGGACACTGTAATGTTAAGTGATGTGCTTCAGGATATTGGTTTGCTCAAGTGCAATCCTGTAAAAATTGAACTTAAAGCTAACTGTGAGCCCTACTCACTGATGATGCAACGTCGCATCCCATTCCCCCTCCTGCCTAAAGTTGAGGCTGAACTCAAACGCATGCTGGCCCTGGGCATAATTGAGGAGGTTACAGTGCCTTCCGACTGGTGTGCCCCACTTTTTCCAGTAGAGAAGAAGAACAAAGAGCAAGTGCAAGTGTGTGTCGATCTAAAACACTTGAACAAGGCAGTTAAGCGAGAGAGGTACATCTTGCCAGCACTGGGGGATATTGCTCCCAAGCTGGTTGGAGCTAATCAGTACATTTACATGCAGCAAGAAATTTGAATTTCTGATCGTATCAGATAATGACATGCATGAGACCGGATCACTTGTTGAATTATCGAATTATCGAACGAATTATCGAGGTGTTCTTATCCGATTTTGAGATGTCCGATTCGGTCCAAAATAGGTCCAAAGTAGATTGGACTAAGGTGTTTACAAGCACTTTAAAAAGTCCGAACTAAGTCCGATACGATCAGAAATTCGAATTTCTTGCTGCATGTAAACGTACTGACTGTTACGGAGCTTAAACAGGTCCTGGGTCTTATCAACTATGTCGGAAAGTTCCTGCCCGGCCTCTCCTCAGAGCTGCATCCTATCACTGCCCTGCTCAGGAAGGAAAGTGAGTGGGTGTGGAGTGATGCACAAGAAGCAGCATTTGAGAAAGTAAAAGCTATGCTTGTGTTGGCGCCAGCACTTGCATATTATGATGTCAACTGCAAGACTGTCATCAGCGCTGATGCAAATAGCTATGGATTAGGAGCAGCATTACTGCAGGAACAGGAGGGTGAGTTAAAGCCAGTAACATTCTGCTCCTGCACGCTGTCAGATGCAGAGAAGAGATACTCCCAAATTTAAAAGGAGTGTCTTGCAGGGGTGCGGGAATGTGAGCGCTTTGCTCGCTATGTTCAAGGCATGGAATGCTTCCTTTTCAAATTGACCACAAACCACTGGCACCCCTCATAAAGACTCCTAATGTGCCTACTGAGATTCAACATGGTGGCTGAGCATGTCCCGGGGAAGCAGCTTGTTGTAGCCAGTGCTCTCTCTAGGAGCCCACTGACTGACAGTGGTGATGAACACACAGACCAGGAAGTACAAGCATATGTGGAGTCAGTGGTAGCAAATGCGCCTGTTTCATCACAAAAACTTGACAAAATCTGCTCAGCCACACTACAGGATGAAGAGCTGCAAAAGATAGTGCAGTTCATTAGGAATGGATGGTGACCAAAGACATTGCTGTTTCCATCCCTGCATGGATATTATTCTGCCAGAGCTCACCTCTCTGAGACTGGTGGACTGGTGTATCAAGATAGACTGGTTATCCCAGCTGAAAATAGATCAGAAGTACTCAAACAGCTACACGAGGTGTTGCGTTCCAGCTAGGCTGTCAGTATGGTGGCCTTGCATCAGTGCAGAGATCACAAAGACAGTGTCAACATGCAAGTTCTGCATTGAAAACAAACCCACTAAAAGACGTGAACCGCTCCTTACTGCTGATTTGTGTGAACTAGAGAGACAGAATTATCTCATTGTGACTGATTATTATTCTACGGACACTGAAATTGCCCACCTGTCTTCAATGTCCAGCCACCAGGCTCCAGGCTCAAAGGCATGTTGGCAAGATGGGGGATACTGCTGGAACTGGTGAGCGACAATGCCACACAATTCATTCAGGTGAGTTTCAAGACCTCTGCCAAAACTATGGGTTTGCGCACACAACTACCAGCCCTCATTATCCACAAACAAATGGTGCTGTCGAGCGAGCTGTGCAGACTGCCAAGCACATCCTAAAGCAGCCTGATCCATATGGTGCTCTGATGTGCTACAGAGTCACCCCTAGTGCTGTTAGGGGGTGAGCCCAGCTGGAAGAGACATTAGGACCACACTTCTTATGTTGGAAGAAAAACTACAAGCTTCTCCTGTGGACATCAAATCCAGCAGAAGGATGCTCAGACTAAAGCAGCCTACCGGTTCTTCCATGGCTGCCGTCACTCTGCCCTGCAAGCCGTTAGAGTGAAACTGGAGGGAGAAACGGGGTGGAAAACATTTGCTAAAGTCATTGGCAAGTGCAGTGAGCACCGTGCACATCGTGAAGACAGACAATGGTGCAGTGCTGTGCTGCAATAGGAGATATCTGCAGGCAGTCCCAGAGCTTGCGGACCCTCCAGACCAGTAGCAGCTGCAGCCTGAGGAATCTCCACTGCAGCCACCCAACAGCCCTCCTTCTGTGGCTAGACCCAGCCACAGAGACCCTACTTCTGTCGTACCCACATAGGACTGTTCAAGTGGCATCCAGAGGTTGTGAGGTCAGGGTACCTCTCAGATATAGAGACACTTGAACACTTTAATGACACTCACCTTCACACTGTTTTCTAAGTAATTCTGTTGTGAGAGATAAGTATGGGAAATAACATTACATTATGTTCCTCAGTTAAAGTTATGATCCGTATCAATAGAGTGTTATGTTTTGGGTGAGCTCTGATAATTGACAGGATAAATAGGAATTGCATAAGTGCCTGAGATCACAATAAGTAATGCTGATGTAACACATCAACCGCCCAGAGACTGTTCATACACACATAGGAACAGCAACTATTGGGGGCAGAATGAACCCTACGTTGCTGTGGACGGTGGGCAGTCTACCCCAAAGTCCTAGAGTGAGACTGTTATGTTCATGTTTATCTTACTTGATGTGCAGTACATCATGTTTAATTGTTTGAGCTTTAACCTTTTGAAAAGGGGGAAATGTTGTGATAAGTAACTACAGGTTGTGGGACTCGCAGCAACGGTGACCTCATCAATAGGTGTGTTTTACGGAGCATGTTGTGTGTATGTGCCTGTGCTGTGCTCAATTAGCTGTAGCAACAAAAGGTCAGTTAATAAACCAGCTCATTCTCAGCAAGTTGACTTGGTTCCTCCTTTGTTTTAAACATTGACACATGACAAGGACAATAATTTATCTGCTTTTTCCCTTTGGTTATAGTATATTTGAATCCACGTCAGACTTTCAGCCACTTTATCAGTTGTTAATTTATCATAATTAGCTCTCATAACAGCTATATTATGTAATTTCACAAGGTCATTCATTGTCATTATAAAATTCAGTCTCAGCTTTTTTAACTTGGTTTTCTAGTGTACGCAATTCTTGGTTGTGTCGTTTGGTTAGCGAACTCTTGTAGCTGATCATGTAGCTTTGAATGCTTCCCATATGAATCAAATATATTTATATTTATGTTTATGTTTATATTTATATAATATATTGTAGCGTTTGAGAACGTTTCTATCACGTCCATCTTTACATACGGGTACTTTGCCATTGTGATTAGATACCGGAAATACGTCACATTATGATACCGGAAAGGAATCGTGCTGTCATGTCCGCTCTCGTGGTTCATAACATAACATATTATATAGAAAACTAACACTGTTCTGCACATCCGAGTGGCTGTAGTTCAGTCTGAGTGTCTGTAGTTCATTCTCTGACAGTAAAGACCACAGCAGGACGCTTCCGGTCCATAGTGCTCGAGCTGTCTGAGCGCGCGCTGCACTTCATTCAACATGAGAAGTGTTCTGATGGTGGCAGAGAAACCATCGCTGGCTCAGTCGATTGCCAAAATCCTCTCTAAAGGTGCGTACACATGCATACCCATGTAATGTTATATGCCACTTTAATTTAACACGAGAGCACAACCCGGGAGAGCAGCGTTACCATTAGCTTTGTGGGAGCACTCATTTACATTCAGTCATTTAGCTGACTCACAGAGAAGGGAACAATCACTGATGATGAGCACTGTGACAGATGTACAGGGGGGTATGTCATGTCCAGCTGTTGGTAGTGTTGGAGAGGATCTGGTAGGAACATCAGGCAAGCAAGTGAGTGAGTTAAATTACTAAAACAAGTTGGACGTGGACTGCTGTTTGTGTTCTAGTTATTTACCCTGACATGTTTCTGTGAACGTTTAATAACACTAATAGTAGCTTGCAGATTTTGAATCCATGAGACGCACTGGACACAATAATGATACCAGTTAATGTAAAATATCTTCATTTATTACTTTATTACTTTGCCATGTTTTTATCACACGTGTAATGGTGATGTTTTTAATGTCTACTGGAAAACAATAACAATGAGTGAAACGGACTATTTTTCAGAAACCATCATCTTTACCTGTACAAACACATATTTTTGATGTTCACAAGGTCCCAGGTTGACATTAAAGAAGTCAGTCATGTTCAGCTGTGCCTGGAGATAGCACATATACAAGCTATGGTGATGAGCTCAAACTCCAGAGAGTAGCTGGCTGTGGGGAAGCAGCTAGGGTTTTTCTTGAGGACGGGCATCCTCAGAGACACAGGAATGGTCTCTAGACCAAAAGCATTGTCGAGTCCTCTGCAGGAATGGCTGGTGTGGCAGCTGGCCTCATGGATGACCTGAGGCACTCTGTTCAAGTCGATATTCTCCCTTGTGAGATATAAGTGGACAGGTTTTCACTCAGACATTCAGTTCAGTGAGTCAAATGTGACAGGCAAGGAGGCAAGCATATAATGTTTAACTGTAGAACTGAGTGGCTGTGGCTCAGGAGGTAGAGTGGGTTGTGTGGTTTGATCCCCTCCAGTCTGCATGTCAAAGTGTCCTTGGGCAGATGAATCCTAAATTGCTCTTGAAGGCTGTGCCATCAGTGTGTGAATGTGTATGAATGGATAGCTCCCGAAAACTGATGAGCAGTTGGCACCTTGCATGGCAGCCAATGCCATCAGTGTATGAATGTGTGTGAATGGGTGAATGAGATATGGTAAATGGACTATACTTATATAGCACATTTCTAGTCTTCCAACGACTCAAAGCGATGATTGGAAGACTAGAAAGGTGCCAAATAAGCCTGTTTACCATTTAACTGTGCTGGAAATCTTTTATTCTTTGTTAAATGTCCAGTGTATAAAAGTTAGTAGAATCTATTGGCAGAAATGTGGAATGTGGCAATTAAAGGTTGGCTGTAAAGGTTAAATTACACCAACTGTTTCTGAGTTAAGAGTTGATCTTTCAGTGCAATGTATACAGCAGCAGCAACATAGGTAGGAAAAGGAGCATTGTGCTGTTGTACATTTATTGTATTTATACAACATTTATTGTATAAATGTAACAAATGTAATCCTCTCAAGGACATAACACCTGCACAATGTTCTCAGTTCCCTTTTTTTAATTTGACTAAAACTGCAAAAGAAAAAAATGTTAGTAACTACTATAGACAGCACAGGTCCTTTTCAACAGTCAGCCTCTGTCTTATCTTATCTTGAACCGTCATGTTTCTACACTAGCCTGTGATTGGCAAACTATGCACTGATTCTAAATAGGGCGTTTCATCACTGTATGTTCTCCTACAATCTTTGAACAGGAGAGTGAGGCAAGTGTTTTTTTTAGTTTGTTGCAATCTGCAACTTCACCACTAGATGACACGAAATCCTACACATTGGATGTTTAAGCTAAATGACCTATCACATATATTCTGTGGTCAGTCATACAGAGTGTTCTCTTCAGATCTCACCTCACTCATACACATCACTGTGTATGTGGGTTTTTGTTGTGCTATATATTATAGACTGTTGGTTTGGTTGGTATGTCACATTGGGTCAGAGATTAATCAATAATCTAAAATAATAAAAACAATTTAATATAAAATATCTGTATAATTTTTTTCTGATATCAATATATATCACATGACAAATATATGGCAAATCACATGAAAAAATATTAACTGATGTACAGTTTAATATAAACTGCCTATATTCATGACTTCTGACATCATTTATAGAGTAGAAACAATTTGTGGATTAATCCATCGACCAGTCAACAGAATCATTAAAATTAAAATGTCATGTTAAACAACCATTCCAAAGAATTTTCTGCTTCCAGCCTCTCAAATGTAGAAATCAGCTCTTTTACTTTGTTTATTTTCTTCTGTGATATCTAATTGAATATCTTTGACACCATCTTTAGTTGCAGGAAATTACGACTGGCATTTTAAAGACCAAATAATAAACTGAGTCTTTCAGAAAATAATTAACAGCTTCATGATTTCATCGTTGATGAAAATAATCATTAGCTGCAACCTTAATTTATACATTAACCTGAAGCTTTGTCCTCATTTATATTCTGTTTCTTTTGCTCCCTTTAATCAACTCTTGCTACTGCAAAATGCTGTTTCTCTACACTGTCCACAGTTGAATCAAACATCGGGCAGCCACTAATAGTTACTTTCACTTTATCTGTTGGAATTTTTGCAATCATTCAACTTAATTGGTTGGTCTATAAATGCCAGAGAATAGTGAAACATTTCAATTAGCATTTCGAGAATACATTTTCACATATCCAGATGTGAAACCAGACTTGTGTTGTCCTTTCAACAATCCAGAACCCAATGAGGTTCAGTTTACAATGATGCTATAGTGCAAATCTCTGGAACCAGTGAATGTTTATGGTTTGCCTGAAATATAACAGAAATATCCACCCAATTTCCAAGAACTGTAAAAACAGTCTTTGTAGGTTCCTATTTCTGAAGGTGACATCTATAAATGTCTAGATTTCTAAATAAAAAATCCTAAATTTGGCTGGAACCTTCATTTTTCAAACATCTGTAATCAACAAAATGAATACATTGACTAACCCTTTCAGTATTACTCTGCTTGGTTGAGGGTGAAATTTGTGTTGTAGCTCAGTGACAAAGTGATAGGACAGGTGCATACTCACACGTAACTCCAGGTTGCAATACTGCGCTCGTTGATGCGACTGGGCAGGTTGACCAGCTGACTGTAGTAGTCCTGCAGGCTGTATGTACAGAAGGATTCGTCCACACACTGGCTGCCCAGTGGTATTGTCAGACACTGGTGGAGCGCCAGCAGACACAGCAGAAAGACTCGCAGCAGCTGGACAGAGAATAATTAGAATATGTGGACAGATTTCTCTGTCTCAGTTACCTGGAGATGTCCTCTCACAAAGATGTCCACCATTATGTGTGTTGACATGATGAGACAGTTAATTATACCCTCTTTAAATGAACACTGCTCACTTTGCTGTGTGGAGCTGATGATTTAAATCAGTTTTGAATGGTTAATTTACACTGTTGTGTATTTTAACATCTTTGCCATCTTTTTTTTAATTTCTGAAGGAAACATATTTATATTCATAACATATAACATATTTATAAGTATTTATCAGAAACACTGTTTTACTTATTGTATTATCTCTACTACTGAAATATATATGGCCTGACTTTGTATACAGAGGCACATAAAAGTGAATAATAATTGTATAAAAAATAAAATGTTGTTTTATGTATCTTGTGTGCATGAAGATAATAACTGGGTGCACACATATTAGATATAACTTAGGGGCTCTGTGGAAAAAAAAACTATTGGACTACCAGCCATACATGATCTTCAAAGATGAATTGTTATTACTTTGGGGATTCCCTGGGTGCGGTCGAATAGTCAATTTTGCAAGGTTCCTAACTGAGTGAAATAACCCGGAAGTATTAACATGATATGGCGCTATATGAATAAAATTGAACTGAATTGAAGGTAGCCGCCATAATAAGAGCTGTTTGAATTCTCAAACTGTTAAGGAAAGGAGCTTCAATGCTTCCTTTATTATCTCCTTTAGCATAGGATACACTGGATCATCCTTTACGAAAGGAAAGGAGGTAATGCCGTCCCACAAATCCTTGCAGCAGCAACAGAAAAATCAGTGCACCGTTTTGACATTAAAAAAAAAAAAAAAAATGACATGATGTAAAGACTTTGATCATGAAGTGTGTTCTGTTGTTGACTGTGGAGCTGCGTTCACACACACAGTAAAAACAGTTTCTAACTGTGCCATCCAGCGTCCTGCAGATCATCATGAAGTTACCGTTGATTATTAGTCATATATCTTTGCCATAATTTGTTAATATGCTTCTTCTCTCTCTTATTCTCTGAACACCACGGTCATCTTCACCTAACTCCTTATCACCTCTCCTTCACATCTTTCCTTGACCTGATGACGTTTTCCATCAAAGTCAAGGAAAAGTGGTTAGAAAAGGACTTAGGAGCTCATTTTTTTTGCCTGTTCAACTGTTCCCCCTGACCTTTAATCGAGCACCCTCCTCAGATCAAAATTGAATTTCATCCAATACTATAAAGAAGGAACAGCAGTGCAGTTTTACTCAGATGAGGACTGTGGGATTTGTCTTCTGTTTGTTAGATTTCACAGCCAGTATGGACAGAATGATTACAGCTACCAATAACTGTTTCAAAGTGCATATAGTGTGTCCTTTAAAATCATTTGAGTCTCCTCTAGAGGCCAGCTGAGTATGACCCAAAACACCATCATCAGCATCAACATAAAGGCTGGTTTCTTACCTGGAGCTGTTCCATAGCTGATGTTTACGACAGGAGATAGCAGGAAACTTCTGATTTTGTCTTTGTTTTTTGTTGATGTGTGCTGTGCTGTTTTTTTTTCCTTTGGTCTTCACGGTGTTCCTTGACTTGATCTGTGACCTGTATCTGGACATGCCTCTATTTATATGCCTTTTTTATGTGTGTGTGAGTATGTGGGTAGGAGTGGGGTGGAGGAGGACATATTTGGTCACTCTGGTTACCATCAGAATCGTTTATTTCTGATGTTCCTGTAATTAGCATTCAGCCTTGAGAGAATGAATTTATTCAAAGTGGACGTCAGCATGTACCACTAGGTAACTAAGGAAGGAACCTCATTACCCCCACACTTACCGGAAAAGGGACATCCTGGTCTTATGCTCTGACGCCACTCACCATGACTCCTCACCCCCACTCTAGTTTCAGAACTTTGACATGAAAATCACATTTAAATAAAAACAAAATGTTGGTCAATACATTTGATAAAACTGCAATTTCCTGAATGTTTTACTTATGTAAAGTAAAACATTCAGACAGTTTGCATTTCAGTCAGATGAAACTTTATTCTGTTGAGGCAAATATAATAGAAGATAAAGCTGGCATTATTTATTCATTCTGCAAATGATAAGATGCCACTCACTGTATGATCAGCATAACAAACTAACAAGACATCTATACGTAACACATATAAAAAATGGAAGAGCATCCATCAGTCATAACATTATAAGTGGTGCATAACATGAAATAAGAAAGATAAGATAGACTTTATTGATCCCACACTGGAAGCACACAGTAGTGAATAGCAGACGAAAGAAGGTTTGACAAAGACCGTTTTTCATGGTCTCCCAGGTTTTCCTCTACTTAATGACTAAATGTTGCCCGATACGGACAGAATGTCAACTCATTACATACCATTTCCACCTTCAGTCCAGCACATATGCCTAAATTTAACCTTGGATTAGACCTTTTCAGTAGACACTGATGCAAATGATAAGATAAGCATGCCATGCCAAAGTGCTGGTTTTTCAGGGTTTTTAAGAGTGGAACAAGATAAAAACAGACTACAGTGATATTGAAAAAACATGCCATCTTATGTCTTATGCCATGACATGCATAAGACCGAATCACTTGTCTGAATATACATGCCATTCAGAGAATCGGATAAACAGCCAGAGCATGGCTGACTCCGTTACGCTAGGTGTCACTGTAGATCGCTCAACAAAGAGCCACTTTCGGTTGACCTCTACTTGTCAGCAACAACAAACTATCTGAAGGCATTCAAACAAAGATGGTGTACGAGGAGATTGACGATGCTACAGCTGTGTACATTTCGTGTATTATTTTCGTCCTAATAATGCATATAAAAAGAACAACAGATCTTTTGGCATCCGGGTGAAAGCCTCAGCTTTCTTGCTGCATGTAAACGTACTGCTTGACTTTGCAGATGACTTAGCCCTCCTCTCACATAAACGTCACCATTTGCAGGAAAACTCATTGAGACTCCTATTTGTCCTTTTGTCTAGACAACAACTCCTATTTGTCTAGACAACAAGACCTGTGATTAATGGCAACAAAATTAAAGTCTGTGTAAAGTCAAAGTAAATTTGTTTTCTGAGTTTGTCAGACTAAAGAAGAAAGTGTTATTAACAACCCAGCCAAAGTTGAATGATCAAAAATAGCAAGTTTATCAAATTAGGTGTCAAAATGAGGTAAGAATGAGCAGTATTCTCAGCTCTGGGACTGTGGGGGTGTGTCCACTGAATGTGCCAAAGCCACACCCACTTGGCATAGTGGAGCATACAATATACAATAATAAATAATATACAATAATTTTATGTTAATGATCACCACGTGACATCACACGATCTCGTGTTAGGACTGTAATAAGCACAATATGGATGCTACAGCTAGCAGTATTATTGGTATTGTTCAACCCTATATGTTTGAGCCACCAGAACCACCGTTAAGGCTTCTATACCGTTGCGCTAGGGGTTGGAGCTATGCTAATTTTATGTTAATGATCAGCGTATGATGTCACACGGCCTCTTTTTAGGACCACCCACAAAATCCTGGAGTGAAAACTGGTGAAAAACTGTTTGAACCTCTAACTCCACATTTCAGTAATGTATCGTTCAAAGTCTTTTCACAGAAACTTTTTCAGAAACTATTGTCCAACATATTTATTGTGTTTTGAAAGAAAACATGGAATTGCCTTTACACATAATTTAAAGTCAGGTCCATTAACATTACACATTACACCAAAAGCGATAAGAATAAATGAGCAGATTATGGAAAGCACACATAACTCCCCATACCTAGGAAGCATTGTCACTGTGGGGGTGCCAAAGCTGTGTATGTGTAACATGAACTATGGATTAGAATGCTGAAAAACAAATAGGACACACCTGAATGGTGCAGCACCATTTGACCCTGATTCACACACAGGAATATTTTCTTTGTGTAAAATCTGATGAAAAGGTCAATACCAAAGTAACACTATATATAACTATATATACACCATGTTAGTAGGATCACTTTGATCCTTTTATAAGAATTGAACATTATGATTTGCCTGCTATTGATTTCTGATGTTTAAGCTATTGTATTTATGTTTATGCTTCAGTACAACCATTGGTATGAAATGTTTTGAATGCCCTTTTGGTCAGTGGTCATACATCCTAACCCTTTTTAAATGTACCTGTCTGTACCTATCTGTTCTCTTTGGCCTTCAGGAAGTTGTACAAGTCGCAAAGGGCTCAATGGAGCATGCGCAGTGCATGAGTACAACGGCAGCTTCCAGGGTCAAACTGTACGCTTTAAGATGACATCTGTTTGTGGACATGTGATGAGTCTGGATTTCATCGGTGGGTATCATCCATATTAGTCCAGGGTAACCCCTTTACTTTAATTCAAGGCATTTCCTTGCAATGCTAAAAATGTAGACATACAAAATCATAATGTATAACTCTCATAACAGTTTAAATAAATATATGCTGTCTGGCATACAATAAAGACATTCTGTTTCTATTTTTTACAAAACAGTTAATTGGATTGAACTGCAGTGTGTAAGACCTACTGTTTTTAGTTCAGTTAGTGTAGTAAAGTATGAAACAGCATAAACTTTCACACCCTTTTGATTTGTGTAGATTTTGATCCAGAAATATGATTTGCCTGATTGGGTGGATGAATCAGACTTAACTGATCGTCCACATACAGTTTTCGGTTTGAATTTTGCTGCATTAAATAGCAACTTTAAATTCTTTGCTGACTTCTGGTGGCTTCATTTCTCACATAATGAGTGATGCACTAGTG
This sequence comes from Protonibea diacanthus, assembly GCA_028641955.1. Taxonomy (NCBI): domain Eukaryota; kingdom Metazoa; phylum Chordata; class Actinopteri; family Sciaenidae; genus Protonibea; species Protonibea diacanthus. Next base: position 241,793 of record CM053985.1, read on the forward strand.
TACTCCAGGGCATTGTCTACATCTAGTTACAGGTGTAAAACACACACACACTTGAATGTTGTTAGGCCTTTATTGTGAAACCAGAAGTGTTTACAGTTCTCTTTCTAATTAGCTAACATTACCATAAAAATCATTTGAATAGGTTTTGACATTTTATTGATAGTTTAGTAAAAAGAATAACAGATGTGAATTGGTTGGACGAAGAGATGAAGAGCTGCAGAAGAAATCTAAAATGAGCATTCTGTTTCCTCAATGTGCAGTCTGCATTCATGTCATAATATGGTAAGAACTTTAACTGAGGGTGATACATTAACAATGCAGTTTACAGATTACAGTGAGGAAGTGTAACACAGATGTGAAGTTTTGCCTTACTCTCTGGATAAACTGAGTTCAGTTATCTTCTTCAAAAAGGAAAACTTAAACTTCTTAAACTTCTTAATTGGATGTTTAATTATGTCTTGCTTTATATAATAACTACAAAACACCTTTTACACCTAGATTTGGCTTGATGTGGGTGTTCAAACTCTTGACTAGGATTTCTCTTCATTTCTTACTAAAACTATTCTTTTTTTAAGGGAAATACAACAACTGGGATAAGGTGGACCCTGCAGAACTATTTAGCAAAGCTCCCACAGAAAAGAAGGAGGCCAACCCCAAACTCAACATGGTCAAGTTCCTCCAGGTAGGTTTTAGAGGACGGCACAGTAATTGTTTTTCACAAGACACTGATAGTTACTGCGTTTTGTACAATCAACTGAAGGTCAGTGTGTCATGCCTTGTATCTTTGGTGTTTCTCAGGTTGAAGCCAGAGGGTGTGACTTTGTGGTTTTATGGTTGGACTGTGATAAAGAAGGCGAGAACATCTGTTTTGAGGTAATTCATTATTCTCATTGGTGACTTCAATCCTGGCAGAGCTTTGTGCAACATTTTCCGGAGCAGGTCTAGTCAGCACACCGGTATGAAAGGCCTTTAATCACAAATCATTTTGTTGAAAGTTAAAAACAACTAGTGAGAGCACTGAGACTGAACCAGAACAGTAACCAAAACAGGCAGCTAACAGAGGCTGACATACTCCATAGAGCTGAAAGGAAGTGTGTTGAGGAGAATGTCCAAGATGTCTTATGCTGAAAGGTTAAGCTTGGCCAAAGAGAATGGAGGATTTATCAATACACTTGTCATGATATGATGCCACCTCAATTCTCAAGAGACAGTCCTCCCTGGCTCGTATGCCCTCAGAATAGAGACACAACCACTCTATGTCCCTAATTGGCCATATTCAATACAGTATAAGGTGTTTGCCAGTTTGTCATTAGTCTACAAAGAAGGAAATATGCTTACCCTTTGCAGTCCGTCTAATAATCTAAAATACATTTTCTACATTCTGTGCAGCAGTAAAGTACTGTTGCACTACAGTGCTGCATCACAGCTGGGTATCACAAATATAACAGAGCACACCTGGCCGCAGCAAACACTACAGCAGCTGGCTGTGGTCAGGTGTTCCCTCTGTTATATTTGTGATACCCAGCTCATTTGGGTTTCACCCACTACAGTGTTCAATCTCTTTAGTGTTAAGAGTCTTACACTTTTCCACTTGCAGAGAGCAGTGCAGCTGTGTGTTAATTAAATGTAAGGTTACCCTGATGATGACATTGATATGGAAAGTGATTACTGTCCCTGAAAACAGTTATTTATATTTTGCTGCTGCTCAGTCAATACTTCTATATCTTTCCAGGTACTGGATGCCATCCAGCCAGTAATGAACAAGGGGAATATCAGGGAGCAGAGTGTTTACCGTGCCAAGTTCAGCTCCATTACCGACACTGACATCTGGAATGCCATGAATCGCCTGGGAGAGCCCAATCGCAATGAAGCCCTCTCAGTGGACGCACGTCAGGAGCTGGATCTGCGCATTGGCTGTGCCTTCACCCGGTACGTTGCTCTCGACAGACACACACTGGCTCTGCCAAACACGGCCACCTTGTCATAACACCCGAGAGCTTTGATGCATGGTATTTCTTCAGAATTTGAAAAAAAGGAAAATCTTTATCTTTATTCTTAGACTTTTGACAAACTTCTAACTAAAACATCCTTGGGTCAAAGGGACCCACTAGATGTGGGGCAAAAATCATTGTAATCCCCTGTCAAAAAGTAAGCCACTAATAGAGACACAACCAATACAGGCTCGTAGTGGAAGTTTTTTTTCCACACATTTCAAGTGTAAGTTTATGAAATATTTAGTTTGTTATCAGCTGGTGTTGGCTTGAATATCTGGGCTCTTGATACAGAGGTCATAGCACAACATCACAAACCTGAGTACAAATTAAAGATATAGGAAACATGATGTACTATGTGAGATTTTGAAATCACAGAAAACATCAAATAAATGCTAAAATCACATAATGCAAGGGTAACAGCCATAAAGTTTATGTTTAATTGAGATGAGCGCCCAATGAACCTCAACTGAAAATACTACAGAGCAGCTTCATGTTTCACTGTGTACTGTTGCTGCTGAGAGAGAGAGAATGACGGGACTTTAATGTTACATGTGACTAAGAACTGGTTTGTGTGATTATCATTATCATTGTATAAAGCATTAGGTTTGTGTAGTCAGAACAGCTTAAAAACAAAATAATTATATAATAAGAATAAAGGATAAATATAATTAGCAAATATATTCATATATTTATATTCAGTTTCCAGACCAAGTATTTCCAGGGCAAATATGGCAATCTAGACTCCTCCTTGATCTCATTTGGACCATGCCAGACCCCAACACTAGGCTTCTGTGTGGAACGCCATGACAAGATCCAGTCCTTTAAACCAGAGACTTACTGGGTCCTCCAGGCAAAGGTAAATCCCCTTCACTCACCATGACACAGTATCAATGATGTCTTCTTTCCATGCTACAATAATGGACATGTTTTGGTAATTTAGGTTTTCAAGGGAAAGGACAGTCCACTGACACTGGATTGGAACAGGGTGAGGGTCTTCGACAGGGAGGTGGGTCAGATGTTTGTCAACCTGGCCAAGACATCCAGGGAGGCCCAGGTATTTATATTTCTTTTATTTATTTTTTTCATGACACAATGTAGTAACTCTAAGCTTTTGCATTAGGTAGAAACTATACATTTTTAGAACATATAATCAATATATCTTTTTGCATGACCTCCCATTCATCAGTTTTTGTATGGATTAAAAAACAGTGCCAGTGTGTTAATCAGTGAGAGTTAGATGTGCTGGTAGGTAGATTTTGTTACCTCTCTTGACTGAACCAGACTCACTGTTACCTCTGGCTCGAGTCTTTGTGTATGATCTATTCCCTGTTTGTCAGTTGCTATGCTCAAGGAAGGGCAGCTCACATTTTAAATTAGAGTCCTTGTTTACCAGCAGAAAATATAACCAGTATGCATTTCTGCTGGGAAGCATCCACTAGAACATCCGGCCTGTATTTCTTTGAAAGAAAGAAAGAAATAAGATAATATAAGATAGACTTTAATGATCCCACACTGGAGGAATTCACTTGTTACAACAGGCCACAATACATAATTTGGATAAGGAAAATGTGAAAATGTGTTTCTAATAAATAAGAAATGTATAGAAAGATACTGGCACTTGAGACTTGAAATAGAAACAATAAAATAAAAAGTGCTCCTTCTCACATGGTGGCAGTAACAGTCTGTTGCTGCATCACCTTTCAGGCAGGGGGTGAGAGGAGTTGTTCATGGTGGATGTCAGCATCCACCTCTCCCCCACTTCCTTTATGGAGTCCAGGGGGCAGGATGAAGGGCTATATGCGTCCTTTACGTTTGCAACATGTTTGATATATTTGAGGTAATTTAGAAAGTCTCCCTTACATAATCTGCCTGAGAGCACCGACAAGTTAATTCTACACTATAAGTAAAACAGCAGGGCATCTAGTGATGTGATTGCTGTGCAGCCCTCCCACCCTCACCTTCCTAACATCAAGGAGAAACTACAGTCTAGAGCCAATGTTTGGCTTGTCTGTTCTACAGTAGAAACTTTGTGAACTCAATAAGGAGGACCTCTGTAGATATAAAAGGCTCATTCTAACAAAACAGAACAACTTTCTGGTTATTACTCTTATATATTATTATACATTGAAAAAAAACCTATATTACCTAATACTGTTTTCAATTTCTGCAATACTCTGTACATTGTCTGTACACTAAATCTGACACACTGGACCTTTATAAAGAACCACCTCTGCATCAGTGAAAATCACCTGATATAACTTTCAAAATATATACAGTGTACAGTGTATATTAACAGAATAGACTAGAATGCCTAAATGGATTTTGAAGTACCAGTATGTTTCCTATACTTCAAATCACCAAAGTTTAAGGAAATGTAAAAAAAGGGCAAGAGACTGTGCAAGTGTGACATTTTTCACTATTTGATGGATTCACCCAAGTCCCAGTGAACCAGAACTGTAGCTCACTGCAGCTGACCTCTTTTTCAATACAGGTGGAGTCAGTGAGTAAGAGAGAGAAGGCCAAGCAGAGGCCCCAGGCCCTGAACACAGTGGAGATGTTAAGAGTGGCCAGCTCTGCCTTAGGTATGTTCACATGTTCCTAGGTAATAAAATTAATGAGAAAGTGTGCATTCAACTTTTGTGACTTTTCATTGTTCCCAGGCATTGGTCCCCAGCATACCATGCAAATAGCAGAGCGCCTGTATACACAGGGCTACATCAGCTACCCACGTACTGAGACAACCCACTACCCAGAAAACTTTGACCTGAAGGGAGCGCTGAAGCAGCAGACCAACAGTCCCATCTGGGCTGAAGAGGTGAGGGCCACTATGGGGTCAAGGATTCATGTAATGGTTTATGCTGATGCATTCAAGGCCAGCAGTGTATGAATGGTAAATGGACTGTACTTATATAGTGCCTTTCTAGTCTTCCGACCACTCATATTATATCTCCTTCACCCATTCACACACATTCATTCACTGATGGCATTAGCTACCATGCAAGGTGCCAACTGCTCATCAGTTTGAGGAGATAACCATTTACACACACACCGATGACGCAGCCATCAGGAGCAATTTGGTTCAGTATCTTGCCCAAGGACAAGGACGACATGCAGACTGGAGGGGATGACCCGCTCTACCTCCCAGCCAGAGCCGCCCCAAATACATACATAAAGAGATTTTCTGAATTTCTGCTCACATACTTAATGTGGATACATAAATGGATGTTTCAAAAAATATCTTTTACCTTCACTTCCATCAGGTGAAAACTCTGCTTTCAACTGGATTAAACCGACCCAGGAAAGGAACTGATGCTGGAGACCATCCACCCATCACTCCCATGCGTGCTGCCTCAGAGGTGGAATTGGGTGAGTCACACAACTAATATCACCATCATCAAAAAGTGAGGCAAGACCTCAGCTCTCAAAGTAGCCATTATCGTATATGACAGGGGTCGGGAACCTTTTTGGCTGAGAGAGCCATGAAAGCCACATATTTTAAAATGTATTTCCCTGAGAGCCATATAATATTTTTTAACACTGAATACAAATAAATGTGTTCATTTTTAAGTAAGACCAACAGTTTTAGAGTACAATAAGTCTCTGAATGTATTCTTTTTAATAACGTTGTTAGCTAACAACAATAAATAAAATACTTCTTAACATTAATGTGCCTTCTGGTGCTGCATGGTCCTAATCATGCACTGATCACCATAGCAACCACTGTGTTTATGTAGCTCTCCCATCAATCGTACCGGCTTACTTTCACTCCTGTCTGCGAGCCAGTTGCAGTCATCAAAAGAGCCACATCTGGCTCCCGAGCCATAGGTTGCCGACCCCTGGTATATGATGCCTCGTTTTTTTTTACAAGAATGAATGAAGGAGCGTGCTTTTTAAACTTTTAGCCAACTCATAAAAGTGTGTGATTAAAATTTGTTTAGTGTTTTAATAGAATGTATCTCCGGTTATCCTGGCTAGGTGAGGTTACTCAGGATACTCCACAGGCCTTGCTGGAAACTGTTTTTGGTGGAACAGCTTTGTACCACAGAAATAGTCCACATAACAACCTTTATACTCTAACATGGACTCCTTCATTCAGCCTCTAACCCATAGTCCTCCTCTTCTGCTATTCCACAGGAAGTGATGGCTGGCGCCTTTACGAGTATATTACACGCCATTTCATTGCCACTGTGAGTCAGGACTGCAAGTACCTACAGACCACCATAGAATTCATCATTGGCACAGAGGCCTTCTCATGTAGTGGCAAAACTCTGATATCAGCAGGTAAAGCGAGCTGGTCACATGATCAGCTTGATTCTTCAGTACTAAGCTGCAGTGGACACTGCATCATAGTAAACCGTGCACAATGTTCATGTTTTTTGTATTCATTTGAATGGCCAGGGTAACTTTACATTACCAAAGCATTTTACATTACCAATCCATAGCCAGTTCATCATAGCTTATAGTAATGCAACGCAGTGATGATAGAGACCAGGTGTCGAGGTGGAGTTGAGGCAGATTTGTCTGTCGGCAGTATAGTTTATACACTTCACTGATAAACCACAGAACTGTAGAGAAACAAATCAAATACCAATTTTAACTTGTGTCGACTCTTCTGTCCTTGTACACACACACACACACACACACACACACACACACACACACACACGTTATGGAATTTTCTATTCTTAGGTTATACGATGTCGTGTGTGGGCCTTGAGGTGTTCGGCAGTATTAATTGTTTGGCTTTAATTGGGAACAGTAGGTGCCAGTCTATCTCAACACTGTGGGGGCCAGGGTCGAAGAGACCTATTGCTGCCTTCCTAGACATAATAGATAGCTTACTGATGACGTTCCAATCTGCGTAAACAGACATCTGTGTCTCCAGACTAGAATATGTTGACAGTAACACCTGCATGGGTAAAGACATTCTCTTTGGCTAATTCTGTCCGTATAGTGTTTGTGGTATTATCATGGGGTTTAAAGTCTATCCACCAGGATGAGTTTAGCAGAATGTGAGACCGACTCAGGCACTTCTGATGCATCATGAGAGTGTCTCTAATTCTCCTTGGCCAAGCATCAACAAATATTACAGCATGAGACATCAGAGGCTCCTGACCACTTTCTTCCTTCCTGACCTCACCACTGACCTTTGACTTCAGCAATTTCTCCAGCACTTTCTACAGCACTCTCTCTCTCACACACACACAATTTATCAGCTGTTTTTTTTTTTATTATTATTATTACACTGGTTTTAGTGGCTGCTGCAGCCCCATTGGTGCCCCTGTTTCCCACATCCATGTACATGTGCTGAAGAGAAAAAGACAAAATATGGAACATGAAACATCACCTGTGACCCAACATTCGACTTACTACTTACATACTACTAACTCTGAAACACATATATTTCACCATGCATGCATATACATAAAACAAAGTAACCTCTGAATACCAAGAATTGGCAGTTAAGTTCAGTGTGTCATTTATCATGCTAAATTTGTTTGCAACCAACTTAACTGTCTAAGACAGTCCTGAAGGTTTAATGGTGAAAACAAGCTAGTAGTTAGACAAACTTAGAGATGGATTTATGAATAGCTCATGCAACCCAATCCTTTTTAGTGCGCGTTCAGACAGGGACAGGTAAACCGGCCATTTTTCAATTCATTATAAAATGAGGGTTGTGCCTTTCCGCACCGGCAGCCCGCAACGCAGGCGTTGCTGCCAAAAACATCGCTGGCGTGCGGCAAGAGAAGTTGAGCCAAATTCAGCTTTTGGGAAAACGGAGCCCCACGTCACGCAGGGGCCGCCAATCAGACACTGAAGCAGAGACTATCCAGCTGGATTCACGGACTAAACTCTGATCATCTACCTCTGTGTGTTCTCACTTTGTTTATTTCATGTCCCCAGCTTCTAAATCTGAGTCCGACTCATAATTTAGAGCGAGAGCGAGAGCTAGCTAGCTTGATAAAGTTGTCATTAATCAGACCGCCGGTTTGTCTGTCCCTGTCTGAACATGCACTAAAGTGTATATTCTATCCACAGGTTACACAACAGTGATGCCTTGGCAGGGCATACCTATAGAAGAGGCAATGCCAGCTTGTGATCGTGGAGACACTTTCACAGTGGATGAGATCAAGCTGGTGGAAAAGCAGACCAGCCCCCCAGACTACCTGACTGAAGCTGAACTCATCACTCTCATGGAGAAGCATGGCATTGGTATAACTCAGCACTGCCTGTTGAACATCATTGTTTTTTTCTCTATTTTGAAATAGAGAAAGCAGAGAGGAGAGCCTGTTGCCTATTTACACATCTAGCAGCCACAGAGCAACCAGCAAGTCCAGTGGTTGCTGTCCTGGTGCTGGACATGGAATGTACAGTGGCTTTCTTTGAGCTATAACACTGAAAACAGCTGTAAGGTTGATGAAAGTGGAGTTTGTGGCCAGATACCCAAAACAATGAGATAAAAAAGGTTACATACTGTAGAAGAGCAGATTGATGATGATTCCTGTGACCAAATTATTTCTACATAATACAACAATTTTGTTAATTTTATCCATTGTTCAATATAAATATATTGATCAGTGCAGCTTCAAAATTAACTATAAAAACTATAACTAACTATAAAATGATCTCCAAACCTGCATCGTGTCAGATCAAGTAGTAATCTACATTAAATATAATACTAACCCATAGTGGCATATGTTTTGGGTTTTTGAAATTTTTGCACACTCATTGCATTTACATACTTTATGGGTTATTTTATGTACAAGATTTCTGTAAAAAAATGTTGGGCCATTGTCCAGTGGATAGCTTGATGTGCCCTATTAGGTATTTTCTTTTGACAAGCCTTACCAGCAGGTCAGTGAAGTGGATCAGTTATATTTCATATTTCTCGATCCTCCTCAGTTGGAGCCTCGTTTGTCTTGCTTTTATGGAATTGTATTTTTTTCATGGGAAGAGTAAATGTCAGTGAATTTCAACTTGAATCAGTCTTGTTGGGATTATTAAGGTGTGGCTGGGTGAACTGAACAAAAAGATAACATTATAGCAACAAAACAATTTATGTTAATCAAACACATGAATTTGCATTAATCAGATATGTGTGTTATTCTAATCATAACTTCTGGGCAAGGAGCTTTTGATAATACAGAGATATTATAAAATAACAGAAAATGAATAATTAAAATCTGCTCTCATCAATATATTCATACTATAACCTCAAATGATCAAGTGATCTGTTGAGGGATAGTAATGACAGTATTTCACATGTTGGTTTCTGTCTGTCCCCCTCCAGGTACTGACGCCAGCATCCCTGTTCACATAAACAACATCTGTCAGAGAAACTATGTGACAGTTGAGAATGGGCGTAAATTGAAGCCAACCAACCTGGGCATTGTCTTGGTGCATGGCTACTACAAGACAGGTCATTTGCTTTTATATTATTTTACCTTCTCTTCTTCTTTGTAGTTATCCATTGATTGCAAGTTTCTAGAACATTGCTCACAACTCATCTTTGGACACCATGTCAAGTGATGCAGGTAGTCAGTCAATCCTTTGGTAAATGAGGCCACACAGAATGGGTCCATTTCATTAAAATACATGAGCCATGTTTGTGTTTGTTTCACAGATGCAGAGCTGGTGCTGCCCACCATACGCAGTGCTGTGGAGAAGCAGCTGAACCTTATCGCGTTGGGTAAGGCCAACTATCAGCAGGTCCTGCAGCACACGCTAGATATCTTCAAGAGGAAGTTTCATTACTTTGTGGATTCCATCACCAGTAAGTACACAGTGAGCACAGTGTCACAAGCTCCTTTAAAGAGTTGTCTGCAGAAACGCTCATGATGATTTATAACAAGGATTTCAACTGAAATCTAATACAAGTACTTTTTTTTAAAAAAAACATAGGTAATAAATACAACTTGTTTGTGACTACCATTGTCATGGCACAAGTAGTACTGGCAAAAATATTATGGCTCTAGTAACTATTAGCAGGTCATCACATAACCTGAATAACTTGGTTGCCACGCAACAGGAACAGAATGCTGCAACAATGAGTTGATTGGTAGAAAATGTACCTGCAACTACTTTGATAACAGATTATCTGTTTAAGTCATTGATTGATTGAGAAAAAACAAACAAACAAACATTTGACAGTTTTAATCTCTCAAATGGGAGAATTTGCTGTTTTTCTTTAGGTTTTGGACTCTTAAAGCATTAGTAAATGATGATGTTTTTATAGGAAAAAAATGACATTCTGTATGGTACAGTTTGTTTTATTCCTATCCAGCTCCTGTCCTCATGTCTGTTGTGTTTTACAGGCATGGATGAGTTGATGGAGGTCTCCTTTTCACCCATTGCTGCCATTGGGAAGCCTCTGTCCCGTTGTGGCAAGTGCCATCGCTTCATGAAGTACATACAGGTTAGCTGAATGGTCAAAACTACTATTAGAATTTAAAGAAAGCAAGCAGCAAGAAATTAATCTACGACCTTGTGAAAGCAACATTATATAGAAATTGGTATTTTTCCAATTTGTTGCCTCCAATTTCAGAGTTTACTCCCACTGTGGTAAGTATGATCAGCTGTACTCATGTATTTGTTCTGATTACATTACTTTTATTCAAAAACTAGCGAGTCGACAACTTTGCTAACAGCCAAACATCAACAAGGTCACCAACAGCAGACACAGCAGCCAGCTAATATTACTGACTAGTCCAACAGCAGTCAGCCCAGCTTGGCGTCTGTCTTTCAGCCTTTTATTTCACCAAGCTCTCACCAACCACTAAAAGTCAGTCCCACATTTACTCTTGTCTGGCGGCTTTTTGCTTGCTCACTCTCTCCTTTTCTCTTCTTAGTTTCCTCTGTCAAAGTCCTTTTCGGTATCTTCTTCTCTGCCATTATGTCCATAGAGGCTGCTGAGTCTTGTTACATTGCTTCAGCAATGCGTCAGCATTGGGGCAGCTGTGGCTCAGAGGGGGCGGCTGTGGCTCGTAGGTAGAACGGGTTGACCATCAGAAGATTGGTGGTTCAATCCCCGGTTCGATCCCTTCCAGTCTGCATGTTGAAGTGTCCTTGGGCAAGATACTGAATCCGAAGGCCGTGCCATCGGGAGTGTGAATGTGTATGAATGGTTAGCTCCTAAAACTGCCGTCAGTGTATGAATGTGTATGAATGCGTGAAAGAGATATGTACTGTAAAGCGCTTTGAGTGGTCAGAAGACCACTAAGCTATATAAGTACAGTCCATTTACGATTCCTCTTCCTAGTCGTCCAAAACGCCTGTGATACAAACACTAACACTCTCCCTGTGCCCTGAGCTCAGAGTCTGGGCCCCTTGGCTAACAGTAGCTAACATTAGCCAACAGCAGCAGCAGTTTACTTCACTGTCAATCAGGAAACTGTAAATCACAGAGAGTTGAGGTGGAGCAGCTGAAGAACATCAGAGGGAAAACCAGAAAAGATTTTCTCCATAAAATATGATCCAGTTTCAACAAAATCAGTGAAATAGTTGGTAGTGTGTGAGAATTTATTTGATTTGATTGAAATCTTTAAAAATGTATTTTCAAATTTACATGTTTACAAAAGTTACACAATGTTGCTTTAACGTCTTTCATACACATCATCACAATCACGTTTCACATGTTTTTCAAGGACATGCTTCTGTTATTACCATTTCCGTCTGACGACAGAACCACTTTTCATGAATTCATGAATGAATCATGAGGCTGCAGATCTTTTGGTCATTGTCATTGTATCTAAATACATGCAGAGTGGGTTGCGTGTAACTGTTAAGTGGAGTCTTCTGGCGGAAACCACAAGGTAACCTTTGATGACGTCCTCTGGTGCTACATAAGAGAGAAACTCACATGTTTAAATTGCTCCATGTGCTCTGGGGATGAACGTTTGGTTGTTTGGTGTTTTGCAGTCATTTCTGAAAGTTTATATCCCACATAACGGGGGTCATGTGGTGGTGGTTCATACATACACTTCACTTTAAGCACTCTTCATATGTTATAGATTTATTTTCTTATTTATGGTTTGATCATGTCTATTTGTCTGCCTTCTAGATTTATAACAGTGATACTATATAATACTCAGAAGATACAGGACTATGAACTATGAACATCTAAACAAACAATTAATGTTGGTAGCATTTGAGCAAATTGAGTAGTTGGACCCTCTGCTGATTTCTGACATTCTTCTGAAGTTTTGAGTTCTGTATCGATAAAATGTTGATTACTTGCGTATAAACCAGGCCCACTTTAATCAGTCAAAACCAAATCTCATCTGCTTACTGGGATTATGTCACCTTATATTGAAAGAGTATGCAGCTATAACATTTATTATGTAAATGTTTTCAGCATTTGGCACCCTTTGCAGTGAAGCTCTTACCATCCGAACAGTTGCACAGTTTATGTAAAATTGTACAAGTGTAATATGTTTACAAAATAATAATTAATTATGATTATTAAAAAACACACACATCTAGTGTTCATCAAAGTGACTACTGTATCTATGACTACAAAAGGGTAGCCACTGTCTAGTCATTGCTTTATTTTATTTTCTAAAAAACACCAGAAATGATTGTTAAGCTACGTCGACCCAACTTCTGATTGAGGAGAGAATGAAGCAGCAAAGAGAGAGTGGGAGCAGCTGCTGCTGACGTCATCTTTAGGGAAGTTGTTGTATATGAATGCGAAAGAAAATCAATATTAGTCATTGTTTGTAAAGTCATCATGACTCTACCTTTGCAATATTATTTATATTTTGCCACTTCCACCTTTTAGTACTCATTCTTGCACATCTATACACTTGTCAGTTGTCTGTCTGTTTGCCTATTGTTGTTTATTAGTTTCTTATTTACTGTATAGGCTGAAGGATTCTTTTGGTCTCTTTACTATTTTTATTCTTTTTTTCTGTACTATTGTGTGTATTACACCTTACTGCTGTAAATTTCCCCATTGTGGGATGAATAAAGTATCATCTAATTAGCATTTGCATTGTTGCACAAGTTTGCACATTGTGGTTTTCAAGTGAGGTTTTCATTTATTGATTGATATATATGATATGATGATTGACATTGGAAATTTGTTCTCTCACACTTAATCAGCTCTGCTTCTATGACAGACCACTGACAGGAGCATTAACCTAACATACATGTTTTTGAGGGCACAGACAGAACAAACTGTGAGGCAATGGCACTGATCACTGAGCTACACAAAGAGTGTATTAAAATAATAATACAATAAATAAATAAATAATTTTAATACACAAAGAGTGTGTTAAAATAAACATTTGTTTTGGTGTGACCTTTTGAGTATATTCAGTATATTTCAGTGTATTCTAAACATTCTCCTTTCTAAAACATAGGCCTTACATGAATACCACATGGTGTCATCAGCAATCGTCAGTGAGGACTTGATGAGAGTTCACCCCTTTTTGTTTGAACTGTTAAGTATACTGTATAGGATGCACTTGATCCGATCCTGACATCTGATCCATACATGTGTCTGCAGGCCAAGCCCAGCAGGCTCCACTGCTCCCACTGTGACGAGACCTACAGTCTTCCCCAGAATGGAGCCATCAAGCTGTACAAGGAGCTTCGCTGTCCCCTGGATGACTTTGAACTTGTGCTGTGGACCTCTGGGGCCCGGGGCAAGAGCTACCCCTTGTGTCCATACTGCTTCAGCAATCCCCCTTTCAGGGACATGAAGAAAGGTAAGTGTGAGCATTAACTTCATTCTTAATTCTTGTGGTCAATATAGTAGGTAATTAGCTGCAGCCTTGTGACCCTGACAGTGAAACCAGTCGTTACTTAGTCGTTATTACTTTGTAATGTAAGTCTGCTAACTTATGATAAACTATGTGATTTTTCAGTCACATGTTTTGGCAGAGCAGTGGGGGGCGTTTTAAATGTTCTATGTTTCTCTCCATGTGAGATTTACAAACCTAAAAAGTAGGGATGCACTGATTGTGAAATTCTGGGCCGATACCGATGTTTAAAGTAACGACTTGGCCGATGCCGATACCAAAGTTTGTTATGTATTGCAAACTGCATAACGTGGGGAAACCAGCAACCGGTGGTGCGGGAGTGCGGTGTTGGGGGCGTGGGGGGAGCTGAGATGGGTTACTGTGGGCGTGTCTATACCTGCTGAATGTAACCGCTGTGAAACAATCAGGAAATAACTTTTTATTATCTTTATTCTCTCTGACTCTATGACTCTCTACCAAAGCTCTCTCTCTCTCTCTCTCTCTCTCTCTCTCTCTCTCTCTCTGTGTCTCTAATCATCAGACACAAATCAAATTAAATTTCTTCGTGTCATTACATTTTGCGGCATAAAGACTCAGATTTAGAAGCTGGTACATGAAATAAACAAAGTGAGAACACACACACACAGGTAGATGATCAGAGTTTAGTCCATAAATACCCCATACAAACTGCTAGTGGTAAAAACAGACGGAAACTAGCGAAGTAACTACGTAGCATATTTACACATGTAGAAATGGTAAATGGACTGTACTTACATAGCGCCTTTCTAGTCTTCCAACCACTCAGAGCACTTTTACAATACATATCTCATTCACCCATTCACACACATTCATACACTGATGGCATTGGCTGCCATGCAAGGTGCCAACTGCTCATCAGTTCGAGGAACTAACCATTCACACACATTCACACACTTATGGCGCAGCCTTCGGGAGCAATTTGAGGTTCAGTATCTTACCCAAGGACACTTCGACATGCAGACTGGAGGGGATCGAACCGGGAATCTTCTGATTAGTGCTATACCTCCAAGCCACAGCATATTTAGAAGAACATACACTGGGAAAATGGTCACGTGCAGGACGGACCAGAACCGCGCTGCGTACGCGACGTGCCAGAGACGTGTGGAGTGTGGTTTTGGAGGCTCCAAAAAAAAGGAAAAAAGAAAGGTTTCTCCTCAGCACAGCGTTCATGTGACCTGTAAACCAACATATAAACATTGGCCACTGCCATCGGTGAATGTCACCTTAATTTGCCGATGGCCGATGCCGATGTTCATCCGATGCATCGGTGCATCCCTGCTAAAAAGTTGGACCACTGTGTAAAATGTAAATAAAAAACAGCATCTAATGATTTGCAAATATTTTTATAATCAGTTCAATACTACAAAAACAAGATATGTAATATTCAGACTTTCTTGTTTTTTGTAAAAAAAACAAAAAAACAAAACAAAAAACGCTAATTCTGAATTTGATTCCTACAATCCATTCAAACAGGATCATGTTTAGTGCCGTGTTCTTTTCACTCACTAAGCATTGTCATGAAAGTGACTTCAGTGACATTTTTCTGTTCTTGCTTGATGCAACTTAAATTAAGGATCTTCAGTGTTGTATTTTGAGCTTAATAATGCACCACACATTTCCATAGGAGGAAGTTCCTTAAAAAGACCTTGCTCCAGAATCTGTATATACCTTTATGCACTACGGATGTGCAAGTTACCAATCATGCCATGGGCACTAATACACTCTCATCATCACAGATGCTGGCTTTTGAAACAATCTGAATGGTCCTCTTCCTCTTTAGCCTGGAGGAGTTGACTTTCATGATTTTTGGACAGCACACTGTTCCACTTTCCATCAGTTCATCTCAGATGAGTGTAGGCCCAGAGAAGTCAGTGGTGTTTCTGGATATTTTTGATACCATGTGTATTTTTATGTAATTTGCTGCATTCAGTTTTGCAATGACATTTTTCCAACTGAAGAACAGGTGTAAACATTGTGTAGACAAACAGGAAATAATGCGAATTACATATAGGCCTCCATATAACCAAAAACACACAATATCTACATATCAGAACACCACATTTGATTACTTTAATACTTGAATAACACATGAATAATTTAGTGTGGTTTGTGGTCATTAAACCTGAATATGAACATGACCAACATGTTAGCTAATCTGGCTTCTGGTCTTTAAAGCCTTCTGACCCCTTCTTTTCATTTATGCTTTTTCTAGGTATGGGATGTAATGAATGTACCCATCCATCCTGTCAGCACTCTCTCAACTCTTTTGGCATTGGGCAGTGTGTGGAGTGTGATAGTGGGGTTTTGGTGCTGGATCCCACCTCTGGTCCAAAATGGAGGATGGCCTGTAATAAGTGCAACGTGGTGGTGCACTTCTTTGAACATGCACATAGAGTGCAGGTAAGAAAATAATCCAAATGTACAATATATGGCACAATGTCACATACACTGTGTAAATAGGCTTAAACCAGATATGAATTACTTTGTTATAAGTTATTTCACCAGCTTAAATTTAGCCAGGGCTGCTTCAATGTGAAAAGTTTTGCTGTGTTAAATTCTGTTTTGTTTTATGTGTAATAAGGTGCACAATGTTCACTTCTCTACTCTGTCCGCTGGTTCCTACTGAAGATGTGCATCTTTAAAAATCCCTTACATAGTGCTGTAATTTCATTTAGAAAAGCCAAAAGCCTGAATTATTTCTTAAAATAGCCAGTCACTGTAGTTTTTATCAAATGTCAGTTAAACAGGAAATGGTGCCTTTGTTTGTTTTCAGCAGAATCTGGTGAGTATTTTGTACATGGTTTGATTTTCAGCATGGATGTCTATACAAAATTTGTTGTGAATTCATTCAATGTTGCAGAATAATTGACAACTCTGACTTACTGCTGGTGATTCATATTTTGGATATTGTGGATATCTTTATCATATTTTATGGTAATCCATCCTATTTTGTGAAATAGTTGTTAAAGGTGGGATAGGAGATTTAAGACCTTTAAGACATGTCAGTGTGGAGTGACTGACATGACAGAAAACTAAACCATGTTAGAAATGTGTGTGCTGTAGAACAAATGAAATGCTATTTTAAAGCTGTAAAGCTGTTTCAAACAAAGCCATTAGTAGGAGTTATTACCTGGTGCTGTTATTAGTCAGATCCCTGTTGGCAGTTGGACAGAATCACAGGTCTGCAGTGATACTGTTTCCTCAGCAGCAAGGTTTTATCGTTTCAGATCACCTCTTGATCCTTTGTGCTGTTTCTAAGGTTCCTCTCTCTTTCTGTAGGTTGCTCAGGAGAGCTGCGATGCCTGCGACGCCTCTCTTGTTGCGGTGGACTTCAACAAGACCCGCACTCCTCTTCCTGCCGGTGACACCCAACACACTGGCTGTGTTTTCTGTGATCTGGTCTTCCAGGATCTGGTGGAGCTTAAACATGCAACTATGAGGCACGGCAGGGGTGGGGGTGCTAGACGAGGTGGACGGGGACGAGGCAGGGGACGCCGTGGTAATCCTAAAAAACCCAAAGACAAAATGGCTGCCTTGGCAGCTTACTTTGTATAGCACCTGCTCTTAGTTGCCTAACACATAGTATGAAGGTGTATATGTCTGTCAAAGGACCTCTGTTTTCACGTATTTTATTAAACTGTAAAATATGTATTTAAAAAAAGGTTTGCTGTTTGTTCACCATCATAATTTTTTTTTTTTTTTTTTGGTCATTCTTTGTCAAAACTAAAGCCATAACAGTAAGTTAGTTACTAATTGATTGTTCACCATTCATGCCACAGATGTTCAAATATTCTTGTTAAACTGAATATTTTTGGATTTTGGACTGATGATTAAATTTTGTTTTTCATGTGTCAAATCAGAGAAACGGTCGTCTGGCCCTTTAAATCTGCAGCGGAAGGAGTAGGCGGGATCTGTGTGGACGTACAGGAAGGTGGTCCAATAGTGTCTAGAGCAAACCGTAGATCTCATAACGTTCTTGATAGTTTACTGTGATTGAGTTTTTACCGTCAGTGTTTGTATCATCAGCTGTACAGCGCAGGTTCGTCTCTGTCTCTCTCTCTGTTAGCTCAGTGCTCTGTGATTCTTTGTCTGATAAAAGGCGCGCTCCCAGCAGCTAGTTTGTGCAGGCGTAACGTGACTACACAAGAGTTCCAGTTGGCTGGTCCCAGGTAAGAAAGAAACAGCGTCTGCTGCTCGGGAAAATGAATCCAGTTACGAGTGACCATGTATGTATGTGTATGATGTAATCATTTGTATCTGACAGCTTAACATCTGCACCACGAGTGGACAGAACACAGTGACATAACCTGAACACGTCAAATCACGCGATGTTTTAACACACCATAAGTTGAGAATAAAGTTGGGCGTGCACAGTGTTCATCTGCAGTGTCTCTGTGTATCTTCAGCATGCCTCCCTCTCAAGTGGAAATAATGTCCTTCTTGTACTAATCTATGTTAACAGTTGCTGAACAGACTTCCAGCGTCCTTCTGTTCATAGTTATTGAGCCGTATTAAAACATGAAGTCAGCAGAGGAAACGTTAAAGGCTGCTGGTCTGCTGTCGTGTGGTTTCTGCGAGGCCATTTCCGCCAAAAAGAAAAGACGTGTGCTCAAATGAGCAGATATTTTCTAAAGAAATTTTCACTCTGGCCCTGTCGCTCCCATACCTTATTATAGACTACAGTTGTGTTACAATTGTGGCTTATAATGTTAGCATTTTTATGTTTGAGCTTTTAAACTACTGTCGAGTAGTAGTAAGTAATACCTAAGTAATAGTTTAGGTTCACTAGGATAGTTTAGATAGTTTGTTCAGTGTTTTATCTCATAAAAACGTTTAAAATGTTCACGGCTATTAATGTGTGTGTATATGGCCGTTTAGTAAATGTAGTGGCGAGTTAACCCTCCTCCGCGCCCGTCGAGGGGCGGGGGGGTTAGGGTTAGGGTTGGGGGGGGGGGGGTGACGGAGAGCCACGCCCACACCATTTCATCAAAATTCATAATTTTGATAACTTTTACTCAGGAAGTCTATATGGACACACCTACCAAGTTTGAAATCAATTGGATAAAATCCCTAGAGTGAACTAGAGTGATTTTGTCCCGCCGCATAATTAAGTATGCAGCCGAAATTTGCATAATATTGGTCTTAATGTACACAAGAAGTTTCAGACAGCTCTGAGAAAGTATATGAAAGCCCAACACTTCTGCTTTAAAAACCAGCCAAAAAGTCAATGGAGTTTCAATTTTGGATCAAAGGGTCAAATTGGATGGATCGCCACGCCCACACAGTTTCTTCAAAAATCATAATTTTGATAACTTTTCCTCAGGAAGTCTCTATGAACACACCTACCAAGTTTGAAGTCAATTGGATAAAATCCCTAGGAGGAGTTTGTTCAAATAGGACCCCTTCTCAACCAGCCCGCAACATAAAAAATGGTGATTTTCATACAATTTGTCTGAGGTTTCAACTCTGTGTCCAAAATCGTGGCGGGGCTGCCTCAAAGAAAAGTTCAAGGGGCGCTATAGAGTGATTTTGCCCCGCCCCCTAATTAATTATGCAGCCGAAATTTGCATAATATTGGTCTTAATAACCACAAGAAGTTTCAGACAGCTGGGAGAAAGTATATGAAAGCCCAACACTTTTGCCTGAAAACAGGTGGCGCTGTGAAAATCACCAAATGTTGACATGGAAATGTGAAATGTGTCAGGGGTTTGGGGAAGATTGGAGTATTTTTCGCAAAGTTATAGCACGTCGAAATTTCATGAAAACACGCCGAATTTCGTGGCCCCGCCCCTCCCACACAGTAAATCCAAAACTCACGATTTTGATAACTTTTCATTGTCGAGGCCTTAAGAACACACACACCAAGGATGAAAGCCCTAGGAGGAGTTCATTCAAATTCGACCCCTGGAAATGACCCCAAAAACACAAAAATGCCAACTTTTAAACAAAATGGACGCTGTATGCTTCGCTGTAGCCCGGGTCACCAAGAGACTTTTTTGTGTGTCTCGGTATGTTACATACTCCCTCCAAATTTCGATGAAACCGTGTCGAGGGGCCCCTCCGAAAACATAAACCTAGGTGGCGCTGTAGAGCCATTTTTGTACGCCCATGCGCGAGACCCCTAAAATATGTAATTTTACACCTGGGTAGGCAAATTTTCGAGTTTTCGAGTACATTTAGGCTGTCTAAAATGCGATTTACTTTTAGGAAGAAAAGGAAAGAAAAAAATAATAATAATAAAAAATAATAATAATAAACATTCGAAATTCAATAGGGCCTCGCTCCGCGTGCTTGGGCCCTAAAAAAAAGAAAAATCCTAAGGATACAATTGGGTTTTCGCTGCTTGAACGTTGTTCGGCGCTCGGGCCCTAATAAAAAAAATTAAAGCCGCAAGCGGAAATTCAGTGGGGCCTCGCTCCGCGTGCTTGGGCCCTAAAAAGAAAAATCCTAAAGATACAATAGGGCTTTCGCTGCCCGAACGTTGTTCGGTGCTCGGGCCCTAATAACAATAAAAAAATAATAAATAAATAAACATTTGAAATTCAATCGCACCTCGCACTGCGTGCTCGGGCCCTAATAATAAACTTGAAGAACAATGGTGTGGTTGCCCAGAGGGCAGCCACACCATTGTTCATTAAACTTGAAGTTCATTGTTCTTCAAGTTTATTGCCCTCTGGGTATCCACACCAACTAGAAAACTGCATTTCCTGCGGAAATACGGTGTGGGGGCCTCTGCTGACTGTCGTTGCATGGCGTTCCCCCACCTCTCTCTCCCCACATTCCTTTCAGTCTTTAGCGTCTCTATACAATAAAGCTTGAAAAGTCCAAACAATACATATCTAAATGTAAAATGAGTTGAAAACAGTAGAATAGTATGAAGTGGTACAATGTTGTGTAATACTGTAGAAATGTGTATGAAAAGGTAGAATTTTAGAAAATAGTTAGGTATATGTGTGTATGAGTAGAACAGTATGAACAGTATGTAGTAATACTGTAGAAATTTGTATGAAAAGGTAGAATTGTAGAAAATATTAGAATAGCATAAGAAAGTGTGAAATTAGCTGAAAAAGTAGAATAGTATAATAATTTGTAAAATATTAAAAAAAAACATAGTTGAATACAAGTTTAATAGTACAAGATCTTGGTGAAATTTGTAGTTTGAATGAAGTCTGTAGTAGAAGGAGAAGTAGTTTAAAGTGTAGAAGATTTGTAGAAAGATTTTAAGTTTGTACAATGTATTTAAATGGCAAGAAATTTGTGTGGTGTGTGTGTGTGTCTGTCTGTGTCTCTGTGTCTGTGTTTGTGTCTGCGAGAGAGAAGCATAAAAAGGATAAAATGGCCGTCATTAAAAACGTAGTCTTGATATTTATTGATATCATACAGAGACTTCAACAAAGTTAGTCAAAGGCAGGCTTGCGGTTGCCAAGCAACCAGGGTCAGCTGCAGGACTGAGCAATTAGTCACAGGTGTGTACATGCACTGTCTCTGCCACTGACACACACATAAGATCTCTGAATGAAGCCCCTTGAAGAGGTGGCATAAAATACCAAACAGGTGTGTGTCGCATCCAGAAGCCGAAGGTTTGTAGAAAGATTTGAAGTTTGTACAATGTATTTAAATGGGAAGAAATTTGTAGAAAAAGTTGATTAATTTGTAAAATATTAGTAGTAGAAATTAGTAAAGTAATAGTAGTAATGTCCTAAATGAGCTGAATCTAAAAAAAAAAGTTGAATACAAGTTTAATAGTACAAGATCTTGGTTAAATTTGTAGTTTGAAGTTTTTAACATTTAGCTCTCAAACTGGGCAGAGAACTGGGACCTCATGTACGAATACTTGCGTGGATTTCCACGTGGAACTTGGCGTACGCCTAAACCCGGAAACTGTCGTACGCACAAAAAAATTCAGATGTATCAAAGTGTGCGTACGCATGGATCCAAGCACGTTTCTTTTGTACAACGTGGAATTGAGCGCACATACAGATATGCCAAACTCCTCCCTGTCCACGCCCCTATTTACATATGCAAATCAATTTAAATAGGCCCTGGACCTGAGATTCACCTCTCTGTCCAATCAGACCACATAATGAACAAAGGAAAGAAAAGGAATTTCACAGTGTCTGAGATAGAGCTTCTAGTGAATGAAGTGGAGACACGCAGGGAGATTATGTTTGGTGCCCTGTAAACAGGGATAGATATGACGAAAAAAAGACGTGAGTGGGAGCATGTGTGGCAGGCTGTAAATGCTGTGGGATCGGAGCAGCGCACACACACAGGTTAAAAAGAAATGGTCAGATCAAGGTGGAGGTGAAACGGAGGGTTTCTGCCCACCTCCAAAGCATGACCGCAACAGGCGGGGAGACAGGAGTGGAGGAACTCTCCACCTTCGACAAGAGAGCGGCCTCTTTAGTGGGTGACACAGCTCTCACCGGAGTGATGGGAGCCCACCAGATGAAGGCAGAATGCAATACACCACTTAAATGAACCACACAATGAATGAATGCAGAAGTGCGCAGCGGCTGATGTTTCCAACTTTACGCCCGCTTTTACTGACATGAATACTGAACACAGGGAGACAATCAGGGGCTTGATAGAAAACTCTGTAGCTCTAATTTCACCAGCCGAAAATAAAGAAAACCAAAAACATGATCGCACATTCCCAAATTTACATATCTGCATTACCTCCACGTAGACTACATATGCTTCACTTGCATCAGTGTGTATTTTCTGGGTAGCTTTGTGAATAAATAACATGAGTGTCACACTGCATGTAACAATATTGCCATTGTGTAGGAGTCAAGCAGCTGGTATATATATATATATATATATATATATATATATATATATATATATATATTTGTTTATTTATTTTTTATCAATGTAGTCGATTTCACGAGTTTTTTTCTCAACACCACCTTCTGAGAGAATATGTTCCATGACTATGCTCTGATGTGCACGTCCTCTGATGACTACTTGTTTTCAGTAGTAGCAGTTCCCTAATATCACACCTCTAAGTATCGCCAAAGGAACAACAGCTGTGGCTGTCACGTCGCCCAGCCATGAGAGATTGGTGTGGGGCACCGCACATTTCCACGGTCATTTCGGGTTTGATACATCTGAGCGTGAGCGTGGAAAAGGCGTGCGCCACTTTTTTTGTGCGTGCGCGGCACCTTTTAACCTGCATGAGACCCCAGGTCAACAGAAGCCCTTCGCTCAAGGTTATTTGACTGGATCACGACCTGCATTTGGCATTGAACGGCACCTCTTCAGAAGGGGTCTTCATTCAGAGATCTTATGTGTGTGTCAGTGAGACAGTCATGCTTTACACCTGTGACTGGTGCTCTGACCTACAGCTCACTCTGGTTGCTTGGCAACCTGAAACCTACCTTTGATAACTTTGTTGGTTCTGTATGATATCAATGAATAATCAAGACTACATTTTCAATGTCGGCACATTTATCCTTCTCTATGAACACAAACACACACACGTACACACACGCACACACACACACACGCACAAACACACACAGCGTGCATACACAAACACACACACACACACACACACTCTAACTACTTCCACAAATTTTGTACTACAGAAATAAAAATTATATCACTAGATTCATTTCGTTTAGGACATTACTACTACACTAACCTTCTACAAACAACCTTCCACAAACCTTCTACACTTTAAACTACTTCTCTTTCTACTACAGAGCACTTGCTCCTGCTGCTTTGGAAATTTCTCCTCTCAAATTAACATGGGGTAGATTGGTCACGGATAAGATTGTTGCTGCGAATCTTTTGTGTCTGGCGCAAAACTATAATACTGACAGTTTCATGAGTGTTATCTGTCTTGTGACAACAAATTTTCCCTCACGTTTGAGTGAGTAAATCATGTCTGTAACCGACATTTGCGGACTTAAGCGCCAGTTTACAAATTTATTTTAAAATTAAATTTTCTCTCGTCTCCTCATAAACAACTTTAAGCCTTGATAGTTTATAAATGGTAAAAGATTTTTTAAAAAAAAAAAGTTAAATACGAGTTTAATAGTTAAAGATCTTGTGTACAATTTGTAATTTGAATGAAGTCTGTAGTAGTAGTAGTAGTAGAAGTACTTTAAAATGTAGGAGAATGTTTGTAGAAGGTTTGTAGAAAAGTGGGATAGAGTTTGTGCAATGTATTTTAATGGTAAAATTTGTAGAAATAGTTAAAAAATAGTATAAATATTAATAGTAGAAAAGATGATATGCAAATTGTCCTTAATAGCTGAGATTTAGTGGTATAGGTTTATTCTTGAGACAAAATTTGTGGGACTAGTTTAACTCACGGCGTCCGGAAGAAAAAAAATAAAATAAAAAAAATAATAATATGTAATAATAATAAGATTTGAAGAACAATAGTGTAGAGCGCCATCTGGGTACACTAATAAGCCAGTGGATATTAAGAGTGTGCTCTTTCAGGCACCTCAATAAGTCAAATAAGCCGAGGAATAATAAAGAGTGTGCTCTTTCAGGCACACTCAATAGCCGGAGTGGATAGTAAAGAGTGTGCTCTTTCAGGCACACTCAATAAACATACTTTGTCTTTCATGGTACCCTACATGGAGCCCAGTAAATCTTTTTACATCATTCTAATATTATGACCATAATAATATACATTTCCTGTTATCAACCTATTGTATAATATATCCTTAATCCCATTGTTATAGCAGGTTATTACTCTTTAAATATAATTCATATTGATTGATCTGTGTATTGTGGGAATTCATCTCGTATATGCTGCATTTATTCAGCCTGTTCACGAGAGCTTAGAACAGCACAGTCAGCAGGATGGGAGAGGCCAAGTGCTTCCTGGGAGGTTTGTGGAGGAGTTCCCAACTGTTCTGGAGGACTGACAGCCTGCTGCCTGTCAGCCCCTGAGCCACAAAGTGTGTCAATGGAGGAGCTGCATGGAGGCCTGGAGCTGGGCCTGAGGCTGCTGGATGCCAGGTACACTAAATGCATCTTACATGTTTGGTGGCCCTAAAGGAAAGAAAGAAAGTAGAAATAAACAATGGTGGAAAGCGATGATTTCTGATATACATGACGTATAACAGGTAATAATGTTTCTAACTTGCTTTATTTCAAAAGTAATTACTGTCTCATCTTTAAGATGATTCTGTTCAAACCTGATTCAAACTGAAGATCTGTTTCCCTGCTGAATGTTGACTTTGATTATTTGATTATTAGTAAAATATTCAGTAATAATAATTTAAAAAAGAGTGAAAAATAATTTCCCCTTGGCCGATATTAATGTATTTCTGGATATTCACATTTCAAAACTGCTGTGTCTGCCTGAAGCTTCAAAATGAGCTGTGGAGTAGAAGAAAAATCTGATTACTTACCTGCTGTTTGTATACAATTTATTAACCAGGTTCTAAGTGTAGGACAGGCTATTTTACTACTGGAAGTGCGAATGAACAAAACAATTTGTTACTATGCAAGGGCAGCAAGAGAGGAAAAAAGAAGATCATTGAAATAATAAGACTTAACATTGTCTCTTAACTGCATGGATGAAATAATATCCTGCAATACAATTACATACACTATGTTAACAAGGAATTCAACGTATATGTCCTAACTTTGTGGTGCTGTTATGCTCCCTCTTAATGGACAAATAACTATGACTGTGCTAACTTTGTAGTTCTTTCAAATCGTCCTGTCATGTCTGAATAATGTAGCAATGAACATTTATATGACACTATATAAAAAAAAAATTAAAAAATCCCCTTCTCACCCCGGCGGGGGGTGGTATCTGTGTCATCCTCAAGCTCGGGTCCTCTACCAGGAGCCTGGGGTCTGGGGTTCTACGCAGTATCTTCAATGTTCCTAGAACTCTTCTGGACTGAGAGGCTTCAGTTGTTGTTCCTGGGATTTGTTGGAGCCACTCTCCTGGATTTTGGGGGTCACTGCCCCAAGTGCCCCCCCACTACCCGCGAGACCACGCTACCCTTGACCTTCCACATCCGTTTCCAGTGCTCTTTTCCAACCCTTGATAATTCTCAAGTTTCTCATGTTCCTTCTTCCTGATGTTGTGTCAGCTGGGTTATCACATCTATCACCACCACCCTCTTCTGCTCATGCATTCCACACACTATGTCTGGTTGGTTGCTTGAGATCTGTTTGTCCCAGTCTGGGCTGAAGTCCCACAGGGGAACCCCTTAGCCCTGTTGTTCTCAGCCACCTTCTGTGGTATGGCCCATTGGGATTTGGGTACTTCAATTCCATACTGGTTGCAGATGTTCCTGCATCTGCATCTTGGATCTGATCTCTAGGTAGATCCTGGCCTCCTATGGCTCTTGTGCTTCTGGCCTGTTCTTGCTGCCATGATTAATTGCCTCTGTGCCATCTGTCAGTCCTGCATTATCCAGCCACTGGTAAGTTTCTTGATATCAGCCACTTCCTCTATCTGACAGTGGTACATGCCATGTAGAGTTTGTCTCCAGGTTGTTTTGTTCCCTCCTCCTCTGCACTCTCATCATCAGAGTTCTGCTGCCTGGAAACATTCATAACAGTTCATCCTCAGACCATCTTTCTGATGTATTCTCGAATTTACCGATGTTCATCCTGGACCATAATTGGCAGCTCACTAGCCCTCGGCCTCCCTCTTTCAACAGTGTAGTCTCAGGGTGCTGGACTTGGGGTGGAACCCTCCATGCATAGTGAGAGCTTTCTGGTCTTGACTATCTGTGGCTATCTCCTCCTTTGGCCAGTTTATGATACCAGCGGGGTATCTTATGACTGAGTAGTGTGTACATGTTGATGGCTCGGACCTTGTTCTTGCTGTTCAGCTGACTTTTCAGGACCTGCCTCTCTGGAGGTTTAAGCTGTGGTTGACTTCCTTGTGGCCTCTTCATGGTTTCCATTAGCCTGTGGGATGCCAAGGTACTTGTGGCTGTCTTGGATATCACTATGTTGCCCTCTGGTGGTCAATCCTTCAGTCCGGATCATCTTGCCTCTCTTGAGACCATCCACTGGCCACACTTGTCCAATCGAATGACATCCCTATGTCATCGCTGTAGATCACTGTTGGTGTGGATCAGTGAGTCTGTTCTCGCTCATTCTAGGCGTGCAGCTTGATGTCATCCATGTAGAGCAGGTGGCTGATTGTGGCCCCACTGCGAATCGGTACCGTGGCCGCTTTTTGTGATGATCTGACTGGGGGTTCGGTCTATGCAGAACAGCAGTGGTATAGCGCATCTCCTTGGTATATGCCGCCCTTGATGTTGACTTGGGCGTGGGTTTTGGTTGGCCTCTGGGGTTGTCTTCCACATTTCATTGAGTTCTGGATGAGGTTCTTAGGTTCCTGTTGGCTCCAGTTCCCAGACATTCCAGTATCCATGTGTTGCAGCATTAGTCGTGGAAACTTTCTTGTGGTAATCCGGGCAGTGCACAGGTTGGTCTGTCTCTTTTTACAGTCTCGGTAGCTGTTCTATCAACCAGTAGCTGGTGCCAGCTCCTCTGGTGTTACCAATTCCTTTCTGTGCCTACGCTCATGTATTGAGCCACATGCTTACTCATTTTGCCGCAATGATGCGACGGGGCCTTCCATGTTGTGCAGAGACAGGTAATTGGCCGATAGTTGGATGGGATGGGTCCCTTCTGGGGTCCTTCATGATTAGAGACTGTCTACCTTGGGTTAGCCACTCTGGGTGGGTCCCATCCCTCAGCAGCTAGTTCATCTGTGCTGCTAGAGCATTCATGAGTGCAGTTAGCTTCTTCAGCCAATGCGTAGGGATCATACCTGGTGCTGTCCAGCTCTTCGTTTGACACTCTTTCTTGGATGTCTGCCATTGAGATAGTTACTAGTTCTTGTTCTGGAAGGTTGCTGTGTGGTCAGCTCTTGGGTCCACTAACCATGGGCATCGGTGTTGTGTGATGCCTTTCTTTCCATGCTCTTGGTGGGTCTGACCCGGTTGTTGTTGTTCCCTACCTTAAGTACACCTTGGCTGGTTCAGTGGAACAGCTTGTTTATTCTCTAGCCTCTCCCTCCTTGGTGTATCTCTTCAACCGGTGTGGAGCTGTTAGTCGCTGTTTGTATTTCAAGTGCCTCCGGTATGGAGAGTGAGTTGTACTTCCTGGGTGCCCCTTTTTCCACCATGTTCCCTTTCTGCAGTTCAGCTAGCTGGCTAACTTCTCTCCGTGCTACTTTATGCGGCCTCAATTGTCTCTTCATGGTGGAATTGCTGTTTGTTATGCCCAGCCCACCTTGCATCCAAGCATTCCAGTTACTGTTGCTGCTGTGTATCATCTTGTTGGTCTCGATGATGGTTCTTGTGGAATTGTCTTTAGAGCAGCATTCACATCCACTAGTAGATCTTCTGAAGGTGCCGGCAATTCAACCGGTGTCGTCGGGGCTCAGGATTCCAGTTGGGTCCACAATCTTCCACTTCTCAGGTCAGCAGCTCTTGTGTTGGGCTGTTGTTACGGTAGCTGTTGGGGCTTGGTACCCAATCTCTGGTTGTGGGGTGTTATCCCCGTGACCTGAAATCCTCCAAAAATGGTGAGTTTGAGAAACTATGTAGACAAGTCAAACAAGTCAAGTCCATGTAATTTTTGGAGTAAATATGACTCCAGTGACTTTGGGTTGATTTTACCTGAGGCAAAAGTGTTGGGCTTTCATATACTTTCTCAGAGCTGTCTGAAACGCTACGCTCTAGCACCCCCTTGGTTTTCTTTGAGCAACCCGCCACAGTTTTGAACCTGAAATTATGGAACCCTCAGCCAATTGTAGAAGACAAGACCCACGAAAAGTCTCTTGGGTAATGGGCTAAAATTAACAGAAGCGGATGTTGGGAATGAAAATCACCATTTTTGGTGTTTCGAGCTGGTTGAGAAGGGGTCATATTTGAACAAATTCCTCCTAGGGATTTTATCCAATCGACTTCAAACTTGGTAGGTGTGTTCATATAGACTTCATAGTAAAAGTTATCAAAATTATGAATTTTGAGGAGAGCTGTGTGGGCGTGGCACTGTGTCAGATTTGACCACTTTGACCCAATTCTGGATAATGTGTGTGGTAGATTTGAACAGAAACTCCTCCTAGGGGATTTTATCCAAGTCACTTCAAACTTGGTAGGTGTGTTCATACACCTGAAGATTAAAGAGATTATCAAATTATGAATTTTGATGAAGCAGTGTGGGCGTGGCGCTCCATCAAATTTGACCCTTTGACCCAATTCAACTTGAAATATGTGTGGACTATTTTGGCTCTCTTGAGTTTCATCCCATCTAATTTGAAACTTAGTGTGTCTTCTTAAGGCCTTGACTATGAAAAGTTTGAATTTTGATGAAACGATTGGGGAGTGTGGCTATTTTGTCAAATTTGACCCTATGAGAAAAATGTGGTTGCTTCTTATGTTCTGTTTTAACAAACTCCTCCCAGAGACTTCATCTGATTGACTTAAAACTTGCCCGACATTGTGCATTTAGCGATGCACCCATGCGCGGGAGCCACGTTCAAAGCCAGCTTGCTGACTGAGGTAGAACCCGAGCACGTGATGCCGAGCCTATTGAACTGAATGTTTATTTATTTATTGTATTATTATTATTATTATTATTATTATTATTATTATTTCTCCTGGAGCTGCCACCTGGGGTTTGCGTGTTCCAGTGATCCCAGGAGCTATGTTGTCGGGGGCTTCATGCTCCTGGTAGGGTCACCCATGGCAGTCAGGTCCTAGGTGAGGGACCAGACAAAGCGCAGCTCCAACCCCCCCGATGAGGATGACCACAAATGGAGCCAGGTCTCCCTTGCCCGGACGTGGGTCACCGGGGCCCCACCCTGGAGCCAGGCCTGGGGGAGGGGCTCGTCGGCGAGCGCCTGGTGGCCGGGCCTTCACCCATGGGGCCCGGCCGGGCACAGCCCGAAAGGGTGACATGGGTCCCCCTTCCCATGGGCCCACCACCCGTGGGAGGGGCCACAGGGGGCGGGTGCTGAGAGAGTTGGGCGGCAGTCGGAGGCGGGGACCCTGGCGGTCCGACCCCCGGCTGCAGAAGCTGGCTCTGGGGACGTGGAATGTCACCTCTCTGGCGGGGAAGGAGCCTGAGCTGGTGCGCGAGGTCGAGAGGTACCGGCTAGATATAGTCGGGCTCGCCTCAACACACAGTGTAGGCTCTGGAACCAGTTTCCTCGAGAGGGGTTGGATGCTCTACCACTCTGGAGTTGCCCCCGGTGAGAGGCGCAGAGCAGGGGTGGGAATGCTTGTTTCCCCCCGGCTCGGTGCCTGTACATTGGGGTTTACCCCGGTGGACGAGAGGGTAGCTTCCCTTTGCCTTCGGGTGGGGGGACGGGTCCTGACTGTCGTCTGCGCCTACGCGCCGAACGGCAGCTCGGAGTACCCACCCTTTTTGGAGTCCTTGGAGGGGGTGCTGGAGGGTGCTCCACCTGGGGATTCCCTCGTC
Organism: Protonibea diacanthus; assembly: GCA_028641955.1. Classification (NCBI taxonomy): domain Eukaryota; kingdom Metazoa; phylum Chordata; class Actinopteri; family Sciaenidae; genus Protonibea; species Protonibea diacanthus. The sequence continues at coordinate 272,010 of CM053985.1, forward strand.
CTCCTGGGGGACTTCAATGCTCACGTGGGCAGTGACAGTGAGACCTGGAGGGGCGTGATTGGGAGGAATGGCCCCCCCGATCTGAACCCGAGTGGTGTTTTGTTATTGGACTTCTGTGCTCGTCATGGATTGTCCATAACAAACACCATGTTCAAACATAAGGGTGTCCATATGTGCACTTGGCACCAGGACACCCTTGGCCGCAGTTCGATGATCAACTTTGTGGTCGTGTCGTTGGACTTGCGGCCACCTGTTTTGGACACTCGGGTGAAGAGAGGGGCGGAGCTGTCAACTGATCACCACCTGGTGGTGAGTTGCCTCCGATGGTGGGGGAGGATGGCGGTCAGACCTGGCAGGCCCAAACGTTCTGTGCGGGTTTGCTGGGAACGTCTGGCGGAATCTCCTGTCAGAAAGAGTTTCAACTCGCACCTCCGGGAGAGCTTCACTCACGTCCCGGGGGAGGCGGGGGACATTGAGTCCGAGTGGACCTTGTTCCGTACCTCCATTGTCGAGGCAGCTGACCGGAGCTGTGGCCGCAAGGTAGTCGGTGCCTGTCGTGGCGGTAACCCCCGAACCCGTTGGTGGACACCGGCGGTAAGGCATGCCGTCAAGCTGAAGAAGGAGGCCTACAGGACCTTTTTGGCCTGTGGGACTCCTGAAGCAGCTGACGGGTACCAACGTGCCAAGCGGAACGCGGCTTCTGCAGTTGCGGAGGCAAAAACTCGGGCATGGGAGGAGTTTGGTGAGGCCATGGAGAAGGACTTTCGAATGGCTTCGAGGAAGTTCTGGACCACCATCCGGCGGCTCAGGCGGGGGAAGCAGTGCACTGTCAACACTGTGCTTAGTGGGGATGGGGTGCTGCTGACCTCGACTGGGGACGTCCTGGGTCGGTGGAAGGAATACTTCGAAGACCTCCTCAATCCCACCAGCACGTCTTCCAGTGAGGAGGCAGAGTCTGGGGACCCCGTGGTGGGCTCGCCTATATCGGGGGCTGAGATCGCCGAGGTAGTCAAAAAGCTCCTCGGTGGCAAGGCCCCGGGGGTGGATGAGGTCCGTCCGGAGTTCCTAAAGGCTCTGGATGTTGTGGGACTGTCTTGGTTGACACGTCTCTGCAACATCGCGTGGACATCGGGGGCAGTGCCTCTGGACTGGCAGACCGGGGTGGTGGTTCCCCTCTTCAAAAAGGGGGACCGGAGGGTGTGCTCCAACTACAGGGGGATCACACTCCTCAGCCTCCCTGGGAAGGTCTTTGCGGGGGTCCTGGAGAGGAGGTTCCGCAAGATTGTCAAACCTCGGATCCAGGAGGAGCAGTGTGGTTTTCGTCCTGGTCGTGGAACTGTGGACCAGCTCTATACCCTCAGCACGGTCCTGGAGGGTGCATGGGAGTTCACCCAACCAGTCTACATGTGCTTTGTGGACCTGGAGAAGGCGTTCGACCATGTCCCTCGGGGAGCCCTGTGGGGGGTGCTCCGGGAGTATGGGGTTCCGGACCCACTGATACGGGCCGTCCGGTCCCTGTACTCCCGGTGCCAGAGCTTGGTCCGCATTGCCGGCAGTAAGTCGGACCTGTTTCCAGTGAGAGTTGGACTCCGCCAGGGCTGCCCTTTGTCACCGATTCTGTTCATAACTTTTATGGACAGAATTTCTAGGCGCAGTCAGGGCGTTGAGGGGCTGCGGTTCGGTGGCCTCAGGATTGGGTCACTGCTTTTTGCAGATGATCTGGTCCTGTTGGCTTCATCGGAGCGCGACCTTCAGCTCTCTCTGGAGCGGTTCGCAGCTGAGTGTGAAGCGGCTGGGATGAGAATCAGCACCTCCAAATCTGAGGCCATGGTTCTCAGCCGGAAAAGGGTGGAGTGCAGCCTCCAGGTCGGGGACGAGATCCTGCCTCAAGTGGAGGAGTTCAAGTATCTCGGGGTCTTGTTCACGAGTGAGGGAAGGATGGAGCGGAAGATTGACCGGTGGATCGGTGCGGCTTCTGCAGTGATGCGAACTCTGCACCGGTCCGTCGTGGTGAAGAGAGAGCTGAGCCGAAAGGCGAAGCTCTCGATTTACCAGTCAATCTACGTTCCTACCCTCACCTATGGTCACGAGCTTTGGGTAGTGACCGAAAGAACGAGATCGCGAATACAAGCGGCCGAAATGAGCTTCCTTCGCGGCGTGGCTGGGCTCTCCCTTAGAGATAGGGTGAGAAGCTTGGCCATCCGCGGGGAGCTCGGAGTAGAACCGCTGCTCCTCCGCATCGAGAGGAGCCAGTTGAGGTGGCTCGGGCATCTAGTGAGGATGCCTCCTGGACGCCTCCCTGGTGAGGTGTTCCGAGCACGTCCCTCCGGGAGGAGGCCCCGAGGAAGACCCAGAACACGCTGGAGGGACTATGTCTCTCGGCTGGCCTGGGAACGCGTTGGGGTTCCCCCGGAAGACCTGGACGAAGTAGCTGGGGGGAGGGAAGTCTGGGCCTCCCTGCTGAGGCTGCTGCCCCCGCGACCCGCCCTCGGATGAAGCGGAAGAAGATGGATGGATGGATGGATTATTATTAGGGCCCGAGCGCCGAACAACGTTCGGGCAGCGAAAGCCCTATTGTATCCTATTGTAGGATTTTTCTTTTTTTTTTTTTCCTCAGTGCTTCTTCGGGGCCATTTTTCAGGGGCTAAACGTGCTCGAAAACTCATGAAACGAGAAACTCAAGCAGTAAAGTATGCTGAAACTTTTAGAATCCGGAAGTCTCACAGGCGCTCGGACCAAGATGGCTCCACAGCGCCACCCATAAAATCTTGTATGGAGCCTCCGCCATTGACAGAATTTCGCGTAGAGACATGGTTTTTGGTGGTCACATACATCTCCCCCAGGGCTACAAAAAAGTCTCTTGGTGACCTGGGCTACAGCAAAGCACACGGCGTCCATTTTGTTTCAAAGTTGGGATTTTCATGTTTTTGGGGTCATTTCCAGGGGTCATATTTGAACGAACTCCTCCTAGGGATTTCATCCTATCTGTTTGAAACTTGCCGTGTATGTTCTTAAGGCCTTGACAATGAAAAGTTATCAAAATCGTGAGTTTTGGATTTACTGTGTGGGAGGGGCGGGGCCACAAAATTAGGCGTGTTTTCATGAAATTTCGACGTGCTATAACTTTGCGGAAAATACTCCAATCTTCCCCAAACCCCTGATATATCATGACAGTCTGGCCTAGAACACATTTCCATAACAATATTTGGTGATTTTCACAGCGCCTCCTAGTGGAGATAGAAAAAAAAGAAAAACATTGACCGTACGGTGCTGAAACTGAGTGAAAGTATCAGAAAAAACCTTGGGAAGAAACCCTCCAAAAATGGTGAGTTTTTGAGAAACTATGTAGGCACAACGGCCCATCAAAGTCAAAAACGGCAATTTTTCGATAAAAATGGAACTTGACTTTTTGGCTGATTTTCAGGCAAAAGTGTTGGGCTTTCATATACTTTCTCTGAGCTGTCTGAAACTTCTTGTGGTTATTAAGACCAATGTTATGCAAATTTCGGCTGCATAATTAATTAGGGGGCGGGGCAAAATCGCTCTATATCGCCCCTTGAACTTTTCTTTGCGGCAGCCCTGCCACAGTTTTGGACACAGAGTTATGAAACCTCAGCCGAATTATAGATCATGGGAAGACGTACAAAAAAGGTTGAGAAGGGGTCATATTTGAACGAACTCCTCCTAGGGATTTTATCCAATTGACTTCAAACTTGGTAGGTCTGTTCGTAGAGACTTCCTGAGTAAAAGTTATCAAAATTATGAATTTTGAGGAAACTGTGTGGGCGTGGCGCTCCATCAAATTTGACCCTGTGATCCAAAATTGTAACTCCATTGACTTTTTGGCTGGTTTTTACAGCAGAAGTGTTGGGCTTTCATATACTTTCTCAGAGCTGTCTGAACCTTCTTGTGGTTATTAAGACCAATATTATGCAAATTTTGACTGCATAATTAATTAGGGGGCGGGACAAAATCACTCTATAGCACACCCTTGAACTTTTTTTAGGCAGCCTCGCCACAGTTTTGGACACAGAGTTATGAAAATTAAGCCAAATTGTAGAACACGGGAAGACCTACAACAAAGTCTCTTGGAGCAATGGGCTAAAATGAACAGGAAACGAGATATTTAAGAATGAAAATCACCATTTTTAGTGTTTGGGGGTGGTTGAGAAGGGGTTCTGTTTGAACGAACTCCTCCTTGGGACTTCATCCAGTTGACTTCAAACTTGGTCGGTGTGTTCATATAGACTTCCTGAGTAAAAGTTATCAAAATTATTAATTTTGATGAAATGGTGTGGGCGTGGCACTCCGTCACATTTGACCATTTGACCCAGTTCTGGCTAATGTGTGTGGTCAATTGAACAAAGTACTTCGAAGGCTTCGAAGGCTTGCATATTTTCCGTCCAGTGTCAGGCCGGTTTGGCGAAACAAAACCAAATTTGATGGCACGCTTCGAGGCTCTGTCCAAAGTGCAGGAAACAAATATGATGTCATTTCGTCTCTTGGGGGTGCTATAATTAGCAAAACATTGTTTTTGCTCATATCTCTTGATGTGTTTCTATTTGAAATGAAATAGTGATATCCACAGACACTGCGGGTTGCCCGTTGGTAGCTGATGCCAACTTTTCATGTTCGCCAATCGCCATTGGCGGCAACGCTGCCAAACAGGAAGTTTGCTCATATCTCGGTGACGCTTTGACTTCCGAAGATGCTTGAGGGAACTGCAGTTAGCAATATTGGATTTTGCAAAAATGAATCTGAAGTTTCAGCTGTTTCAAAATTTGTCCAATTCTCACAAAAATCGGCAGACACGATCTTCAGACCAAGCCGCAAAAAAGTTAGGAGATGGATTTTTCGATTTCAACTTTGTTCACCCGCTACAGTCAATCAAAATCGGCGGCAAAGGCACCAAATGGGATATGAGCTTATATCTCTGGACTGGTTTGATGTATCGAAATAAAATTAGTTTGTACGTCTCGACACCCCATCTCAAGGGGACAGGCCAAATTTGGTTCAATTCGGCCACTTGGGGGTGCTGCAGTGCTGCAAAATGTAGTGTTGCTTCGTATTGGTTGATGTGTTAGGATTCAGAACTGAAATGTGATGGTTATAGATATTGTGAATAAAAATACTTATGTGAGTAAGTACTATTGTTCCATGATCGGCACATTAGCTTGGACCTCTCATTGCTGCTAGCAGCTATATTTAAATGAGAGCTAATGCTCCAGTTAGATTGGACCTCTTTGTGTTAGCTTGTTCATTTCTGTGTTGAGGTTGTGTGATACTGCTGATATAAAATATCATGTTCAGATCTTGACAAAATAAACAACATGTGTGTCTCCCTGTATTTGTGATTTCAGGGGTGCTCCTGCAAGCTTCAGAGCCCTCCTGTGCGAGGCAGCACTGTCCAAGCTACTGCAGAACGACCTTTCACCTTTCCACTGCCCCCAGGAAGCTGAGTCCAACCAGGAAGTAGTCTGTAAGTATAAAGTTTATGTTTATTTTGGTGCTATTTTATTTGTGGTACTGTTAAATAGCAATCGGTTATAGTGAGGGCAGTGTTTTATTCATGTTTGTGTGACATATCTGTCACTACTAAATGTTCCCACGTGTTCACCAGCTCATCTCTAACTGTACTGCGTGCAGCTGGTTCTGAGCAGGTTGTGAACTGGGTGGTTCAGAGTGAAGTGGTTCTCTGTCCTCTGTCCTCTGTCTTCTTCTGTTTATACCAACAGAGAAAAAGAAGTACAAACTTGAAGGCTGTGATTGATCTTTCTTTTTTTCCTAATTTTATCTTACTGTCAGTACTTCAATCTGAAGCAGTCCAACGTCTCTTCCTCAACAAGTTGATAGATGTGGCGCTGACATGGCATCAGAACTTCCCCACGCTCCCATTCATCTCTTCTCGGTTCCTCCACTGCTCCATACATGCCATCAAGAACATGAGAAGGAAGATGGAGGACAAACATGTGGCCCTGGCTGAGTTCAACCAGCTCTTTGGAATCCAGGTAAAAGATTTCCACCACAGCGAACACACACACAAACACTGCCTGTCACTGCTTTTCTTTCTATCTCACAATTTCAAGAAGTTTTAGACTTCAGATTCATTAAAATGTATTAAACACTTCTTTGGTTCAGGATGGAGTGGAGCGTGCATACTATGCTGTGTTTGACGGCCATGGAGGGGTGGACGCGGCCACCTACGCTGCCACTCACCTCCATGTTGCTCTCAGTAAACAGGAGACACTGCAGAGTGACACAACCACTGCCTTTAAAAGTGCCTTCAAACATACAGACGACATGTTCAAGAGCAAGGCCAAGAGAGAGGTATAACATCCTGAACACACTGCTTTCATATACATGCTGCTATGATTACAATAATAAAGAAGATGTATTTTTCTTTATTAACCCCTCAATGTGGAGTTACATCCCCCACTTCAACTGCATCACATTTCATGCATTTATTTCAGCATTTGGCTTTGACATGTACACTTTCCTTTTTGGGTCTGTTACAATTGGAATTTGGGGTTGTGGGATGCAGTGTGCAGTGCTGCAGAGAAAGGCTGATAGGCGTGTGTGTGTGTGTGTATTGTGTGTGTGTGTGTGTGTGTGTGTCAGCGTTTGCGGAGTGGCACTACAGGTGTGATTGTGCTGATCCAGGGTCATGAGCTGACTGTGGCCTGGCTGGGAGACTCTCAAGCGATACTGGTCAGAAATGGACAATCTGTAACACTCATGGACCCCCATAAACCAGACAGAGAAGTATGGATATCACACACACACACACACACACACACACACACACTGATTAGCATATGGTTCACTGTTCCTAAGGTAATAAGCCCTTTTTCTTTTAAAGACTCCGTGTTGTTTCCACTTAGTGAAGCTGGAATAAATAAAGGTTTTAAACACAGTGGTCACGTGGAGTTAAAATTCATTTTCACATATTAATGGTGATCACATGGTAAGGTTGCTCTCTTTTGTTCTCTGCTGTCCAGGATGAGAAACAGAGAATTGAGGATCTTGGTGGCTGTGTCACCTTCATGGGTTGCTGGCGTGTTAATGGAACATATGCTGTGTCCAGAGCTATAGGTAAGTCAATGACAATCAACAGAGCCAGACCAACAACAGAGCAAAAACCATGTTGTGGCATCTTTGTTTTCATTGTTTACTTAATCTAGTGAATCCTCACAAAGTTGATCTGAGCTGATTGTTGCTACTATTTATTATAAACGACACTAGTTCTGGATACAGATGGATTTATTTATTCTTATTATTTATTATGGATTTATTTATTTATGGATTTATTCCTCTCTCTCACCTCAGAGAACTTTGTCAGGCGGTCTAACAATGTCCTATCTTCCTTTGCTCTGGTGTTGAGCACCTGGGCCTTTCGAAGTTCTGGAGCATTGTCTTGACTTCTCCCACACTTACATCACCTATGGGTAGCTCCTTTTTCCATAGAAAGTCTGGACCAGTGAACCAATTTAAAGCACCAAGTTGATCTGACATGAGTCCTCTTGAAGCATGATCTGCAGGATTATCTTCAGAATGTACAAATTGCCATTGCTTGGGATCTGTAGTGGACTTAATCGTTTGGATTCTGTTTGCCACAAACACATGGAAGCGTCTGGCATCATTTATATATCCCAGGACGACCTTTGAATCAGTCCAAAAATATTCTTGAAGGCCATCTATTTCAAGCTCATTTCTGAGCATTGCACTTGTCTTTGCGGCTGCCACTGCTGCTGATATCTCAAGCTGTGGTACTGTGGTTACCTTGGTGGGGGCAACACGTGCTTTCCCCATGACTAGTGAGCAATGGACGTCACCCTCGGTGTTGATTGCTCTCAGATAGGTACATGAGCCATAACCTGTGATGCGAGAAGTGATGAAGCTCATACTGCTTGACATCTGTAAAGGTTGTTGGAATGTAGCATCTACTGATCTTTTACCTTAGACAGGTTTTGAAGATCCTGTAGCCATGTTTCCCACTGTGTTCTGAGCTCTTCTGGGAGAGGCTCGTCCCAACCAACCTTGTCTCGACACAACTGTTGTAAGATCTGCTTACCTTGAAGAATGAAAGGTGCTACAAACCCTAATGGGTCGTAGATGGAAGCTACTGTAGATAGCACTCCTCTTCTGGTTAGTGGGTGTGACTTAACAACAGCTCGTCCAAAGCCATATCCATTTCTTTGATGCTTTCAGCACACTCTTCCTTTGGTATTGATTTCAATACCTTTTTGCTGTTTGAAATGAACTTATGTAGTCTTAGCTTGCCTGTGCTACAAAGACGTCTTGCCTCCTTGATAAGCTGGATCGCCTCAGTGTCAGATGGTGCACTCACCAGTCCGTCATCAATATAAAAATTCCTCTGGATGAATTTTACAGCATCTTGGTTAAATTGATTCTGCCCTTCAGTGGCTAGATGCTTGAGACCAAAATTGGCACAACGGGGTGAGGAGGCTGCCCCAAACAGATGGACTTTCATCCTAAAGACTGATGGTGGAGACTCTAGATCACCGTTCTCCCACCATAAGAACCTCAGGTAGTCTTGGTCTTCAGGCCTTACATGAAACTGGTGGAACATCTTTTCCACATCACACATAATAGCAATTGGGCCCTTGCGAAACCTACAAAGAACTCCCACCAAGGTGTTTGTAAGCTCTGGCCCAGTAAGAAGGTAGTCATTTAATGATGTATCGTTGAACCTTGCTGAACAATCAAAGACAACACAGATCTTTCCCGGCTTGAGAGGGTGGTATACGCCGTGGTGGGGAATATACCAAACTGGTTGATTTCCAAGTTCCTCTTCTGGGACCCTCTCTGCATCACCACGATTGATAATTTCCTTCATAAAGCTCAGATAGTCAACCAAAAGCAATATTTTTGGTCTCTCTTGAGCTTTCGTTCCAAACACATTAGACGCTGAATAGCACATGATTTATTATTACGTAGATTTGGTCTGTCTCGTCTGAAAGAAGGGCATTTCATAATGACCATCTTGTTTGTGTTTGATACCATTTTTCAGCTTCGTCAAGAAGAGAGATCTTCCTGTGAGACAGTTGTTTCTTCTCTACGTCTTTCACTGAAGTCAGATTCTAACACCTTGAGTACATCATCTGGACAATTGACAATTACTCCAATTGCATCACTGCAATGCTCACTTGGATCACCATAGCTCACTATGCCCCAACCTAGATCGGTTTTCTGCGCAAAGGGTTAATTTTCCTCTCCATATACAACTTCTCTAGGCATTAGAGCTTGTGGGCAGTTGTAACCGATCAGCAGACCGATTTCACAATCTTTCTGTGGAGCAATGTGTTATGCAAGATGCTCCAAATGAGGCCACGCCTTGGCGGTCTCAGGAGTCGGGATGTGCGTTCCATTAGCAGGAATGAATTCACGAGTGTAGACTGTCGGCACTATGATCTTCTTAGAAGAGAATATCCCTCTAATTTTTCTTTTACATATACACATAGTCTTTTACAGGGCACAATTGTCCTTTTGGATGACTTTGTAGATAGTTTTAGCTTCATTCGTTCAGTGTTAGTATCTAGAACATCTGCAATTTCCTCATGAATGAATGAATGAAGAGTCACTTTGTGAGTCAAGCAGGGCATAGACGAGAACTTCCTTGTTTGAGTTGCTAGGCATTAACACAGACAGGCACTATCGCTGAAGTCTGAGTACTGTTGCCATCTTGTACAACTCTGTTGGATGTGGTTTCCTTCATGGTGTCTTGTCGCTGTGATGACTGTAGCTTTCCTTCCTTACTGTAGCTCACCTCCTTAGACTGTTCGTTCTTTGATTCTTGTTTTGAGCGGTCTTAATGTAGGCATGTGTGGTGGCGTTTTGAGCAAGTTTCACAGACCATCCGGTTACTGCAGCTCTTGGATTGATGGCCAGGACTTAAACAGCCAAAGCACAGTTTCTCACTCTGAATAAATTTGAGTTGGTCAGCAACTGACCTTTCCATGAACTTGCAACACTTCTGTAAGCTGTGTCCTATTTTCATACAAAACACACATGTGACTATGTTTCTTTCACTGGTGTTGGTTGTGAAGATCTTGGCACCAACTGTTGGCAGTAAGTTTCTGGTTCTCAATTCCATCATTAAGAACATTTAAACTCTCATTGTGGGCAAGGCGTTGGCCTTGGCATGTCTCTCAGTGGTTGTGAATACAAAGGCACAGAATTCACCTGATTACTTTCTGGTACAGCTGTAGGAAGTACGGAGTTCTGTGGTGCATGTTCTTGGTCTGGATAGAATTCAGCTCCATCATAAACCTTAAGCTTTGCTTTGGCAGCATTTAGCCTTTTCAGCTCCTCCAGACACTGAAGCTCTCTTTTCAAGTTTTCTACAGACCTATTTTTTGCAGCACTCTCTTCTTGCTGTTTCTTTAAGAGAGCAGCCTCTTGTCTTTCCTTTTCTATCCTATGTTCAGTATCTTTCTTTTCTCTTTGAAGACTGCGAGTTAATGCAGCTGCTTCTTGGTCTGCGACTATCTGCCATTCCTCAGCTTCAAGTTTTAGCAGTTTCTCTTGGCAGCCTTCTTGCTCAGCCATAATCTTTAGTACAGCTCGAGTGGCTTCGTACTCAGCAGCAGCTTCTTGCCTTTTAAGTGAAGATACATTAGAGTGAATGGAATTATCTTTAGAACAATTATAGGCTGGAAGTAACATACTAGAGATTGAAGATGCAAACACAGAATTGTCTTCAGGCCAGCGCAGCTCCTCCCTTGTATCTTGAATTTGTGACTGAGCATTTTTTACTACAATCCTGGTGACTGATAAACAGTTGTCCAGCTTCCGGCGCATGTCATGGCATGGGCTGTCAATCCTTGTATATTCATCATAAACAATGTTCAGCTCAGACAATTCCCAATTCCCCTTCCATTTTCTGTTAATCTGCGGGCTCGCTCACCTCTACAAGGCTCTTCAGACTGTACTGCTGGTTGTACAACTCCTGACTCATCTGTCTGCTCTGGCTCTGCTGCTTGTTCTGTAGAAGCTGCTACATAACCAATCTCTTCACTTGTTTGTAACATTTTAGATTATTTGGAAATGACTTCTATACAATGTACTTATCTCAAATAAGTAGAGTAGTTAATAACGAACATTTCCACAAAAATATGTTTCAATCGAAAAGAAAAATTAAATTAAACTAGATTACTGCCTTTAAAGCAACCTTTAAAAATAAGTATTGACAAGGCCCTTATAGCGACACTTCAATGAGTTTGCATAGAAATATTTAACCATGAATAGGAAACTTCTAGCCTAAATATGAACTTAGTTACATGTACACAAAATTTCTCTCTTCTTCAAAATAAATCAGTTACCCTTGCTCAATTGAATTGTTAAGGATTAATATACAAAGATGCAAATAAATCAATTACATCAATGCTCCTTCTTATCTTGTGAAACACTGTTCTTCTTAGTAGGCACACACAGTCCCTTATAGGTTTTCAATTCTTGTGTCCCTTTTCAGTACACAAACTTAAGTGTCTGACTTATGGACGTATTCATGAAACCTATTGAACTTATGAGTCCTCAACGCTGAACAGTGGCTTATCTGTATTTCCCGTCTTGGCGAACCGTCAGCGCCGGTCACAGAGAGTTCACGCAGGTCAGAGTTCGACTATCACTCCCTCCAGCAAATAAGCGACACTAGTTCTGGATACAGATGGATTTATTCCTCTCTCTGTCTCTCTCTCCTTCATGGTCAACAATCTACCGTCGAACTGTTACAGGACATATACAAATAAACATCCATTCATTCAACATAAAATTGACACGCTAAATACTAATTAACATGACAAGCAACGTAAATAAACATACCTTGCTGGCTGCATACAAACCAGGGGGAACCATCACCTTGAAACACTTGAAACAACTTAAAAACAGCATAAACTTCTTGAAAATCTTTCCTTTCGCTAGATTCCCGCAATTAACTGCGTCCCTTGCACAACAGGCAACAAATTAGTTCCCACCCAGTGCACAGTACAAATGAATCTTCACAAAAAATAAACCACATAAATAATATATGTAAACAAACACTGAAATTATTACAAACAACATCTATGGCAGTTATATTAAGTATACGAGGAGGTTCTTTAAGTGGTCCCAACTCTTTTTTGTGTTTTTTCTTTCAGTTTATTGATTTCAGGGTTTTTATTCAGGCACCTGGCTCCCTTGCTCTTTGTACTGCTATTTACACTACAGTGTGCTACTTATCAGTTGACACCAATATATCTGTAAAAAGTTAAAATTGTACAATGAGGAGGTACTGCTGTGTGTAGCTTCAGCTGTTAACCACACATTCTGCATCATTCCTCCAGGTGACTTTGACCAGAAACCCTATGTGTCTGGAGATGCTGACTGCTCCGTAACCCAGCTGTTAGGGGATGAGGACTACGTGCTTTTGGCATGTGATGGCTTCTTTGATGCAGTCAAACCTTCAGAGGTCCCACATCTAGTCCTGGATGCACTCCAACAGCCTACTGTGTTACTAGAGCCTAGTGATCCAGAGAGCAGGGTAGATGCTCCACTGGAACAGTCTGGACACACTGTTGGAATGAGAATCGCTCAACAGTTGGTAGGTTACGCTAAGGCGGCCGGTTCTAGTGATAACATCACAGTTATTCTGGTGTTCCTGCGTCCACCAGAGCAGCTACTGGCTCAGGTTTCCACCACAGGAACTGCACAAATTACTCAGGACTCAATTTCCCAAGATTCACCTTAGGAGTGAGAGAGGAGCTCTGCTGCCCAAACATCACTGTGCCACGCTACTGCCTGACTCAGCATTTCTGGTCCCAGGTGCTGTTACTAGAGCTAACCAAACACATGAACACAGAAAAATGTACTCACACAGGGAAAGTATTGACTCAACTGTATTTAGACTACATCATTTGAAAAGGTCTGCTGGATGATGAAGGGCCAAATACTTAATAAATCAGTAATTAGGGTAATGTGAGCTCCATGAGTTAGCACCACAGTTACATACATGATGCTGAATCTGATGAAGCTCACAAATGATAAACAAACACAGCGTTATTTCAGGTAATGTTGGTTGGAGTTGCTGGAGTGTTAATGCCCCCAGAGTCAATAAATATCAGGTCAGAGCTTTTTTTTTTTTTTTTGCATAACCGATATCACTGCAAAATACACACTTGCAAAAAAACACTTGGTGGCTCTGTATAGCAAGCCTGCAAGCTAATGTTTTCTAACATTGGAGCAGATAAACATATTTTAATCCCGACTTTACACTTGTGTTCTCACAGCTCTGATATTAGTATGACTGGGCAAATTCTGTTTTGGGGGGAGTTGTATGGCATAAGGTCAATTCAAACCACATTAATACAGATGGATTTAATATATTTCTTAAATTCAGTGGTATTTTCATTTCACATATAGCTTAGTAGGTTTATAAGATTCACCGTTTCTTTGTTCCTTCCCACACAGAAAGAACCTATATGAACATATAAGTTTTAATATAGGTTTTGATATAGGTTTCAAATATATGCTACATACATAAAATTGTCCGTTTTCATATATTATATGTACATATAGGTAGATATAGGTACCTATATACACATATATGTACACATACATATAGGGTCATATATGCTCACCTATATATGTACCCATATATGTACTTATATGTTCACCTATATATGCACCTATATATTATGTACCTATAATTTATTTAGAAACTTTATTATGCACAGATATTCTGCATTTAGGTTTAATTTATGCGCAAATATCCTCATATAGGCTCTTTCCGTGGGTTTTGTTTGTGCCAGAGAAAAACTTGTTTCCTCTTGAACTCTGTATTATGACAAGGCTGTTACCTTTTTTATGTTCTGTTCTTTCTTTAGTTCTCATCCATATGTGCATCAGTATTAAACACAATTTTTGGATTGCACCGTGTGTCTTGAAGCTCATACATGGTCACCAGTCCTACAGTGGGATTAAATTTATATTGATATTAATGCTTCATTTAAGTAATTTCTTCAAAACAACTGCTACTGTGCCTTTACCAGTCATGATTCAGTAAGATACGTCAGAGTTTCTTACTTGGTGCTGTGCTGCAGTCAATAGAGTGGTGTTCCATGAGGGAAGTTGAGTTCTTATAAAAGCTCTTGTCAACTTGAGTCTAAAAATGCTTGTGGAAAATGGACTGTACTTATATATCTCCTTTCTAGTCTTCCAACCAAAGCGCTTTACTGTACATATCTCATTCACCCATTCACGCACATTCATACACTGATGGCATTAGCTGCCATGCAAGGTGCCAACTGCTCATCAGTTTGAGGAGCTAACCATTCACACACATTCACACACTGATGGCACAGCCTTCAGGAGCAATTTGGGTTTCACTATGTTGCCCAAGGACACTTCGACATGCAGACTGGAGGGGATTGAACCAGGGAACGAAACGCTGATCTTCTAGTGGACGACCCGCTCTACCTCCAAGCCACAGCCTTCAAGAAGTGAAATGAGTTGATTTGTAATGCCAAGCACATGAATATTAAAGGTGTTTTACACTGTGTGTACCTGCAGGAAGGCGCTTGCATTAAGTCAGTACACTGGCTCTGAGCTGTACTTTTAACATATTGCAATGGAAAGATGGACCTGTTGCTTCATCCAGAAAGAGCATAAAGACACAGATATCATAGAAAGGCAACAACAACACGCGAGTATTTTTGCTAGGAAGGTGTGCCAGTGTGCCAAATTTTTGTTAGGAAAGTGTGCCAATGTGTCTTTCATTCATATCAGCTGTACTCATTTATGTTATTTTATGAATATCAGCAATTATGGTTATTGACTTTTACACTGTAAAAATATGTTTTACCATAACAGGATTATAGAATGAAGATTAAAGTTCTTTAATCTTTAATCTTAATCTTTCTTTGAAGTCATTTTTAATATGTAGGACCTGGATGTGGTTATTACACAAAAAAGGAAAGGGCTCCATAAATGAGAAGTTTTATCTCTGATCTCTATCTCTGATAGAGAACTTACTGAAGGATTTGAGTTAAATGTTTTTTGAACAAGTATGTTTTTTGTACAAGTAACATTTTATGAAAGACCTGAGAAAAAAAATGGACTAGTCTTCCAGATCATTTCATTGTATTACTGTGCAGCACTACAACAAGTCAGCTACTTCCTGAATATGAAATCTGAAAATCACAAGATGAGAGGGTGATGGATGAGGTTGTAATATTTCCTATACAATGCTGTTGGTCCACAAAATGTAAACACACACACCAATTTTGGTGAAAATTGTCTGACAACCACTGAGGCCTTATCTCAGCCCAATTCAACTAACTGTGAGCCAGACCTGATCACCCAACATCAGTGTTGGACCTCTCTGATGCTGGCGGTTCAAACATATTGGCTGATTAATGGGCAGCGTAATGCCCATGTGTTTTTAATGACAGAATGTTAATACAATGTTCAAGTTAAATACAGTTAACGTGCATGAGGTGAAAGACAAGGCAGAAAGTCATATCGTAAAAAGTATATACAGATGATGATTTGATATGTACACATGAAGACAGTATTGTTAGGAAATTTTCTATTCTTGGGTTACACAAGGTCGTGTGTGGGCCTTGAGGTCCTCAGCAGTATTAATTGTTTGGCTTTAATTGGGAACAGTAGGTGCCAGTCTATCTCAACACTGTGGGGGCCAGGGTCGAAGAGACCTATTGCTGCCTTCCTAGACAGAAATAGATAGCTTGACGTTGACGTTCCAATCTGCGTAAACCAGACTAGAATATGTTGACAGTAACCCCTGCATGGGTAAAAGCATTCTCTTTGGCTAATTCTGTGCGTATAATATGTGTGGTGTTAACTGTAGGGGTTTAAAGTCTATCCACCAGCATGAGTTCAGCAGAATGTGAGACTGATTCAGACATTTCTGGGCCAAGTGTCAACAAATATTACAGCATAAGACATTAGAGGCTCCTGACCTCACCGTTGACCTTTGACATCAGAAATTTCTCCACAACAAATATAAGAGGACAAACAGACACTTTGATCACTTCTACCCACTTATTGTATTTACTTGACAAAGGCAGTGATGGTGAACAGCAACAATAAAAAGAGTGTTTCAGCTCCATGCTCTTCAGTGCAGTGGCAGAGTCCTACAGCCTGGATGTTGTGTGGAGTCTTGTTGAGCTTGAAGCTGCTGTCGTGTTCACAGTTGCATTCCTCTGGTAACCTGGATAACAGATGACACTGTTAGTAAAGCATCAGAGATATGGAACATTCACAGGCATATTTCTTATTGAGACCCTGAGCATGAACACTGTGTTATATTTGTCTGAAGTTAGTGCAGACCAGCCCATCTTACTTGCTTTGTTTTCAGTGTGGAAGGTTTTCCAAGTGGTGAGTGTGGATTCTGTTTCTCCTTATTTTCTGTTGTTGTAATGCTGAAGGAAGAAGAGCTTTGTTAGAGAGAAGCTGAGCAATGCAAAGAATGACATGTCAGGAAATGTGCTTTAATTCTGCTCATTTACTCACATAATCTCTGTATGTGGACAGAAGATACTTGGCTCATGTGTGACTAGCCCTGCCTTGATCTTGTAGTTTGATTTTGCCCACATAACCGTTTAAACACTTGCACTTACTAGATCTCTGTTGGCTGGATTTGCCCTGTGGGTGAAAAGAGAAAGAGACAAGCTTAGTATCTCTCTGAAATCAGCAGTCTTCATAAAGTTTTCTTAGAGAGAGGGCGGCTACACTGAAAATGATGAGACAGAAATGCAATAAAGTCTGGCATGCTTGCTAATAACTAAAATGACTTTTTCTTAGTATCATTCCATGTGTGAATCTAATGTCTAGTATATCTAGTATTGCTGAAATATTGAGAAGAGCAGCTTTAAGTTTGATTCCAAGTAAACGTCAAAAGTCATTACAAAACATCTTGAACCAAACAGCATGTTGTTCTTAAATTCAAATAGTGTTAGACTGGTGTGGCTGAATTAGTTGGACAGTCTAATCATGCAAAATGCAGATGCAGCATTTACAGCAAAATGATCCATGTTAACATCGTTAAGTAGAGGAAAAATAAGATTGTCACAGGACAATGGCATTTTCACAATACCTTGTGTATAGAAGACAAGCAGGCAGGTGAGAAGGCAGCAGCAGCTGATTCATAGTTATTTGCTGTAGATGGAGTTCTGGATCTGGTGCACCCAGTCTGTCTTCAGTCTGGACTATCAGTAGTGTACTGCTCCAGGGTTACTCTATTTTATATTACACTGGGGCACATCATCAACAGAATGGAACAACCACAAATGACTGCTGTGCAGCACAAATGCTCACTTTCTCTGACTCTTCTTTCTTCCAATCAACCTGCTTCCAGAAACAGAAGCATTTCTTTACTCCTGAGATTTGAATCAGAATCATTTTAGTCTACAGAATGGCTTCTTTGTGATATTGTGAAATGATTGAATAAATTAAATATGAGGCATATAGACAAAGCAAAGACAAACTAAGGAAACATCAATCTGACATTGTAATGGATGGCATTCACACACAGCCCCAAGCACTTTGCCTGCTATTCAAACAGCATCAAGGATGTAATACCTGCATGTTTTAATTCCTTTTAATTTGATCAAGGCTGCAAAGAAAATAAAGAAAAAATGTTCATGTGATTTCAGACATCTGTAGTGTTGTGAAACAAATGAATGCGTATAATCATAAAACCAGGGTTTTCTACCATAACCATAAAATTTATAATCATCGAATCCATACTACAGAGACACCATCCATCCATTGTGGTGGTGTTCACTAGTTCACTAGTGGTCACCATTCCTCTGTCTACCTTCATTAAGGAGAAAATGCAGCAGGCAAGTGTAACCATAGAGATCTGCACACAGCATAGTGCTCTGTCTTTAACAAAAGTTGTGTCTCTTACAAAACTAGCATGATTATTGTTAAAATAACATTTACTCAGATTTAATCATATGATCATTTATAGTTATATTATTATTATAGTAACTGACATCCCATCAATCTCGATGAACATTTTCAGAGGTAAAGTGTCTGTTTGCTCTTGATATCATGGGTGTGATTACAATAAAAATAGTAAGTGACATACAATGTAGATATGAACCAAAATAAAATGTACTTTAATCTCCCACACAAGTGAAACACATGCACTCACCTCCTATTACTGCAATGCTTTTTGCACCTACTCATTAAAACCAGACCTGGATATACAATTATAGGTAACTACAAATTATAAATACATAACAGTAATAAAATAAAATACAATATAAAAAAACACAGATAAAAAATCTGAGTGTAGCAGGTGCACACCAAATTGAATAGGCACGACACCACTGCTATAATGGTGCCTTAACTAAATGATTTCATTCTGGACTAAAGTGGTAACATCCTGATGTCTGTGTCCATCATTTAGTGGAGTGTGCACTGTTTCTGAAAAGCATGTAAGATACTTTTATTTTATTTCAACACAATACTGAAAGTTCTTTCATAGGAAACACTGTCTTTTCAAGGAGTAGTAAGTCAAGACTTTAAAGGAGTATTTTATCTTTTTCTGTGAGTCAGCAGCCAGCTTATGCGTCAGCAGTTTGAAATGGTGATGAAATATTGTCTAACTAAAGACTGCTTTAGTAAATTAGGTATTAGTTTTGTATGGCTGGAGGATATAACTGATTCTACTGTCGTAGAAGTAATGACATATGTTCCCCTTTTTATATTTCACTAAAGCATAAGACTTACAAAGAAATGGGATGAAACTGACACAAACAGGCTGAGGGAATGTCCCTGTTCAATATCAACCTGAACCAGGCGTGCAAGCGGCTGAGTAGTGAGTGATGAGGGCACATGAGCAGAAAAAAAGATCCGGAAGGGTCTAAAGGTTCATTTGTGGTCATAAGCTAACAGAATTATGAGACTGAGCAATATTAAGTTATCTTGCATCAAAATGAGTATTTTCTGGTCAGGATAATTTAATCTGTAAGCGTACATGTCAGTCCATGTGGTGCTTTGCGTATCTCCTACACACAGAAAGTTTAATTGGGACAGCTCTCAAGCCCAATAATAAGACAATTATGAACTATTCTGCAAATGTAGGGTATGATTCAAAATATTTTATGAGAATGGCTTTGTAGAATTAGATGTTACCTAGGTAGAGCCAACTCTGTAGCCATGAAATGACTGAAAAATGTCATATCACTGTCATATGGTGTTTATTGCTTATTTTAGAAATATAACAACTGCCTACTTATAAGTAATGTGTGGCATGGTGGTGCAGTGGTTAGTACTGTCACTTTCCGTTTTCCTTTCATTTCTTTAGTCAATAGGTCTTGTAAATCAAGCTTTCGTTTTCCTGGGAAATATTGTATGCAGTGGAAGATAAAACTGTAAAGTTAAGTTGAGGCTCATTAGAGAAGCAGCATTGTTTGTAATATATGTAATAAATCAATAAGCATGCATTTAATAAATGCACCAGGATTCTAGGATGTTGGCTAAAAAAGTTTAGATATTTGACAGTAGTTGTTGAAATCATGCACAAAAGACATCACCATTATTACAAGAGCACGGACACGGGACTCAACTGCAGGACTTGGGAGGCGAATACAGGGAGGTAACAGTCTTTAACAACGGGTGAGTTCGGTACATGGGAAATCAGTCCCGGGTAAAGCGGGCAAACAATCCAAAGGAGTAAGGCAAAGCAGAGGGCTTTTTCTTTAACTGGTTTCGGGTGGTGACGTGAAGCGATGGGATGGACCCTCATGGACCTGGGGGCGAAGAGCGAACTGCAGCAGGAGTTGATGACAGCAGGACTGGGAAAGTCCGACAAACCGAGAGCCAGTTTATGGCTCTCCACCCTGTGGCAGGTCCCGAGTCCGCAAACCTGATCTCTGGTCGTCACGAGGGAGAGCTGGCGTCTGGCGTCGTCTGCAGTTTTCTTGGTCCGAGCAGTGCTACGAAGCAGTATGTGGCGGACCCCAGCCCAGATCCTCCTGCAGCGGCGAATGAGTACCTGGGCAGATGGTACCCCTACCTCCACTTCAGACTCCGGGAACAGTGGAGGCTGGTATCCATAGGCACACTGAAGAGGAGAGACCAGAAGAAACTTGGGAAGTGTGTTGTTGCACTGCCACCCAAATGCCCAAACTGCGCACATAATCGACACCCGTCCTGAAACCATGAAGATGACATACATGATACAACAGCGCCTCTGCCGTTTCTTTGGCAGAGGGCAGCTTAGGAAGAGGCACAAAGTGTACCATCTTGGAGAATCTGTCCCGCAATAGTATGTAGAATGGTGAGTGTTACCATCAGATGAGAACCTGTGACGAAGTCGGAGAGATGTCTGACCAGGGACGATGGGGCTGGGGAGGTTGCAGAAGACCATGAGAGTTCCGGGAGACCTTGTTCCTAGCACAGACCCAGGGCAGGCAGCCACGTACTCCCCACCTCCTTCCATCATGACACCAGAACCGCCTGATTATGAAGAAGAAGGAGGAAGGGAGAATGGTGGAGGCCGTCTTAGGGCTGGGATCAGGATCAAACATCCTGGAAAGGGCATCAGGTTTAGTATTCTTAGAACCCGGATGGTACGGTACTCCAAATTCTTGTGATCAGTCCATACCAGAAATGGCTGCTCAGCTCCCTCCAGCCAGTGCCGTATTCCTCCCAAAACCACCTTCACAGCCAACAGCTCCCGATCCACCCATCATAGTTCCTCTCGCTGGGAAAGTTTCCCGGGAGAGAAAGGCTGAGGATGGGAGCTTCCAGTGAGTGACAGCTGGGGAGGCACTGCCCCGATACCCAAATCCGAGGCGTCCACTTCCACTATGCACTGGAGATGTGGGTCAGGAAGAGGACTGGAGCCAAAAGTAAACGTGCTTTTAGCCTTTGAAAAGCGGACTCGGCCTGAAGTGCCACTGGAACTAACATGAGAGGTTAGAGCATGCAGGGGCTGCCACAGTGCTAAAGTTTCTAATAAACTTTCATTAGTTTTGAAACCCGAAAGCAGCTGCACCATCTTTGCGATTGGTAGGCATGACCACTTGGCTGCAGCACCTTCTCAGGATTCAGGAGTCGATGTACTGCCGCATGGCGAGCTCCCTGTCTGGTGGAGAGAGAGAATATAGCCGACCCTTGGGCGGAGAGGTCCCCGGGAGGAGATCGATGCAGCAGTCATAAGACCGGTGAGGAGGTAGGGACATGGCCGGTCTTGCTGTTACCTCATGTGGTCATGGCTGGGCGGGGAATACGGTCAGTCTGGAGGCTCACTGTGGGTGTGACCGGGTGGAGTAGGCGACATCTGAGCGGAGGCGTAAGAGACCAACCACAGACTTGATAGCGGAGATTGAAGGAGGACAGGGGAGAAATCTTTTCCCCATTTCAGCACCTTGCCAGTGGACCAATCAATGTGAGTATTGTGCTTAATAAGCCATGGTAACTCCAAAATTAGCGGGGTTTTGCTGATGAGCTCAGAATGATTACCGCTTATGTTGAGCTGGACCGGGTGAATGTGGTGAGACACCCGGCACAGAAGACAACCATCAGAGCGGTGGCTTCAGGGGTTTGGACGGGAATAATCTCAGGCCCAGATGCTCATCAGATGCTGGTCCATAAAATTAGCGTCCCTCCCTGGAATCTGTAGCTGGGTGAACAGCCCTCTGCCCGGAAGTGGCCAGTTCAATAGACAGGAGAGATCGGTGGAAGACGTGGTTTGGCTCACCAGTGAGCCCTGTCTCTTACTGGACAGGAAACAAGAAAATGCCGACTCTCTCCTGCCCTCTGTAGCATCATTAATACCGGCTCTTCTGGAAAGTCGGGCTCAACCTTCATGGGCTCCTCCAGCAGCTGACGGTGGCACTGCGGCACTGGGCGCTGTGGCGATGACCAAAGCGGCGTCGTCTGCTCTGCCGGGAGGGACCGCTGCATGCCCGGCGCTGGTGTGCGGCTTCGATGGCGTAGTCCGCAGTGCTGGCGTCCGCCCTGCGTGGCGACATCAGAGCCCAGGCCGCCTCACACGACGAGGCCCGGTGGAGTCAAATCTTACTCCAGGCGTCCATGAATCCACTCGGTGAGTAGCAGATGGGAGAGTCCTGTGCCCATTCTGCTTGTGACCCGGAAACCTCCGCTCTGCCAGACAGATGAGTGATGCAAAGGCCACCTTGGCTGCTTTCGGTGGGAAACTCCCGACGTGTAACTTTCGATGTGGAGCCACATAAACCAAGACGACACTTGCCCACCTCACGGAGAACGATCCGGTCGAGCCAGAGGGGCAGCCGTAGCAACAGAGACCACCGGAGAGTGTGGAGCGGGAACAGGAGTAGACGCCGCGGGGATTGTTGCCGGAGGTGGAAGTCTGGAAGGCCTCCAGCGGGTCACCAACTGCTGGATCTGGGCCCTCGGTTGGCCTACCTCATTCGACCGGGCCTGGAAACTCTGTTGATGATCTAGGTCGTCAACCATCACACAGACAACAGAGAGTTGTTCCTCCTGGTGATGAATCCGGGTCCCCGTCTGCTGAGTCCATGGCTGGCCAGATTGTTCTATTACAAGGCACGGACGCAGGACTCAACTGCAGGACTCGGGAGGCAGATACAGGAGGTAGCAGTCTTTAATAACAGGCAAAGGTTGATTTACACAGGGAAATCAGTCAGGTAAAGCAGGCAAACAATCCCAAGGGTAAGGCGAGAGCAGAGTTGAAGAACAGGCGGTCAAAACCGAGAAGCACTGAAACGCTGGAGAGTAGGATACATAGTTCACTAACAATCCTGGCCCTGGAGAAGGAAACAGGGTTTAAATATGCAGGTAATTAGGGGTGTGACAGAGACCAGGCGAAACCGGGAGGCTGGGTAAGGGGCGGGGACGAGACTGACTGTGACAGCCATTCTTCGCTAACAGTGCGACTATGGCACTTGTCCATGAGCTGATGTTAGCTAGGCAGTGCATCTCTTGGTCAACAGGTTGGAAAGATAACCGTGTTACATGTTAAAATGCATTGACATGTATTTGCACAAAAATCCAGACAATATATGGATGATGGAAATACTTGTAGAAGTACATACATCATCATCATCATTTTAAGCGAGACAATGATTATCTTGTCTTTTAGTCAGGAGTTTAGTTCCAGCTCTGGTCATCATCAGCAAGATGGAAAGCAGCAATGGATTGAATTGACACTTTGGCTATTATTAAATATTAAATATTTAGTTTCAATTTTATATTTAGATAACATATTTAAATTAAAGATCATCATGCTGGGCAATACAGATGCACATCTCTCAGTAAATAATAACATCAAGTATTGAGCCATGCTGTAGTATAAATCTTTTTACATATGAAATGTATGAAAGAAATTCTAGTCATTATCATTCACGATTTATTGAAGTGAAGGCTTCAGAGATATACTCCTTTCTCAATCTAAATGTACACTCTTACAGCACTGCAGACTTTTAGCTTCACAAACACATCCTGGGTGTTTACACAATATTCTGTGACCACTGCTGTGTGTGACTGCAGAGGGTGCTGATGCATTGGAATCGGTGTGAGCTGAAAGCTGCATGCACGATGCATGTACAGTCAAAACAATGTGATATCTGTCTGTCATTGTGAAGTCTGTTTTAGTATATTTCACTTGTCAACATGTAACAATGAAATGAAAACTATAAATGCAAATTGTTTCTTTGTGACTGTCGTAGGGAGCAAACACAGCTGCAATAATATGATCATGGATACATCTACAGACAGACACACAGGCAGGAGAGGTCATCGGTCATGAGTCAGTTTACGTAGTGGTGGTTATTGACGATTGATTGACAGCAGAGTTTTGTTTTTATTGGGACAACTCAAGTGGATGTTGGAGAGAAAGTTTATAAATTGAAATGACAGTATTTCAAATAAGAATTGAAAGTAATTTTTACTACTTTTAGATGCTTGCCACACAAGATCTAAATTATGTAGTTGTAGTGAACAATTTAAAGAAAACAATTATTCAAATATTGTCAGCTGCTTGAACTTCTCACTGTTTATGTTTATGTTATAAAAAGCCTACTATTGCAGTACCCAGAGCCTGACCTCAACCAGCTGACAACTACGGCATGATGTGATCATTCAACACCAGCGTTGGACACTGTATTCTGTGAACATGCATGAGGTGAAAGAAAGACAGAAAGTCAAAGTATTTAAAAGTATATACAGATGATTTATTTGATATGTACACATAGAAGACAATATAAGTTAGAGGACAAACAGACCGCCCCCAGTCACTTCTACCCACTTATTGTATTTACTTGACGAGAGCAGTGATGGTGAACAACAGCAATAAAGAGTGTTTCAGCTCATGCTCTTCAGTGCAGTGGCGAGTCCTACAGCCTGGATGTTGTGTGGAGTCTCGTTGAGCTTGAAGCTCACTGTCGTGTCCGTTGAGCTTCGAAGCTGCTGTCGTGTTCTGATTTTCCTCTGGTACCTGAATCAACAGATGACACTGTTAGTAAAAGCATCAGAGATGTGGAACATTCACAGGCATATTTCTTATTAGAGACCTGAGCATGAACACTGTGTTATGTTGTCTGAAAGTTGATGCAGACCAGCCCATCTTATAGCTTGTTTTCAGTATGAGTTTTCAAGTGGTGAGTGTGGATTCACACATTTCTCCTTATTTTCTGTTGTAATGCTGAGAAGGAAGAAAGAGCTTTGTTAGAAGAAGCTGAGCAATGCAAAAGAATGACATGTCAGAAATGTGCTTTAATTCTGCTCATTTTACTCACATAATCTGTATGTGGACAGAAGATCACTTAGCTCATGTGTGACTGGCCCTGCCTTGATGTCTTGTAGTTTGATTTTGCCCATAACCGTTTAAACACTTGCACTTACTAGATCTGTGGCTGCAGTTGCCCTGTGGTGAAGAGAAAGAGACAACAGTATCTCTGAAATCAGGCAGCAGTCTTCATAAAAGTTTTTTCTTAGAGGCAGCCATTGAAAATGATGAGCAAGAAATGCAATAAAGTCTGGCATGCTTGCTAATAACTAAAATGACTTTCTTGTAGTATCATTCCCATGTGCCTTGAATCCAATGTCTAGTATCTAGTATTGCTTTGCTGAAATATTGAGAAGAGCAGCTTTAAGTTTGATTCCAAGTAAACTAAATAAAGTCATTACAAGCATCTTGAACCAAACAGCATGTTGTTCTTAAAATTCAAATCAGTGTTAGACTGGTGTGGTCGTTGGACAGTCCCTAATCATGCAAAATGCAGATGCAGCATTTACAGCAAAATGATCCATGTTAACATACGTTAAGTAGAGGAAGGAAAAACAAGATTGTCTGGGACAGTAACATTTTCACAATACCTTGTGTATAGAAGACAAGCAGGCAGGTGAGAAAGGCAACAGCAGCTGAATTGTAGTTGTTGCTGTAGATGGGTTCTGGATCACAGTGCACCCAGTCTGTCAGTCTGGACTATCAGTAGTGTACTGCTCAGGGATTACTCTATTTATTTTATACACTGGGGCATCATCAACAGAATGGAGAACAACCCACAAATGACTACTGTACAGCACAAATACTTTCACTTTCTCTGACTCTTCCTTTTCTTCCAATCAACCTGCTTCCAGAAACAGAGCATTTCTTCTCCTGAAGTTTTGGCTCAAAGATCATTTTAGTCTAGAATGGCTTCTTTGTGATATTGTAGAAATGATTGAATAAATTAAATATGAACACATAGACAAAACAAAGACAAACTAAGGAAACATCAATCTGACTTTGTAATGGATGGCATTCACACACAGCCCCAAGCACTTTGCCTGCTATTCAAACAGCATCAAAGATGTAATACCTGCATAATGTTTTATCCCTTTTAATTTGATCAAAACTGCAAAGAAAATAAAAGAAAAATATTTCACGTGATTTCCTACATCTGTAATGTGGTGAAATAAATTAATGCATTATAATCGTGAAACCAGAGGTTTTCTACAACCATCAAATTTATAATCATCGAATCCATACTACAGAGACACCATCATCCATTATAGGGTCAGTGTTCACTAGTTCACTAGTGGTCACCATTCACTCTGTCTACCTTCATTAAGGAAAATGACAGCAGGCAGTGTAACCATAGAGAGACCACTGCACACAGCGCATAGTGCTCTGTCTTTAACAAAGTTGTGTCTCTTACAAACAACATGGTGTGTTAAAATAAACATTGCTCAGATTTAATCATATGATCATTTATAGTTATATTATTATTATAGTAACTGACATCCCATCAATCTCATTCAGACATTTTCAGAGGTAAAATTGTCTGTTTGCTCTTGTTATCATGGAGTGTGATTACAGTAAAAATAAAAGTAAAGACATTGACATGCAATGCATAGATATGAACCAAAATAAAATGTGTGCTTTAATCTCCCACACAGAACAAGCACATGCACTCACCTCCTATTACTGCAATGCTTTTGCACCCTCGTAAAACCAGACCTGGATATACAATTATGGTAACTACAAATTATAAGCCATAACAGTAATAAAATAAAATACAATATAAAAAAACACAGATATAAAATCCAGTGTAGCAGGTGCTACCAAATTGAATAGGCACGACACCACTGCTATAATGGTGCCTTAACTAAATGATTTCATTCTGGACTAAAGTGGTAACATCCTGATGTCTGTGTCCATCATTTAGTGAATTATTACTTTTGTTTGCAGAAAGCATGTAAGATCACTTTTATTTTATTTCAACACAATACAGTTCTTTCATAGGAAACACTGTCCTTTTCAAAAGAATTATTGCAGTCAGCTTTAAGGGTATTTTATCTTTTCTGTGAGTCAGCAGCCAGCTTGTCGTCAGCAGTTTGAAATGGTGATGAAATATTGTCTAACTAAAGGGCTCTTTAGTAAATTGCATTATTAGTTTTATGGCTGGAGGATATAACTGATTCTACTGTCATGCAATGTGGTATATGTTCCCTTTTATATTTTTCACTAAAGCACTTAAGACTTACAAAGAAATGGGATGTGAAACTGACACAAACGAACACAGTGTCCTGTTCCAATATCGGCTTTAGACAGGCGTGCAAGCATTTAGTGGTGAAAAGGTGATGAGGGCACATGAGCAGAAAAAAGATCGGAAGGGGTCTAAAGCAGAATTTAAACATAGCCCTTGGGCCACATCGACCTATACCCTAAACAATTAGAAGCGACCCACTGAACTATCCCAAACAATCCCTCTAAACATGGCCTATTTTTTAAATTGCATTTTCCTATTATAAAATAGCTGCACTTAATGATTATGGTTGGCATTCTAATTAAAATTTACCTTATTTATGAACTATTTACAGTAGTAGCTAATTTTCACCCCCTCACAATGGTATATTCAGCGTGACTTTGCTTGTGATCAGCGTGAAGTGTCTTGTAGCGAGAGGAGCGAACTAACGGAAGAAGGCAGAAAACAAAATGCCAAACTGTTGAGGAAGCGGAAAATAGATTTAGAGCGTAAGTTTTAACCTTCTGGGGAACAGACTGGGCAGATCTGTCTAAAAATCTTAAGTTTATATCTGTAATATCCTAAGCAGTTTTACGATAGTGAGATGTGGTTTTACTGTATCGGAGATTCCGCTGAAGATGTGTGGTTTCATGTCACAATGCGACACTTCCTTGTTTTCTATGCCACACGTAAAAGACCAGTAAAAAATAGGCGTTTGGCAGACTCCATGCATGAACAGCGAATGGAAAAAGCGTTACTAGGCAGAATACTTTCTTTTTCAACCAATCAGTGGACGGGTCCTATGACGTATTCTAGCCAATCAAAGGAGTCTGAGGTCTTGGTGGGGAGGGACAATAGAGAGAGACAGTGCAAGGAAAAGGTAAAAAGAAAAAAAAAAAAAAAAAGTTTGTCTAATCTGCAAAGATAAAGTGGCGGTGCTCAAAGAATTTAACATTTGCGATGCCAAGGCCAAGCGAACTGCAGCAAATAGTCATTATAATCTCCACAATATTACTAGTTGTCACTTTGGTCATATCATTTCCTATTAGACTGACCCTGGCCCCTCGCCACAGAAAGGGAAAGTTGATGTGGCCCCCACTGAAAAAAGTTTGGGGACCCCTGATCTAAAGGTTCATTTGTGGTCACAAGCTAACAGAATTATGAGACTGAGCAATATTATGTTATCTTGCATCAAAATGAGTATTTTTCTGATCAGGATAATTTAATCTGTAGAAAGCGTACATGTCAGTCCATGGCAGATGCTTTGCATTATCTCTACAGAAAGTTTGAGTGAGTACGCTCTCCAAGCCCAATAATGAACAATTATGAACTATTCTGCAAATGTAGGGGGTATGATTCAAAATATTTTATGAGAATGAGCACACTGTGAAATTAGATGTTACCTAGTGAGCAACTCTGTAGCCCATGAAATGACTGAAAAAATGTCCTTATCACTGTCATATGGTGTTTATTGCTTATTTTAGAAATATGCTGTACCTACTTATAAGTAATGTGTGGCATGGTGGTGCAGTGGTTAGTACTGTCACTTTCCGTTTTCCTTAGAGCCTAGCTTCATGAAGAAATGATCAGCATTACTTTGAATAAGAGAAAGAAGAAGCATGTTCACTGAAGTTCAACTGAAACTGGTTTATATTGAATTTGAAGCGCCTCAAAGCAGCCAAGAGTTTGTTCATTTTCTTTGGTCAATACGTCTTGTAATCAAGCTTTCATTTCCTGGGAAATATTGTATGCAGTGGAAGATAAAACTGTAAAGTTAAAAGTGAGCTCATTAGAAGAAGCAGCATTGTTTGTAATATATGTAATAAATCAATAAAAGCATGCATTTGTAAATGAACCCAGGATTCTAGGATGTTGGCTAAAAAATTAAGTTTAGATATTTGACAGTAGTTGTTGTTGAAATCATACACACAGACATCGCCATTCTTCTTAAACAGTGCGACTGGCACTTGTCCATGAGCTGATGTTAGCTGGGCAGTGCATCTCTTGGTCAACAGTTGGGAAAGATCTTGTGTTGCATGTTAAAATGCATTGACATGTGTTGCACAAAAATCCAGACAATATATGGATGATGGAAATACTTGTAGGCGCACATCATCATCATCATTTTAAACGAGACAATGATTATCTTGTCTTTTAGTCAAGGTTTAGTTCCAACTCTGGTCATCATCAGCAAGATGAAAGCAGCAATGAATTGAATTGACACTGTGGCGCTATTATTAAATATTAAATATTTAGTTTCAATTTTATATTTAGATAACATATTTAAATTAAGAGATCATCATGCTGGGCAATACAGATGCATCTCAGTAAATAATAACCATCAAGTATTGAGCCATGCTGTAGTATAAATCATTTTTACATATGAAATGTATGAAAGAAATTCTAGTCATTATCATTCACGATTTATTGAAGTGAAAGGCTTCAGAGATATATATTTCTCAATCTAAATGTACACTCTTACAGCACTGCAGACTTTTGACTACAAACACATCCTGGGTGTTACAATATTCTGTGACCACTGTAATGTGTGACTGCAGAGTGTGATGCATTGAGAATCAGTGAGCTGAAAGCTGCATGCGTGCATTGTACAGTCAAAACATGTGATATCTGTCTGTCATTGTGAAGTCTGTTTTAGTATATTTCCTTGTCAACATGTAACAATGAAATGAAAGCTATAAATGCAAAATTGTTTCTTTGTGACTGTCATTAGGAGCAAACACAGCTGCAATAACCATGATCATGGATACATCTACAGACAGACACACGGGCAGGAGGTCATCGGTCATGAGTCCAGTTGAAGTAGTGGTGGTTATTGACTGATTGATTGACAGCAGAGTTTTGTTTTGTGGACAACTCAAGTGGATGTTGGAGGAAAGTTTATAAGAATTGATGACAGTATTTCAAATAAGAATTGAAAGTAATTTTACTACTTTTAGATACTTGCTACACAAGATCTAAATTATGTGTAGTTGTAGTAGACAATTTAAAGAAAACAATTATTCAAATATTTGTCAGCTGCTTGAACTTCTCACTGTTTATGTTTATGTTATAAAGCCTACTGTGCAGTGTGAAGCCCTGACCTCAACCAGCTGACAACTTCAGCATGATGTGATCATTCAACACCAGCATTGGACCTTTGTATTCTGTGAACATGCATGGTGAAAAAGACAGAAAGTCAAAGTATTTAAAAGTATATACAGATGATTTATTTGATATGTACATGAAGACAATATAAGTTAAGAGGACAAACAGACACTTTGATCACTTCTACCCACTTATTGTATTTACTTGACAAAAGGCAGTGATGGTGAACAGCAACAATAAAAAGAGTGTTTCAGCTCCATGCTCTTCAGTGCAGTGGCAGAGTCCTACAGCCTGGATGTTGTGTGGAGTCTCGTTGAGCTTGAAGCTGCTGTGGTGTCCGTTGAGCTTGAAGCTGCTCTGTCGTGTTCTGATTGCATTCCTCTGGTACCTGAATCAACAGATGACACTGTTAGTAAGCATCAGAGATGTGGAACATTCACAGGCATATTTCTTATTAGAGACCTGAGCATGAACACTGTGTTATGTTGTCTGAAGTTAGTGAACCAGCCCATCTTTTTGCTTTTGTTTTTCAGTATGAGTTTTTCAAAGTGTTGAGTGTGGATTTCACATTTCTCCTTATTTTTCTGTTGTTATAATGCTGAGAAGGAAGAAAGAGCTTTGTTAGAGAAGCTGAGCAATGCAAAATGACATGTCAGGAAGTATTGCTTTAATTCTGCTCATTTACTCATAATCTCTGTATGTGGACAGAAGATACTTGGCTCATGTGTGACTGGCCTGCCTTGATGTCTTGTAGTTTGATTTTGCCCACTTAACCGTTTAAACACTTTACTTACTAGATCTGTTGGCTGGTTGCCTGTGGGTGAAAAGAAGACAAGCTTGTTATCTCTGAAATCAGGCAACAGTCTTCATAAGTTTTTCTTAGAGAGGCAGCCCATTGAAAATTATGAGACAGAAATGCAATAAAGTCTGGCATGCTTGCTAATAACTAAAAAATGACTTTTCTTAGTATCATTCCATGTGCCTTGAATCTAATGTCTGAAATATCTAGTATTGCTGAAAATATTGAGAGAAGAACAGCTTTAAAGTTTGATTCCAGAAGTAAACCGTAAGAATCATTACAAGCATCTTGAACCAAGCAGCATGTTGTTCTTAAATTCAAAATCAATTGAACTGGTGTGGGTCGTTGGACAGTCCTAATCATGCAAAATGCAAGATGCAGCATTTACAGCAAAATGATCCATGTTAACATACGTTAAGTAGAGAAGGAAAACAAGATTGTCTGGGACAGTAACATTTTCACAATACCTTGTGTATAGAACAAGCAGGCAGGTGAGAAGGCAACAGCAGCTGGGTATAGTTGTTGCTGTAGATGGGTTCGGATCTGAGTGCAGTCTGTCTTCAGTCTGGACTATCAGTAGTGTACTGCTCCAGGGATTACTCTATTACATACACTGGGGCACATCATCTAACAGAATGGAGAACAACCCACAAATGACTACTGTGCAGCACAAAATCTTTCCACTTTCTCTGACTCTTCCTTTTCTTCCAATCAACCTGCTTCCCAGAAACAGAAGCATTTCTTCTCCACAAGTTTTGGCCCAAAGAGACAAGCGTTTACAATAAATAACAATAAGAATTTACAATAAATATATGAACCAAGCTTTGAAATGATTTTCAGCTTGGCTAAACCAAAAGTTAAAGTGACTCTTTAAATCAGATGTCTACTTGTGTCATTGGTCTTTTATGTCTACTAGTCGCACCACATATCAGTTGTTTTTAGATGTCTTCTTTATGTGTCACTCACCTGTCTCATATCTCTTTCCATTTGATGGATCAATCCATGCTGACTCTGAGACACACATAAGTTTAAATCAGATAAAGCATGGCTTTTGACTATTCACTACTGTAGGATGGATTGGGAAATAAACCACCCATTCATCTTTTGGTGATCTTTAGTCAAACCGAAATGCTTAGAAAAGTCATAGCAGTTGATTCCCGGCTAAGCTGCACGTTTTGATAGCATTTTTGTGTATGTGCGACAAAAACAGCGGGAGGAGTAGTGTCCCAAAAAAGGGCGTAAGGATAACTAGAAAAACTAGAAAAATTGTATTTCCTGTGGAAATACGGTGTGGATGCCATCTGCCGAAATGCCCGATGCATCTGTGGAAATTTGTATGAAAAGATAGAATTGTAGGATATTTTGAAATATTTTATGAATTTGTACAGTGTTCTAAGAAAGCGTGAGATTACCTGAAAAAAAGTTGAGTAATCTTTCTATATTTGCAATATTTGTCACTGCACCTTTAACTGATAAAATTAAGCTGTACTGCTCTCATCAAATATGATGGCACAGATCACAACATGAACAGAATAAAAACACTTATGTAACTAAACAAACACACTAACAAAGTTAACAGTTTCGTGCTTAGCCGTGTTAAGCTATGTAAAGCTAAATGCTCAGTACGTTACCGGTCCGTTTGGGTCCACTCGTTGTCGCTCCTTAGAATCAGCTGGCAGACTGTGTGTGCCATCTTAACGAGTTGCCAGTTAAATTGTCGTAGCTTGTTACAATCAGCTGGCAGACTCTGTGTGCCACATGCGCACGGTTTGTTTACACTTAGCGTTAGCGCCGTGCTAACCAGAGAGGACAGGTACGCACGTGTCTGAGTGACAGAGGGAGAGACGCTGACCGAGAGTAAACAGCTGCAAACAGCAGATAAAGTCGTGTCCAGACCAAACTGCTGTAGTTACCATCAAACCGACTTCGCCAGATGTATTACGAGGCTTTCCTGATCTGTAGGTGACCTTTTTACATCATTTCCGCCACGGAAAGGATTTCTTTCGCCTGGTAGAGAAACGGGTTTGTCTGCTTGCCTGCAGAAAAATCACTCCTTTTTAATGTGGCACGTAATGGGCAATGGGAAAATTTTACAAAATATTTAATCATTTGTACAGTATTAATAGTAGAGATTTGTAAATGAATGGCTCCATTGTGCTGAATGGTGGCATCTGGTGGCATTATTTTTATGTTTGTAGGACAGGATTTGTGGGACTTGAAAGGCTGCAAAAAATGTACAGAAGAAGAAAAATAAAAATAATAATAAACTTGAAGAACAACTAGAAAAATTTCAAAAGAAATTTTTTAGTGTGTCTATGTGTGTTTTTGCGTGTGTGGTGTAGTGTCTGTTAATGAGAAAGTTTTACAAAGTCTTTTATTTTGAAGGGACTCTTATTTTGAAAGAATTTTGTCTTGTCTGTGTGCAGTGTGTCTTTCTGTGTCTTTATCTTTGTGAAAAGAAGGATAAAATGGCTGACATTAAAAATGTAGTCTTGATTAGTCATTGATATCATACAGAGACTTCAACAAAGTTAGTCAAAGGCAGACTTGAGGTTGCCAAGCAACCAGGGTGAGCTGCAGGTCAGAGCAATTAGTCACAGGTGCTGCATGGACTCTCTGAAGTCTCTGAATGAAGCCCTTTGAAGAGGTGGCGTTCAATGCCAAATGGTGTGTTGTATCCAAAAGCCGAAATAATCTTGGAATCTTGTGGACTAGTTCTCTGTCAAGTATGTGTCACAGTCAGTCTCTGCTCCGCCTACTCCAGCCTCCTGGTTTCCCGCCTTGTCTCTGTTACGCCCCTATTACCTGTGTATTTAAACCCCCTGTTTCCCCTTCTCCAGTGCCAAATTGTTAGTGAACCATGCGTCCTACTCTCCAGCGTTTTCCCAGTGTGCCTCTCGGTTTTGACCCTCACCTGTTCTTCGCCCTTGCTCTCGCCTTACTCCTTTGGATTGTTTGCCTGCCTTACCTGACTGATTTCCCGTGTACCGAACCATTGCCTGTTATTAAAGACTGGTTACCTCCTGTATCTGCCTCCCGAGTCCTGCAGTTGAGTCCGTGCCTTGTAATAGTATGAGAGCTAAATGTTAAAAACTCTAGCCTGAATCATCTGGTAAAGACCAGGTACTCCCTGCCCTTCTGGAAATTGCTCCTCTCAAATGAACATGGGAGTATATGGGGCAGGAGATGCGTGTTGCTGCCGAATCTTTGTGTCTCCCGCCAAAACTATAATACTGACAGCTTCAGCAGTGTTATCACTGCGACGGCAACAAATTTTCCTATGTTTCTAGCTATAAATGTTTTCTGTAGCTTGACATCTGCAGCCGCAGTCGCAGTTTCTAGTTATAAATGACTTCTGTAGCTTGACATTTGCAGCCACAATCGCAGTTTCCAAATTTATTTTTCGACAAATTTTTCTCTCTCCACTCTAACGATGACATCACTCACACTAGCTACAAACATTCTCGCAATACACACCCATTCATTTTTTTGGTGTGGTTTTTGACATTTTTTGGTAAAACTGTTCAGTGAAACTCTTAGAAAAGTCATAGCAATTGATTTCCAGCCGAGCCAGTCATTTTGACACCTTGTTTGTGTATGTGCGGCAAAAGTTCTGAGAGGAGAAGCAAGCCAAAAAAAGGGCATAAGAAGAAGAAGAAGAAACGGAAGAATAAGTGCGGTGGATAATAGTGTGCTCTTTCAGGCACACTCAATAATAAAGGTTTGAAGAACAATGGTGTGTCTGCCCTCTGGGCATCCACACCAATAAGATGAAACGGAAGAATAAGCTCGGTGGATAGTATATAGTGTGTGTTTCAGGCACCTTCAATAAGCCTGAGGGATAATAAAGAGTGTGCTTTTTCAGGCACACTCAATAATAAGCGCGGTGAATAGTATATGGTGAGCTCTTTCAGGCACACTCAATAATAAGCCCAGTGAATAGTATATAGTGTGCTCTTTCAGGCACACTCAATTCATGAATCAATAAAAACATTAAAGCTGATCTCTGTGGATGTATTTATGTTCAATGAGTGTCAGTCAGCCTGGCAAGTTTTTGACAGCTGGTTCTGAGAGATTGGAGTTGGTGTGGATTGAACAGACACTCTGTCACTATTACTTTGTGATTGCTTTGATGCGTTTGGCATCTTCAAACCTTTATTGTTCTTTATTATTATTCTTGCACTTTGTTTATTTGGCACCTAACTACTCCTATATAATAATCTGTCCTACAGAATTCATTCAAATATCACAAATTTCAGCTCATTTAGGACATGATGATGTGTATTTTACTCAGTCATACCTTACATACTTCAGCTACAGAGTTCATTCAAACTTCATTACAATATTCTACTTTTTTCAACATTTTACACTTTATTACACTATTCTACTGTTATTCAACTCATTCCACAGTTTTGCATCAGACATTTCAGCAGAAGGAATCCACGCCACATTTTCCACAGGAAGTGCAGTGTTTCTGTTTCTTTTCTTGTTGTGTGTGGAATTTCCTGTTGCTCTCTCCGGTTGCTGGTGAATTTGAAACTGAGATGGACATCACATTTCCTTTATCCACTGACACGCATGCATATTAACACTAGGGCTGAACAATATATCGTTGCCGTATCGTTATCACGATATGAACATTCACGATATTAATATCGCAAAAACCAACGATATCGCCCTGCATGTACAGCTCAGACAGTCACAAATATCATTTGCTTGCCCTCAAATGTACAGCTCAGGCCAGCCAACCACACACCTTATTTCACGCTTGCCGTGGATTGACAGCTGAAACCAGCCAATGACAAAACATCCAAGGGAGGGAGACAGAGACACACACTACAGAAAGAAAGAAACATCAGTGTGGAAGATAAGACCGGTGCAGAATGTGCAGAGTTAGTGGGAAAAAATAAGTCATATTGTTCAGCCCTAAATGACACACACACATGCACATGACTCGTTACTCTGCTGACTGACCACTGACCTCATTGTGGGATCCACTATTCCTGACTCTCCTGTCCTCACTGTCACAGTAACTGCTGGGACATGTTCCCTCTGACCCAATGAATTATTCTTTCTTTACTTAACCGTCTACTGATAGTGACAGAAAATAAAGTTGATTAAATTCGTATTTATTGCACTGTTTCCCATGTGGCTTTACCTCTTGAATGGACTGCTCCACCTCCTGACAAAAGGGGTCACCCTTTGTTGTTGGAGAAACACCTTACCTTCCTGGTAGGCACAGTGTTCTCTGTATAGAAGTTGATGTAGTCTGTGATACAGCTGGTCAAACAGTCACTGTCCTCCCCATCCCAGTCAGTGGTGGTAAAGAACTGTGTACTGCACTGTAATGTTTTATTGTTGCAGGTGTCACAAACATACTGGGTGAAGGTGGGCAGAGTGGAGGACAGGGAAGAATGGTTAAAGAGGAACTGTGAGTGCAATGTTTGTGGAGCTCACAGGCCCCTGAAGCATCAGTGGAGGGTAGAACACAAACAGCTTGTGACGGTTTTTGGAGTAGCTATTTTATTTAAAGTTGTAGTTTTTAGTTTTTTGGGGTGCCAGTCGGGACTGAGCCTGACAATTTAAAACTAGCTACCACTCACGAAAACCACACAAAGGATGCACAAATTCAAAACACAATTCATACAACCTTAAACAAAAGATGTGAACAAACTAAAATCCCTTTTTCCCTACTTTAATTTTCATTAAAAATATTTACACAACAGAAAACCCATAAACAATGTCCACTCTTCAGTTCAATTTAGTTCAGACAGTTCAGTTCGGTTCAGTACCAACAAAAAACAACTGGTTTCTTTCTTTCAGTTTATTTCCAGCGAAAATACGTTCCAAACAATTACACTAAATCCTCCAAAAAGAGAAAGGGGAAAAAAAAACAAAACATTTTAATATTCCGGATTTCTAGCTCACCAGCCAGCACACAAGAGCTGTGTCTCAATTCAGGGGCTGCATCCTTTGAAGGATAGTTGCAGTGCATATGGAAAGCCGTTTGAGCATTTATTCAATATCCTTGATATCAGACTTAAGGTCCATGTACTAGTAAGCTTTTTGTCCTCACAAGTAAGATGATTTTACACACTAGTAGAACTACTAGGGCACACTAGTAGAACAACTGTGTCTTACTAGTAACGTTTTTTACACTACTAGTGCCACTTTTGGCCTACTAGTGCGCAATCAAACCCTACTTGTAAACTACTGTGCTGCACTAGTAACACTACTACGCCCTACTAGTAGGCATGTGTCACGCACTAGTAGCCTCCTGGACCCTACTAGTAGCACCAAAATGCCCACTAGTAGCAATAGTAAGGCACTTTTGACCTCACTAGTACTACTAGTAAGTACAAAAATGCCCACTAGTAGTACTAGTAAGGTATATTTTACCTTATTAGTACTACGAAAATGCCCATTAGTAGTACTAGTAACATCAAAAATGCTCACTAGTATTACTAGTGACAGATATTTTTTTCTTACTAGTGAGCCTCCGAACCCAACATGTAAGGAGTTTGGCTGTACTAGTATGACACAATACACTACTAGTGCGCAACTAGCACACTACTAGTACGCAATTGCACACTACTGGTGCGCGACTTCATTCAACTAGTAAGACATTTCTGTAACATGTAAGACATTTCTGCGCACTAGTAGGACAACTTTGGCATACTAGTAGGACAACTACGTCTTACTAGTGAAGCAAAACTGTACACTAGTTGACAACTGTGCGCTACTAGTACTACTAGTGACACTATAAAATTCTACTAGTTAACATCTACTGCCTCACTAGTAGTACTAGTAGCGCGCAGATGTCAACTAGTGCACAGTTTTGCTTCACTAGTAAGACGTAGTTGTCCGACTAGTATGCCAAAGTTGTGCTACTACTGCGCAGAAATGTCTTACATGTTACAGAAATGTCTTACTAGTTGCATAAAGTCGCGCACCAGTAGTGTGCAATTGCGTACTAGTAGCGCGCTAGGTGCGCACTAGTAGTGTATTGTGTCATACTAGTACAGCCAAACTCCTTACATGTTAGGTCCGGAGGCTCACTAGTAAGACAAACTTTGTTCTACTAGTTACACTAGTAAGAAAAAAATATCTGTCACTAGTAACACTAGTGAGCATTTTTTATGTTACTAGTACTACTAGTAATGTGCAAAAGTCCCCCACTAGTGCTACTAGTGGATATTTTGACACTTACTAGTGCTACTAGTACACATCTTGGCCCTTACTAGTGCTACTAGTAGACATTTTGGCTGTTACTAGTACTACTAGTAGACATGTTGCCCTCTACTAGCAGTACTAGTAAGATCGTGAATGTCTCACTAGTGCTACTAGTAGACATTTTGCCTGTTACTAGTAGTACTAGTAGACATTCTGGCCCACACTAGTAGTACTAGTAAGGTCACAAATGCCATATTAGTACTACTAGTGGACAGTTTGGTACATACTAGTAGTACTAGTAACATCATAATAGTCTCACTAGTGTTACTAGTGGACATTCTAGCCATTACTTGTGTACATGTAAGTTGCAAGATGCAGCCACTAGTAGTACTAGTGGCCTGCATGCAAATGAAGAAGGTGGGACATGGATTTTGATTGGTGAATGTTCAAGCTGTGTGCTTGAGGCCTTAAAGGGGCAGCTCTGGATAGTGTTTAGCAGCAGTCATTTTGGAAGATGGGTGTTTAACTTGTTTTGTATTATTATAAAATGAAAATTCACTCAATGCATTTCTAATATTAAAATGGTTATTAATTAGGTCATTTATTTATTTTTCTTTAGTATTTTTTTATTCATGTTTATTACATATTATATTACTTACAAATCAATATCAATTTTATCTCTATTTGTAGGAATACAAATATTCTAAGCTAATATAGAGATAGATAGACAGATAGATAGATATTTAGTGGCTAAGATATGCCCAGAATTATTATTTTAATAGTTTTTGTCATTACTTTGGTCCCCCTAGTAGTACTAGTGGACCTTTGATATCCGATATCAAGGACATCAGATATCCTTGATATCAGATATCAGATATCCAGATATCCAGGATATCTGATATCCTAGTAGCACTAGATGCCAGTTGTGTGACTAGGATATCTGATATCCAGGACACTAGTCCTGGATATCAAAGATATCGGATATCAGTGATATCACGGATATGCATATCCAGGACAGCGGATATCTGACATTGTTGATATCATCATCATAACATAACATCATTATTGTTCTTCTTATTACCATCAACAACAACAGTAAAAGCTCATCAGGCTTTATGGGGTTAAGTTTTTGCTGGGTGGAATCCTTTCAGAAGAGCCAATAGGAAACCTCAATGCCTGTGCCGTCCCCACCTCCCCATTAACATTTTATTTCACTAGTTCTACTAGTGAACATTTGGAACCTTACTAGTACTACTAGTAGGCCAAAAACACCTTACTAGTACTACTAGTGGACACTTTTGCCCTTACTAGTAGTACTAGTAAGGTCCAAAATAACCCAAATAGTGCTACTAGTGGTTGCTGTGGCTCTTACTAGTAGTACTAGTAGACCATTTGGGCCTTACTAGTACTACTAGTGGGCATTTTTGTACTTACTAGTAGTACTAGTGAGGTCAAAAGTGCCTTACTATTGCTACTAGTGGGCATTTTGGTGCTACTAGTAGGGTCCAGGAGGCTACTAGTGCGTGACACATGCCTACTAGTAGGGCGTAGTAATGTTACTAGTGCAGCACAGTAGTTTACAAGTAGGGTTTGATTGCGCACTAGTAGGCCAAAAGTGGCACTAGTAGTGTAAAAAACGTTACTAGTAAGACACAGTTGTTCTACTAGTGTGCCCTAGTAGTTCTACTAGTGTGCAAAATCGTCTTACTAGTGAGGACAAAAAGCTTACTAGTACATGGACCTTAAGTCTGATATCAAGGATATTGAATAAATGCTCAAACGGCTTTCCATAAGTGCATCCTCAAAAAAGAAAAGAATGCTGCATTTGAAGGAGCCTTCGAATTAGGACAGCCTTCGCGCAACGTTGTGACGTAATCGGCCTTCAAATGC
This sequence comes from Protonibea diacanthus, assembly GCA_028641955.1. Classification (NCBI taxonomy): domain Eukaryota; kingdom Metazoa; phylum Chordata; class Actinopteri; family Sciaenidae; genus Protonibea; species Protonibea diacanthus. The sequence continues at coordinate 311,967 of CM053985.1, forward strand.
ATCCTTCGAAGGATACAGCCCCTGAATTGAGACACAGCTAAGGACTCCTCCTCCGACCTGGGAAAACCAACGTCCTTCCTGCGAGTCCGCATTGAGGGTAAAATCCACTCCAGGACGCACGCGTAAGGCAAAACGAGGGACTAAACTGCCTTAGTACTTACTTCCTCACTATGTTCTCCGCAGTGTGCGGGTGAAACGCCGAACTGTACTCGCTTCGGTGCCGGTTTGAAAATGCCGGTAGCGCCGCCATGTTGGCGTTGCTAGGCAACCGGGATGATCACATGGGGCAGAGACGGGCGTAGCTCGTTATAAGCTAACCCAATGATATGTAAGAACTCCCTCAGGAGATAATATCACTGAATGCCAATGGTTCACAACTCAATGTCTCTTGTGCAGAGTTGCTCCTTAACATTAATGTTATTCACAAACATTGCTAATCCTATGCCCTTCCTCTTACTGTTCTCCTTTGCTCTCCTGTCTGCTCTCACAAAGTTACCATAATGCTACACTCTTGATAAGCAGTGGTACCCCCCCAGGGGTGTGTCTCTCTCCACTGCTTTTCTCCCTTTACATCATTAACGGGACCTCAGGAGACCCATCTGTTAAACTACTGAAGTTTGCAGATGACACAACAATTAGTCAGGATGGTGACTGGTCTACATACAGGCAATCTCCCGGGACCTGAAGTGGGAGACCAACACAGACACTATCATTAAAAAGACCCAAAAAAGGTTGTACTTCCTGCACCACCTCAGGAAGCTCAGCCCAAGGAGCTGTTGCATCATTCAGTCTGTTCTCTGCTCTTCCCTCACAGTTTGGTTTGGATCAGCTTTTAAAACAGGACAAGAACAGACTCCAATAGACAGGCAGGACTGCAAAGAAAATTATCTGTGTCAGCCTGCCCTCCATTCAGGACTTATACCTATCCAGAGTGAGCAAACAAGCAGGAAACATCACTGTAGAGCCATCACACCCCACACAACCTGTTTCAACTTCTCCCCTCTGGGAGGCACTACAGATCTCTGTACACCAAAACAACCTGACAAAATAAGTTTATTCTCACAGGACATCATGAATAGTTAACAGCAGACATATGGTAAATGGACTGTACTTATATAGCACCTTTCTAGTCTTCTGACCATTCAAAGTGCTTTACAGTATATATCTCGTTCACCCATTCACACACATTCATACACTGATGGCATTGGCTGCCATGCAAGGTGCCAACTGCTCATCAGTTTGAGGAGCTAACCATTCATACACACTGATGACACAGCCTTCAGGAGCAATTTGGGGTTCAGTATCTTGCCCAAGGACACTTTAACATGCAGACTGGAGGGGATCGAACCGGGCATCAACCTCTGATCTTCTGATTAGTGGACAACCTGCTCTACCTCTGAGCCACAGCCGCCATAGCATCCATAGCATGTTTTCATTTTGTTTCATTTATTCTCACTGTTGACATTCTTTTTGTTCTAAATATCATTACTCACAAACAATCTACTCATGCTGTGCGTACTGTATATACTGTGATATGTACTACCTCATGTACATACAGACAACTTGCTGTGTAAACCATATTTATTCAGCATCCTTTGCACATCACCTAATGCTTATTCTGACTACAAATGTTACTGTTCTCCATGATAACAGATGTATGCATGGTCTGGCACATAGAAAGAAAGTATGCTAGTACAAAGTGGTGCTAACAGTTGTTCTTGAGTGTAAACAAGAGGGATATTTTGGCTTTTTTTTAAAATGGGTCACCCGATGTATCATAAAGTATAAGCAAATAGTTGTGTTGATGAAAATCATATTTAAAAAAAAAATCAAGTATAACTCATCTTAACTAAACACACGGTGTGAACAGTCTTGAATTAAAAGTTTTCAGGCTTATGCTACTTTTAAGATCAATAGAGTCTGTTTCAGAGATGCACAGCATTGTACCTAATGGCTGCTTCACAAAGTTTATCCCTGGTACCAAACACTTCCAGCACTCCCATTTGGGCTAAGAGGTCTGTATTATTTGGTCTGCTGGTCAGTCTAGACTTGGGAAACATGCAACTTTTAAAACCTCATCTTTGTTTCTCCTATGTTTTTTTTCTGCAGAGACCTCTCAAAGTGTTGAGCCTGGAGGAGCATAAAGAGCTCACAACCCAGCTGCTGCAGAGGCAGCCAGGCCCAGTGTTTGATGCCCTGATGATTCATCAGCATAGGCATGGTGCTCCACCTTTTTCTGGAGTGCCAGATATACCATGTGACAACTGTAGGGACAAGCCTATGACTGGGAGAGGAAATGCTGTGACCAGTAATGTGTGCCTTGGTGAAGGTGTCATACACATAACTGTATGATTACTGTGTTATTATGGCCTACAGACATTTGGCAACATGGGTCTTTAGGGTAGGAAAATGGACATGTTATCTCCAGCTGTTGTGTTTTGAGGACTGTAGACTGGTTTCAGTTTCCTTCCAGAACCTCTGGCATGGTAATACAGTACCACAAGTACTCACACACTTGCTTATAGATCAATTAAAACATGTGTTTATATATTCATATTGATGAATAGTCATGAATAAAAGATGATCAACAGATGAATTCATTAAAACACATGAATTGAGGACCATAAATGATCCATTTGAAAAAAAAAAGAAGGTAAAACCACACCTGCTCGTATTGTTCAGGAAGGCTGTGTTCAGTGTCCCACAGTGATAACTTCAGTTAACTCCCTAACCGAACATGGTCTGTGCCACTTAGTCAAATGGGTTATGGTGTGAACATGAGCAAAAGGAAGCATAAATATCAACTTCAGAGAGATACGTATAGAGGGAAACACAGAGGAGTGGAGGCCAGAGCAATACACACAATCAGGACCAAATGTGTAGATACTGTATACAGGTTTATTTTATTTTTCTAAACAGAGAAAATATAATGATTCTTATTTTCAGCTTAATATAAACTAATGAAAACAGAGTTATAATGTAATTAGAGCATCCTAAATCTGACACACTGTACCTTTAACTGGAGGCCAAATTAAAGCCCCCGGAAGCTGGCAGAATAAGGTGAGCCAGCATGCTTCTAGAACAGCGATGGCCCGAGTGGAAAATATTGCTCTGAATCCTGCTGCCCAAAAATGAGTTAGCCATGCTGCAAATACTGGAGCTGAGGCCAAATGTAAATGTATAGTGTACAAATGTAACACCACTAAAACTATAAAAAGATATAACTTGGAAAATCCAATCCAATCGCTCATACACTGAAAATGGAGAGGAGGAAGGGTGAATGTACACCCGAGCAGTGGTTGCATGTCCAGATGTAGGACAGATACACTGTCATGCCACTTCACATTAATTATCTGGCCAGTGTCTCATTGCCCTGTGACTTAGGAGAGTAACAAAAGATAACAAAAACATAACCTTTATTTTCATGTAACTGAAACACTGATGAAAACATGTTATGAATATCATATTCTACATCTATATTATAGAGCCCTCTAAATCTGACAACACAAGGACCTTTAATTGTTAGAAATATTTATGAAGATGAAGACATACTGTATATTTCCCAGTACTTGCAGTACTTCTTAGAATTTTAAGGTGCTTTCATTACTTACAAAATACTAAGTTGGCTGACTCCACAGTAAATTGAAGACCTTTTATTCTTGTACCTTGAGATTCTTTTAGCCTTTTATCTGGACTTTGGCTAAAGAGGGACAGAATTTTTGAAATGGGAGCCCAGACGCAAGCTGAGTTAGTAACGTCTTTGCTGACTTTCCAAGTAGTTTAATTTTAACATTGACATTTCATTTATTTCTTTGTGTTGGTATAAAAGTATGAAATCTGAACTCATCATTAAATCATCCAAGCATACTATCTGTCTCTTAGTCTGTTACTGCTCAGCAGCCAAGCAAGGAGTGTGTGAGAAAAGTTAACACATACAGTGCTCTCTGTTATTCCAGGCAATTACCTCATGTAGTGAGGTGTTGGTTGGAACCAGTGCCTGTCCGCACAGACAAGGCCTCCATTATGCTTAGAGAACTGCGCTTCATGGACAGTTTTTTCATTGGCCATCAGTTATAAAGCTGGCTTTTCATGCTAATGAAAACATGAGGTCTACATCTATCAGGACGATTGAGCAACAAGTGACTGCAGAAGTGGCTTGCAGTGAATGCAAGAAAAAGTTAGAGCTCCGCAAATGTGCTCTCTTTCTTAGTGTCAAGCACCTTTACTTAGTATAATATTTCTCTAGAAGGCTCATATATTCAAGTCAAATGTGTTAGGCAAATGTAAAGGACATCCCATTGAACCTTTTTGAAATGAACATTTGTCGTCTGTCTTATTTTGCAAAAGCATGATTATTTGTTTGCTCAGGATCTGTGCTCAAGCAGATATTTGCTTTAATGTGAAGGAGAGAAGTGTAACACCTCCTGAGGCAGAGACAGAGGTAATTCAAATACATACAAGTCACTTCCCATCATCATTACACATTTTGTTCTCTTATTCATAATGCTAAAAGTACATTTTTGTAGGAAATGCAGCTAACATGTAGGGCAGAACATCAAATTTTGAGACAGTTTTTTTTTTATCGTTATAAAGACATTTATTTTTATGAAGCTGTTTCCTCATTCAGGCCTGCAGATTTATGAGGCATGCCTTATCTTAAATACACATTTCTAACTTTTGACCATTTTTTTCACAGGTAGAGAGGGTGCACTTATTTACCACCTCCACTTCCTCCACCCATCCCTGGACTCTCAATCCTGCAGCAAGGCCCTGGGTTACTCTACAGGGACAAAGACAGGCTGTTCGCTCAGTTATTCATGGTGCATCAAGGTATGAGGCGTCCCCACCACAGGAACTGGGCAGGGCTGATGACAGAAGGAAGAGTCTGTATTTGGATACATGCTAAGAGGCACTTGATTGGACCTTACCACTGTGAAGGTGGAGTTATGTGCATGTTAAGAACACACTCATTACACTGTCAGATATTATAAAACCGTGATTTATGTGATATTCGTGGACGGGATCATCAAAGTGCAATACAGGGGAGGTTTGTATCTCTACTTTTTCATGTGATTCTATTGGCTTCATCAAATCAAAACCAGCACATTTAATCAGACATAGACACAGTACAGATCATACGTTGCATCTGTCTTGTGAGATGTGTCGCTGCCATGTTGGGTGGGATTGTGGCCTGTTCAAATAGTAGAACATGCCAGATCTTTGTGCTACTTTTGGATGATCTAATGACAGAATTGCCAAAAACCAAGCAGCATGTCGTAATATTTCACAGGTACAGTTTCAATGCTTCAAGTCTAGTCTTTTGTTTCTACAGGAAGTAGTTTTTGAATGACATGCCTGGGAACCAATCAGTGATCAGCAATATTAATTCAGACTGATGAATGAGCCAGAGATAGTTTCTCAGCTAGTGGAACTGGAAATGCATGACTTGGTAGCTGTGACATGCTGAAGGTGGTATCTAACTCCTGAGCTGAAGGTAGTTTAATTAGCCACTTTTTGGTGGAAATATGTTTGAAACACACTGAGCATCCAGATGAAGATCACATTGCTGTAGTTCTTGTAACTACTGACAAGTTAAATAACAGATTGGATAGACAACATTTGACTGTAGCCAGCCAAATGACTGGGAGAAGTCCACAATATAACTACTTCAAGTGGGGAAGGTTGATCCTGATGTCTTGCATTTTTAAAGATAAGAAGAAAAAAAAAAAAACATTACAAAACAAATGAAATTAGAATGTCCAGGGGCTAGAAAAAAACAGGAATAAAAAATTCTGACTTGGAAGATGACTCAGCAGCTTTTTTTGGAAAAGAGGTCTTAATGAGCCAGAGGAAAAGAAAAAAACAAACAGCTCAGCTTGGGCCCTGTTCAAAATACCAGTCCACAGAGAAAGAATGATGCTTATTGTTCATTGTATACCTGCAGATGGACAGACACGTAGGAGGGGGCACAGGTTTCGTATTCAAATTTCACCTGTCCTCTACAACCCCTCTGCACTGTAGAGCAGCCATGAATTGAGTTTATTGTGAGGAGCTGGCCAGTATAGAAGAGGAGGACCGACAGTGAGGCCACTGCTGACTAGCTACTGCAAGCCCCCATGATACCTGTGCTGCTTACAATGACACTTGAACACTTGACAATGGTGAAAATAAAACATTAATACTTTCCATCAAGAAGCATTAGAGTATTTCCAAGCTTTTTTTCTTTGTGGTGACACTTTCATTACAGAAAACAACTGGGAACATTACACATTATCAGTGAGTTAAAAAAAAAAAAAACTTGGAAAACAATCTCAATGTAGGGTCCATGAGCAGCTGTACTGGACCTTTTGATCACATCACACAATCGTACTCCAGTCTGCATAGTTGTCATGGAATTGTAGATGATGGAATTTCTATTTTTATGAGTACTTTTAGGTTTATTTGATGCTGATGCTGAGTGGGTTATCCTTATGGAATAAAGTAAATTAATTGAAGTTCCAACTAAATTAAATGACAGTTCCTGGCAACAAACTGCAAACTACAGTTTGAAAGTAAACACTATTATTGTCATTTGCAGTGAGGGAGGTACGAGGAGGTACACTCAATAAAAATATAAAAGCAGCACTTTTGTTTTTGCTACCATCTTTCATGAGTTTTGAAGTAAAGGATCTGAACTTAAACGCTCTTCATTCTTGATATGACACACCTGTTGGGTGGATTGTCTCAGTACAGTTTAAGTGTTTTGAGTTTTGAACAAAATTTTGGAGAAATAAACCATTGAGTGCAGTTGTTTAAATGATTTTAATAAGAGAGCTTTAGAGAAGTTTAAACATCACCTTCTTTCACACCTGACCAATTGCCAAATTCAAGTGTTGGAAAGGTCTATGGGATGGGGGTTTGTGATATTGTTTGACAGTCTGAAAAGCCCTTCAGACTCAATATACTGGTCACTTCAGTTGCAGTTTTTAGAACAGATTCACCAAAACTGGTGGCAGTCAGGACAATCTGCAACACATTGTCAGTTGCTTCAGTTGCTGAGACTGAAACCTTAAGGGTAGGAATCAGCACTGGGCTTGTGAATGGTGAAGGATCGTGTCACCAACTATAACATGATCCCTCACCAAGGTAACGCCTCCAGGAGACCAGAGGTTCAGTGACCCATACAGATGCTCCTGGAGGGAGATCCTCTGTTGTCACCCATCCTCACCTGGAACAGCAGTTGGACTGAGAGTCAAGAATTGCTGTTGTTGGTCCTCCAGTGTAGCTCCAGGCAGGAAATAATAGAATTTTGGTGCTAAAAAGGACATGATTAGAAAATGGATACTGTTTTTCTATTGCCAAATGTTCAATAGGAATTTGTCGAAATGTGTTGATGTAACAACCCCAATACATTATAATCCCAGAATACAGTATCAATGCCACTACGAAATATGAGGCTACTGTAGCACCAATATCTGGCTAAAATGTCATAGTTTATATGGAGATCTTTTATACCTAAATGGGAGGGATCTTACCATTTCTGAGATCCAAACACTTCAAACACACAAAAAAAGAAGAAAATGTCAAAGTCCAGGGACTAATTATAAATGCTGATGGCCTACTTTTCGGGGGTTGAATCACACACAAATTGCCATCATAATAAAGCCAGTTAGCCATTTGACACCACTTCCATTATGTCCTTTAAAATCTTCCTGTGAAAGATAACAGCTGATTAAAAACGTGAGTGTTTACCGTCCAGTCAAGCAGACAGAAACATGAGCTTCTGCTGTGCAACCAGCACCAACTGCTGCTGCAGCACTTCATCTTTTGTGTTGTATTACCTTAGCATAAACAACGACCGGATCCCATTTCAGCCTGTCTGAGCACTGGTTCATCAACAAATGCTGACTTGATTGCAGCAGACAAAAGGGCTGCAGTAGATGTAAAAGGCTGAAAAAATAAGGATAACAAGAACCTGGAAAATCTCAAGGGAGCTGAGAGCTGAGCTGAGAATTTGACCGCAAGATGTCTAAAGCTGCTCTCCTACAGCTTTTATACTTGAATTTCTTAAAACTCAAGCTTGTTAAGAGCAGTGTTCTCTGGTATATTCTGCCAGACTGAGAAATCTTCAAGTCTGTGCTTGAACACCCTGAGTTATGGTGGCTTACAAGCTCCCACCTCCTCACACTTATTTGATATACTTTATATCAGTCCTGTTAAGTCATCAGTATTTCGAGCCAAGCCTGGAGCCAGCCAAAGAGGGAATTAAAACATCACTTTCTACAGTTAGATGCACTAAGCGCAAAAAGCAGTTCCTAGGAACTAATCCTAGGATCTGCATATGAAAAACGCCATGACTTGCATCAATATAGCTAAGCAGAGCCCATTAAACTAGTTCAATTCAATCAGAATACTCAGTTAAAGTTACCCTGTGAAGTTTTCAATGTACGCAACCATCAAGAGTGATTAATTATTCTTTAATAAGCCATAACTTGTTCTGAGATGCAATTGACTACAAAAGATTATTGCTCACAGACTGCAGTGAGAGGCTAAACAAAGTGCAGCCACCACACGGTTATCTGGGTAAGAGTCGGAGAGATGGACCACGGAGTAAAAACAATGAAAAGTACACTCTTGGAGTCTGTGGACACACGTTTCACTGAGATCTATTCGGATCCTCTGCACTTCATCGCGACTGTACTTGATCCGCGTTATAAGGATCATTACTTGGATGTGGGAATAAAGCAGCATGCACGAGAAATGATCCAGGCCGCGATGGATACGGACAACCCGCTAAGAGACAGACTGGCGCACAGCGCAGGAGGAAAGAGGAGTGCAGAAAAAAGGACGTGTCTATCTGCACCAGATGTGGGGCATGCACCTTTGTTGTCTGATATGTTCAATGAGATCCTGCAAGAGAGTGCCCCAAATAATGGGTAGGCTATTCTATTCTGACTTATTATATGTGACTTATCAGAGGATTTTATTTTCCTGCTAGACAATTTTTATTTTATTTGATAAAAATGTTTATGCACTGACCATTTGATCTTTCTCAAATGCCAGACAGACAACAAGCAACAACAACATCAACGACTCACCAGTTAGATGGTTATCTGTCTGAAGTCCCCATCTCCAGAAGTGAGAACTCTCTTGCCTACTGGAGCTTTCCTGACCTGGCAAAGATGGCACGAACTTGTGTTCAGTGCTGCAACTCATGTTCTTGATGAGAAGAGGAACACACTTCACTGTGATAAAGCAGAGAAGCTACTCTTCATCAAAAAAAACTTGCCACTTTACCTCAAGAAGTAGAATGGGCGTGTGTCTAGTGTTAAAATATTTGTTTTCCACTTTGCACACCTGTAATTCTTGATGCATTTGTTGTTGTTAAAGGCCTACAGGCTATAGCAATCTTTTGTTTTGATACACTGTTATGTTGTAGGCCTGCAGAGAAAATATTATGTATATTATGTTATATCTTTCAGCAGTTGCACTTGTTCTGAATGCACTTTGTTGTAGAAGTCCTACAGAGAAATATTTAAAAGGCACTTGACTTAAATATACTTTGTGTTTTTATGAGAGAACGTATTTAATTTTAGAATCTTTCAGCAGACCAGTCAGTTATAGGTCAAGTTAAACATTTCGTTTGAATTTTAATTTATATTATGCATTGTTGTAATGTAAATAAATATTTTCATACTTTCATACTACCTACTAATTGATTTATTCTTTGAATTGCAATGCCTTGACTTTTGTGAGGTTAGTACACAGTCATAGCTATGAATGCAATGGTTTTAATAATTGACATAATCATTTCTTTAGGTGTTTCGGTTTTCGGCCTTGGTTTCCTCATTTTTGGTTTTTGGTTTCGGCCAAAAATTTTCATTTCGGTGCATCCCTAGTAAGAAGCATCATACATTTATTCAGGAATAAATAAATCATCACAAGCTTTATTTTTTTTATCTAAACTTTTTCAAATCAGTTCATATCTTCATGACAAAACACATAAGACACATACGACACATAAGAACAACAAGTCTTTGGCATTACTACTCTCAATGTAAGAGTAGTCTCTGAAATATCAAGAACAATGTGGAAATACAGAATTGTGAATTCAGGCATTTCCTGAAATTACTCATAATTCTTCTTCTGACGCTTTAAATGCTTTGTGTGGTCAGTGACGGTTAGACTTACAATGAGAGTGAATGATATAATCTACAAAGTGAATTCAAATCCATAAGCAAGACCACATGGAAAAATCATTCATTTAAGATCCAGCAAACAATGTTTAGAAATATTAGTAAAATATACTTTTTTAAGTAAGTAAGTAAAGCAACAAAGAACAATCTTTCTTTCAGAGTTAATTTTTTGATGCAGTGTTTTAATTTTGTAGGTGATTCAGATTAGGGATGTTAATTTCTAAAACTAATTTCAGCATTGATTAAACAAGAATTTAAATTTAGACTAGTCTAAAACAAAACAAAATGTTCAGGAACAAACTCAACTAAAGAATTTGTTAGCACACATACCATACACACAGCCAGACTTCACAGGCTTCTGTTAAATGAAATATATCATTCTCATGGCTGCATGCCACCATGCCTAATTTTAGATTTTATTTTATTTTTTATCTTTTTATTTAATTATAGCTTTTTCCACCACTGGCTGGATTAACTTTGTGATGTAATGACAAAACCTAGATGATGTGACATCATTGATGATGAGAAGAGGATAAGCTTCAGAAAAAAATATAGGTAAAGCTAATCATATGCTAACTAACTAAACATCACCTATCAAATCAAATCAAATCAAATCAAATTTTATTTGTATAGCCCAAAGTCACAAAACACAGTTTGCCTCAGAGGGCTTTACAATCTGTACAGGGAGTGACACCCTCTGTCCTTAGACCCTCGGTTCAAGTGAGGAAAAACTTGCCCACAAAAAACCCTTTAACAGGGAAAAAAGGTGGAAGAAACCTCAGGAAGAGCCACAGAGGAGGGATCCCTCTCCCAGGACGGACAGACGTGCAATGGATGTCACATGTACAGAACAAATCAACACAAACATATTGTACAATTACAATGAATGATAAAATGACAATGAATTACAATGAATGATAGAATGACAATGAATTACATTGAATGATAAAATGACAATGAATTACAATGAATGATAGAATGACAATGAATTACATTGAATGATAAAATGACAATGAATTACAATGAATGATAAAATAACACTGAATTACAATGAATGATAAAATGACTGTCAGTCTGCATATACAACAAGTCTGACAGGTATTAATTAATTTGTCACAATTAACCATACTCGTCTTTTCAACGACAGTTCCATAATCTTAATCTTTCCTCTGGATAGTTCCATCTCAAATTGACTTGTTGTGTGAGGTTAGATGGTAGACAGTAAAATCATGCAAGTAATGTGACCAACTTGTATTTCTGGTGTTGACTAGTGAGGGTATTGACATTTAATCTGCGAGTTCCTACCAGATCAGGAGCATCCCTCACTACCTTCAAAAACTTGCTGAAGACCTCCAGCTCTTCAGAGAGGACCTCCTCTCCAACACTACCAACAACTGGACATGATAATCTATCCCCCTTCTGTCACTTAATTTTCTAAGAGTAGTACTTCTTGCTGCACTAACATGTCCTTGTCACGCTGTACTATGATTGTTTCCTTTTTTATAAGTCGCTTTGGATAAAAGCATCCATCAAATGATTAAATGTAAATATAGTCATTCGCATCTCTAGTTCAGATGGTTTCTCTCCAGAATGTCAGGTAGTGAAAACTATAGCGATGTTCATTTTATGACTTTATTATGTACGTTACAAAGTTCAATGTGTTCCAGTGAAACAGGTAGTAAAATTGAAAGATTGGGAGTAGTAGCTGTTCATTGCAGCCACGTTCACTCACCCTCTCCTTCCTATTTAGATCTAAACCCAGTTTCTACTGTCGAAACATAGCAGTTCTACATAGTGGACTCGTCTATTCTAAGGTAACAAAAACATAAAGATTCTTATTTTCAGGTGATTATAGACTAATGGAACCAAAGCTATGAATATTATATTTCATTGTGGTCATATTCTGTAAATAGAGCCCCTTAAATCTGACACACTGGACCTTTTACAAAATGAAAACACTCTATGGTAATATGCCTGCATCTCAAAATAGTGAGCAGATGTACTTTATTACACTCCCTTTCTGTAATTGTGCACCTTTGCACCTACCCTCTTCTCTCCTTATCACATTTTCTGTTCCTTTCTGTATCACGTGTGCATATGTAGACGTTTTTCCGTCAGCTTCTCCTCCAAACACTTAATCAGGATCGGGTCCACTTTGGGGTCAAATTTATTAGCAAACCAGTGACCATAGTTTAGGAGCCAGCGAAGTTCAGCTGCTCCATAGATGCAAACACTACGCATGTGTATTCCTGTGCAGGCTGGGTAAAGCTTTCCTTCTAAATAGTTCCATTTGACTAGTCGTGTCTTACTTCTTAGATCCGTAACATCTGCTTCTGACCTGGGAATGTGTCCAGGCACCCCAGGAACCCTGACAAGGGTGGCCCAGAAGTGTTCATCTGGCGAATATGTATCAGCAGACCATATCAGAAAGTCCTTTGCCACCTGGCTGCTACTAATGTGACTCACAAAATCCCATGACAGGACAAAATATGCACTGCCAATGAACATCTCAATACCATGAGGAGGAACATCTTTGGAGGCTGTGGTTTTGACAGGAATACGTCGGTACTCATAAGGCACATTTTTCAGCTCATGCTGGAACCTGAAGCGCTGTTTCTTGAGTTCACTGGGTTGGCTAGTCTCTAGCATGTTACTACCATTCAGCTGTTTAAGCTCCATTACCAGTTCATAATTTGACTTGAGAGGAAAGTCCTGGCCACACAGGTTGATGACATACTTCCACTTGACATCTGACTTCAGCAGGTCCGAGAGGCAGTTTAGGTCTGCATTTAGCCTGCTGATGTGGGCATATTCCACAGACTCCAATTTTGAGGCAATGAATACATTTTGAATACAGCGGGCCAAGTTTTTAATAGCCTTTATAAATACTGGAGAAGACTTCTGATCATAGTGAATGCAGTAGATGTTATTAGGTGCATAGATGGCATGAAGAATACGCTCCACCATAGGTGCATTCTTATGCACCACCAGGGAGTAAGCCAATGGGAAGCTGTGTTCTTCATCCGACACTGGTACCTCATTGTAACCCCTCGTTTTAATAAACGTTTGACACTCTGAGGTCAAACTCACAGTGCTATCATCATCCACGTCAACAACTTTACGTTTGATCTCAAGAGCTTTACCTATTTCCACAGGGTCCAGCTCATAGATGGCGGTGCAGTTGATGTCATACCTGCGGTTGTGAATTCTGGATAAGCCGACGGTGATTCCATAGGGTTCTATGTAGATGCTGTCCCTCACTGTCACTTTAATGTAAACCAGCTTGAGCAGACAGGCCGCCAACAGAGTGAAAGAAATCAGGAAGCACCTATGTCTCAATCTATGGATGTTGTGGGCACATCTTATTTTCATTCTACAAACAAAGGAATAAAAAGACATGGAATAAGCATGTGTGCTACTGTAAGGAATTATGAGAAAACCATAAAATAAACTCATTTAAAATAAGTGAATAACTTAGTTTTAGTTAGTCTGTGATTTCCTTTACCTCACATAATTGACTTATTTCAGTTTATGTCTGATGTTTGACAACCTGTTTCTGCTCTAAGTTACCTTGCTCTCTAAAGTTGTCTTTGAGCGTCTCCCACAATTCCACAGAAGAACCTAAACATGAGAAAAATGTCTTCAGCAGATGTGAAGGTACAATCCAAAAAGTAATGAAACATTACGGTAACATGGCAAGACCACGCAACAACACATTCAAGACAAGCGGAACATCGTGCTTTACACAAAACGCAAAGCCAGGGTCGCTTCCCTGCATTACGCACCACACACGCGCGTCTCTCCAGAAGGAATCACGAGGCAGTGAACACAGGCAGTGTATCCACACACACTTTGCGTTCATCAGCAGCATATTTAGAATGTGAGGGAGCACAAAACTTACCACATACGAAAAGAAAGCGCGCATTGATAGAACCGAGTAGTTTTCAATCCCGTCCGCTAAGTCCGGAGCTCCATTGCGGACTGTGGCGACCGTTGAAAGGAGTGGCAGGGGGGAGAGTTCCCGCAGCAGTCCGCCCACTGCCCAGTCACATCCAGCATATCACCACCACCCGATACATTTACCACCCATTCACTAATGATTAACCTCTTTAACAAGACCCCATAACGCTGATATTACACACAACCACCCATCAATGTGTCCAGGTACAGTATTCTCTGTGTACACACTATGCACAGCATACTGTATATATCACAGCAAGGCAGGCCACAGGTGACAACTGAAACATTTCACACACCACATTTCACACGAGTGGTATTATTTAAATTATTCATCATATATTATTCATATATAGTTTTATACTTGTAACAGTTCAAAATGTCACATTTAACAGTGCAAATACAACATGTCCCTCATACATGAAGTAAATCAGGAACACTGAACTTATAGACATATACTGATACATCATAGTGTGAAACTACAAATTACCACCAAACTCTCTGAGCACTTAGATATAGGTTATAGATAATTTAGATAATATTTAGATAATTAGACATGAACAATTACGATATATAAAACCTTATGAACATGTACAGAACCAGAACAAACATGACAACAAAAAAAGATAAATGCTCTTAAACATTTTTCAATCATATTCACTGAGTGGAAGTCACCTGTGCAATGCAGTAAACGGATTATAAAATGAGTGAATAAGTCAAACTCACCAAGTTAAATTGTCTAAACAGTTATTCATGAACAAAATGTGTAGTGACAAAATGATAAGAATTCACTCTCCCAGTCCTCAGAATCTGAATAGTCATTGCTCATGAATTTCTCCCAGTAGTAGTCCATCACAGAGTTTGGTAGTAGTTCGTCATCACCCACCAAATGCACTTTTTTGATTTTCCTGAGGAGGCTCAGGCTGTCTGCCTCTGTGGAAACAAAAAAATATTCAAATACATTTAAAGCTATATTAAGTCTATTTTAATATAAATGTATTTTCAATACATTTTAATGAGGCTTCTACCGTAGTGGTCAGAGAAACTCTGACTCAGGTAGGAGACGTACGAGTCAGTCGCTGAATACGAGGTGATTCAGCGACTTCTCGCTTAATTTGAGTTGCTCTGAAGGAAATGCCCAAGCCAGGATGTATGTGGAACTGAGGCCAAGGTTACCCATGACAATGGACAGGAACTACTGACCTGTGGACAGCACTTCCTGACAAGAGTCCTCTTCAGGACATGCCTGTGGTGGATTTCCTTCAGTCTCCATGTTCAATAAGTAATAAGACAAAGGTTTGTCTCGGAACGTCACCTGAACAAACAGTTCATCAAAAATAGATTTTAACACCACTAACATATCTGTTCAGAAATAATGACTTATTAATGAGATGTCAAAGGTATGGTATCTATGGATATGTGAAACCTGAGGCTGAGCCTATCAAATGTCTTTCAGCATTACTCTGGAACAACAGGCCTCTGTAGTACTACACTTTTTTCTAATTTTCTAAATGAGATAGAAGATATGGATGAGTGTATGTGCTGGTGCACAGCTCTACAATGAACACTAAATAATTTACAGCCTAGTGCTGTGCACAGACCCTTACTGGCAGGCAGGAAACAGCAGAGAAGTGAACCTTGTTCCACACCACCAGATAAGGAAGGAAAAGTGTGTGTGGGATTGTTCACAGTAAACGCAGTTATTCTGGATTTATAACTATTAGAAAATATCACTGCAAACCTTTGTGGTTAACAAATCAAAGTGGTTAATGAATCAAAATTAGAGTTGTGAGTGGCAAAGAGGTTCAAGTTGTTCACTACATAGATATGTTGATACAACTAGGCTACCTTTAAAGAAGGAGTGACACCTCTTACTGCTATACTATTTGTCATTGGATTGGTCCTTTCAGGGCACAGTGCAAGATGCCTCCACGGAGTTGACAAGACAACTTGAGTTATAAGCCAACATGGGAAGACCACAGCCACATGCACCAATGAATATCAAACTTTGGTAAATACTTGTGCATGTGCGCCAAAATTGCTGAAATTCTGTCCAACATGTTTTTGGTATTTGTGGTGCTCCCTATGGGTTGAGTATCAGATCTCACAACAAGTTCTAACATCAGTGCACATTGTAGTTAGCTACAATATGCAGTACAGTCCTGGCAAAGTTTAAAACGTGTGAGATACTTATACTATAATTCCAGTGCCATTGTCTGTCTTAACATGGCCTGGCTGCTTATGTAAGTCTTTTCAGTTTCTGCAGCCATTCTTATGTTTTGAGTGTAGTCAAGGGGCTTAAGGCAAACTGCTGTCTAACCTTGTCCCAGGTGTATGCTGAGCTGACAGGAATGTTGTTTCTAAGGATAGACTCCAACCAGCATTCTGGAGCCAAGTGCAACTTGCCTTTACTGTCCTGTATCGAGCCATCGCCCAGCATGTGAGCAAAGTGCCACTGACCCTGCAGAGGCAAGACAAACATGTTATTTTCTTAATTCATTAAATATGTCAAATACAATATAAACAAATATAATATATTTCTCTTTGTATGACAGCAGCACTGGCAACAAATGGTCTGTGTTGACAGTACTGATGAACTGCAGTGGTTGATAAACCACTCTATGTACAGTATTACAGTTTTGATTTTAGATAGTTAGAAGATAAGTGTGTTTGGTGACAACTCTAGAGAGGATTAAATGTTTTAAGAGAACAGCTTTACCTGACCTTCAAGAACAACTGTAGAGTACTTCCAGATGGCATGACTCCACTCTGTATGAGCTTGAAGAGATGTCTGCGATCATCTTTAGCTGTTGTCTGTATCAGGGCATTATTTCCTTTCATCTCAAAGTTGATCTGTTGTAAAGCATTCCCTGGTTGTGGGGCGCAGCTCTGACTACTGCTGGCTTTCTCATTCAGCTCATCTGTATGTATTGGAGTCTTCTTCCCCTTGGTTAGTAATGAAGCAGGAGGTCTAGGCAATGTTAAGTCCTTGGCGTTGTTTGGAGGTGCTGATCTTAACAGACTGGCCTGTGGGACTGGTCTATTGCTTTCCTTTCTCTGACCATCTCGATTACAGCAATGTGCTTCACTAGCTTTAGAAGAAGTCGGTGTAGAACACAGAGAGTAGGCATGATCCTGTTCCTGTCTAACTAATGTACGCCATTTGGCCTTCATGGGTACATACATCTCTACCAGATTAATATGCTTCTGGAGAATCTCCACCAAGCTTCTCTGAAGCGAAGCCAGGGAGTCAAGTTGCCTTTTCAACAGACGTCTCCGAAGGCAGTCGGGCGCACCCCTATACACAGAACCAAACAATATTGCTGTCATTTAGACAAGTAGTGTGCTGGCACAATCATAAGAGCAAACTTTAGTCATGTCTGTCACAAAAAGTGTCTAAAAACTGCATAAAGATTTAGAAAAATACTGCACCTCAGCAATGAATGGCGACCACAATGTTTTTAAAGCATGATACTACATTGAATTTCTACCTTTACTAGACAAGACAGTGACAGTGAAGAGAGACACCAAGACAAGACTGAGAAAGACAGGTGAGTAACAGTTCAGTTCAGATTTCATTTACTGCCCCACCAGAGGGCAATAAAGCAAGAAAAACACACAACAGTAAGGCAATAGAAGATTTTTATGGTTTGATTGATTTGTATCCACACTCAGCACTGTGTTCTTATTATAATATCTCACTCACCATTTGCTGAGATCTGGTAATAAAGCAACTTTTTATATCCTACCATGGTGAACAATGCCACTTTGGAAGTAAAAATGAGTCAAATGCACCTGAAATCCCTACAATAGTTATCTGCTGCATTTTAAAACTCTATCATTACAGAATCAGAATATAACTCTGCAAGATATATAGATAAGATTAGTAAACATTTCATCTGCCATTTTTATTGCTTCACATTCATCTCTACATCAGTGGTTTAGGTAATATGGTTCAATAGTGGGCTTGTTTGAATTCTGTGTTAGGCTGCAAAGTCATGTGTAGCACATGACATGTGACTATGTCTTCAGATCTCAGCAGTGACTGTGAGTGAAACTTTATTATAGTTATGAGGAAAAATGAACTGACCGGTATTTTTGGGCAAGATTATCTTTGGCTAGCTGTTGTTCGGCGAGCACCTCAGTCAGCACTGTGTGGATATGTCTGAGAGCAACATCATATCTGTCTGAAAAACAGTTAGCACAGTACAGTAACAGATACAAATTCATTGTCGGCCTGGTTGTTATTTGTTGTTGTTATATCATACCATCTCATCTGCATTGCAACAACTGGACATTGACTAATACTGGTGAATAACTGTCTTTGCATGTTCATAAAAATATAAATGGAATATTTTTGCTGCTGTCTGTGAAGTGGCAGCAATGATATTGGTGAGAGGATGTTGTGTGGCTCAGAGGTCTCCTGGATCTATATTCTTTATAGAAGTTTACAGTCTACAGTTTACAGTTTATTGTCCTACTAAATGTCCACACATTATTTAAGTTATTTTATTATGTTGGTTTATGTTGGTCAATTTCTTCAGCCTCCCATTAAAGAAGTTTTTAATCTAAACTGAGGCTCTAAGGATAGAGGGTGGTGCCGTACACACTGTAAAGCCCCTTGAGGCTAATTTGTTACTTGTGATGTTGGCTATTGAAAAAACAACTGACTTGACAGGCTGGACTTCTGCAGCTGATTTACCTGCATCTTCCAGAACTTCCAGAGGCCAAGCTGATATTTCTTTGTGTTTTTTCCTAACCTCCTTCAAAGCCACTGTTACAGCAACTGAATGACTCAGCTATTAAAAAAGATAATTAGTGAAAGAAGTATTAAATCAAAGCTGCCAAACCAGTGAAATTTCAATAAAGTGATGCTACATGTGGGAGAGAGGGATGAAGTTATGATGATTGGATGATTGGACCTGTGCCATTAATGGTTAAAAAGACCTTTTTTGTCTGTGTACATTTAATCTGGCCTCAGCTGA
Organism: Protonibea diacanthus; assembly: GCA_028641955.1. NCBI lineage: Eukaryota > Metazoa > Chordata > Actinopteri > Sciaenidae > Protonibea > Protonibea diacanthus. The sequence continues at coordinate 331,084 of CM053985.1, forward strand.
CACTAATGCACACTTGATTCTGAAGGTATTCAAAGTGTAAAGAGCTCTCACATTATCAGAGGTGGTGTCTTTCTTTCTCAGCTGAATGTCACTGGGCTCTCTGGCTCCATCTCTGTCACCTGATTCTCTGGGTTGAACATTTGCCGTGTCATTGTGGCTGGGACTGAAGCTACTCTGGCAGGAGAGCTGCATGTGGCAGTGAGCTTCTGAGGACGTGTCACCTGGAAGAATCGTAATTCAAAATCGTTCCAAGTTGTCAAGTGTTGTCAAATGTCCTATTCTATAGTTAGATTTATTATGTGGCTCAAACTCCTTTCAATGTGGAAACGTGTTCAGTGAAGACCCACTACACTGACCAATCTTAAATGCATACACCGTAAATTCTATGAACCACTCCAGTAAAATCGGCAATCATCAAATAAATTTGTTGCAACTTGCAACTTTAATAGTTATCACCACATCAGATCATACATTTCTCTTCACAAACCAAGTACAAATTATAACCACTATAGTCTTGGCAAACCCGTTTTCTATCTCCTATCATGTGTATCATGTTTTGCTAACCTGATAATAGTCTAGTATTTTTGGATGTCAAAATAAAAGGCGTGGATCACATTTGCTCTACAGAGTCCAGAATCCAGAATGTGGAAGGGAACTCACCTTTTTGTTGTGCAGAGGCCTCACAAGGCCACTCACATCTAACAGAAGATGCTTGGAAAGTCGAGAGCAGCTCTTTGATATTCTCCTCCTTCGCCATGTCTAGTGCACTGAGGCCACTGAGATTCTTGTTATAGACGTTTGCCCCATACTGGAGGAGAAGCTTCACTACCTACACAACACACACGTGTTTCAGAACATTTCGTTAGACAGCAGAACCTCCAATAGCTCGTGAAATGAGTGATAGTTATTAAGTTAATGTGATTAAACCTTCTGGCTTTTGTCATAACTGGTAACTAATAAAGTTTTTTTGTCTGTTACAATTGATGCTAAATATGCTGCTGTAGTCTTATCCAACCTTATCTAATATAACATTTGTATCAAAGGATTGTTTAGCAGCTTTCACAGTGTAACAACACACTCTCCATCTGGCTGAGTGCTTTAATATGCTCCATGGTTGTCAGTTAAATCTTGTAACTGAATCCATCATTGAGCTGTCAAAAAGGAACATAAACACAAACAGACATTTACAATAACACAAAAAACAGACAAACAAGAGAAATCAAGCATTAAAATATTATGATGCTGTATGAACAGTATGTTGGGATGTTCACTACATTTGTCTGGATACTGTTTAAAGTTGTTCCCAAATAAGAGGAAGGAAAAGAGGCAAAGGCAAAGAGAGACTGTTATAATAGTAATATAACAGCAATAAACTATCTTAGTGTTGTAGTAAACACTGATGTCTTTGTAAACCCCAGGGACACATTTTAGTCAGAAAACTGAATCTGAACTGAAATATGTGGAACAGAGGCTGGTCTGAAAGTGATACCAGGATGCTGACTCTCTATGAACATGTGGAAAGTATATTTTACTTTACTACATCTTAAAGTGTGTCCATTACCTGATAATGTCCAGATGAAACAGCATCATGTAAGGCTGTGACACCATCACAGCTTCTACTGTTAACAGTAGCCCCAGCCTTCAACAGCTTCTCAACCACTGCCTCACTACCCACAGCGGAGGCCTCATGGAGAGCTGTCCAGCCTGACAACAAGTCAACAATTACTGATGAGAGTGGGACTTGTGTTTGACACTTTTCACGAGTAACAGATACACATAAAATATGTCAGAAGTGAAAATAAACAAGTGTCTAAGATGTGACAAACCTGCATAATCCTCCATGTTGACATCAATCCCAGTTTGAATAAGCATTTTGACTTGTGCTAGATCTCCTCTCATACATGCTTTGTGCAGAAGAGTCTCTCCCTTTGCATTTCTCCTGTTAAGTTGTGTCTTCTTGGGGAGTTTCACAGATCGCAAAACATTTGCTTTGAGGATAAAGAAATGCAAGATTTGTGAAGTAAACATGACAAATTACAGGGGAAGGTACTTTCACTTGAAATCCAGAGTCTTAAGGTCTCATACATCACATAACAGCACATTGCTGCCACCATTACAAAAAAAGTTTCTCTTATAACAGGAAATCCTTGCATCTCTTCAAATGCATTCACGTTTCCCTCACTTTTATCTCTTCTTTGTCTTCTCCCCTGTAATGCACGCAGGGAGCACAGAAAGGATGGTTTACAGAGAAATGAGACCTCCTTTCCTCTGAAGCATCACATGAAGTGAAGCTGATCAAATCTGGATCAGCTGTCAGTTGGTTTTAACAACTTTAAGTTGAAACTTGTGATGGAGTTTGTGTTTGCACACACATGCACTGTGCTAATCCTAACACAGACAAATAGTTATTAGCATTAGAGCAGTAGTGCTTTCTTTCTTTCTTTCTTTACCTGTTTAACAATCACCGGCACATGAAGAAGAACTTGCATTCTATATTCACACTACCCAGAAATCCCTCCTCAATTCTTGCTCCATTACATTTTGGGACCGCCTTAAAGATGGTGAACATCTTCTGGTTCAAGCGAGGATTGAGGAAATATCAAATAAAAAACTTTGGATCTCTTAAGACCTCTTAAGACTCTGCCAGAATGCAATGCTCCAGCTTTGATTCTTGCAGTTTGCTATTACCTCTACCTTTTGCCCATTTCATCTGTTCATTTTGCTCTCCAACCCCTTGCAGACCTACTTCACTCAGTTCTCCAGCTCACTTTGGCTCCCCTGGATTTTGTCCAGAGCCCATAAGTAACAGTTCAAAGTAATAGCCCATTAAAAGATACAGTAGGAAGTGAACGTGTTTGAATGGGTTTCTCTCAGAACTTTGTGCACAGCTCTGGAAAAAATAGACTAAATACTGAAAAGATCGCTGCAGTTCTGTTCCACTCCATGTCTGGCTGGTAAATCAAAAGATCAACTTACGTATAAGCTGAGTGTTTTTCTGTTGTCTAAAAAACCCTTTATCCTAGCAACAATCGAGTCTCAAACTAAATGCACACCTTGTTTTACTATGCCTAGTAGGTGATCTGAGAGAAGAGCTACAATACAATTAAAAGTTTTCATTTCCAGGACAAAATAGATGATTTCTAGGATTTGATTTGGATTTATATCATTTTCCAAATGTTTCCATTTCCAGGTTTTCCAGGACAGGTGGGAACCCTCTCAATTTACATGTCATTTTTTACACAAAAGGTGTATGGGTATAGTATGTACAGAATGTTTGATGATATGACAAGAAAACTGAATCATTTGGTATTTCATAATGTGAAAAAACGGTAGTGTGAAAATGATCTTCAGCAAAGATTCTTCTAATATCAAGAAACTGTACAAACATTTTTGTCATGGTAGAAACAATACTGCATGGTGTTTCAGGAGTTTCAAACATAATTACCTGATTGAGCTGTAGGCTTGGCACAGCCTGCTGCAGACTGCATATAGTTTCCTGGTGATTGATTTGTCTCCATTTGCTTTTTCTGCTCTTTGTTGCTAGCCTGTAAATTTAAATGACTTGTCTCCATGTCCTCAGTTAACCCCTTGCCTTGGCAGATATTAAGAGGACACAACAAGCTTGCAGAGTCATCATATGAAGAAGATGTATTCCTCTTGTGCTTGTGATCACAACCATCAGTCATCTCTGTCTCTGCAAGAAAGTGGACAGAAAGAGATGACTGTCAAAAAAAAAGTTGTTTTTCTGACTGTTGCACATTGTAAAACAATGCCATCAAACTCATGTGTCTGCTCTCCTGGAAACTTGCAACAGGAAGAAGTCATGGAAGAAATGGTGCAATGCAATGCATTTCCTTACCTGTCACATGTCAGCAGCAGTAGTGCTAATTTTGTGCCTTAAGTGTCAGTAAGGATGTTCAGCATAAGGACGGAGAAGAGCAAAGGTGAATATTGTTAAGGCTGCTCCATAAAGAGGTATGAAGGTACTCATCAATAAAACTGCTTAAATTAGTAACAAATACAAACAGTATGCTAAGTTAGGAATGTTCAAGCTAGCTGTCACTAGATACATATGTTTTGTTTATTGGCATGTCATTATAAGAATATTATAAGAACATTATCAGATGTGAATGAGTCTTGCTGAGCACACTGCGACCCTTCTAAAGAAAACACAATACATCCCTCAAGCAGTAACCTCGCGATGCAAACTGTTAAAAATGTCGAACTTTTTTTGGCGCGAGGAGGGACGAGCTAACCGTTAGCTTGAATATGAACGATGGCTGTTCCATTGTAGCGTCATATGAGACAAAAGCAACACAGGAAAACTATTCTGGATACCTAATTAATCAAAGATGCTGTGTGGATGGTAATGAATTACCTTATGAGGTAACAGTCACGGCGCCATGCCCACCTTATGTGAGAGGTGAGGCATTACTAGAAGATGGACGAACATGAACGTCCACAAACAGAGCTCTGCATCATCGATCTGCACCTCTCTTTATTCTAGTCTTAGCAGTGATACTGTCTGTGGTACTAATACACATCTACAACAATCAAAGTACATGCCCTGAAAATGGAATGATAACTAAAATAAGACGAGGATGAAATAAGTTTCTGAAATGAAATACTGAATAATGAATTATTCCTGTTTGTCAGACCTTTGATTTCAACTTTAGAGCCACCTGCTGGTCATACATAGAAAGGTGATTTATATGTACTGCATAATGAACTATGTGCTGGGTCTGAAGGTAATTAGACCTGATTTACTTTGTTTTTGATTTACTTGATTTAGGTTTGTTTTTCTTTTCTCTAACTTCATCCTCTGAGTACATATATATATATAATGTACTTTACCGCATAATCACTCACTCTTTTTGCTATTCCTTGTTATCTGGGTATGTTGGAGCTGGAGAAAATAAAATGGAAAGCTGGTGCTATGTTCCCTACAAGATGTTTATCTCTGAGGATAATAAGAACAATAAGAATAATAAGAAAAATGTTCAATCTTTGAGATCCTCTCTTCTGTTTTTAGTGATGATCTCTTTCACTTTCACTATTTATGTTGTAAGGGTTGTCTTCCTTCATCACTTGTCTTTGTGTTTGTACCATGCTTATGGGGGGCTTCAGAAGTCTGGTTTTAAATTCACCACAGAAAATTAATATATACAATATATACTCAATGTAGCTTGCTGACTGCTTGATTGTGTGCTACTGCCAACATTCTTACAGAGATGTGAATATGAATAAAGAAACCAACACAATTTAGCATGGTTCTCCCCACAAGTTGATGGGGAGAATCATAGGTAACAATACTTTTGATAAATTCAGATTTAATTAACTTCATTTTTGACTTCATTAAAAATTCTTCACAGATATATCTTTGAGCCAGGAATATCACTGTCTTATCCTAGCATATGGAGTGTGAATCTCTGTGTTCACTTAACTATTTTATTTAGGACAGCTATTTACAAGCACTTACCTGGGTTTAGCAGTCTCTCGGAAATCTGGCAAATAAATGATCTGCCGTGATGCTTGTGGACCTCAGTTGGCTACCTATGTTGACCCAGATCTGCTACAGGGCTGCAAATGCTCACCTTCTATTTTAGTTCCTGTACAACTCATCCTCTCCTTACCAGCATCAGGGTGAGCTGGACCATCAGTGAGTATGGGATTCCAACCAGTAAATACTGGGTCACTTACAACAACTAAATTTTTGTTTGTGGTTTTTAACAATGTCATTTTTTTTTTAGCTTGAAGTAAATGATCTATTTGAACACCACTAGGTGGCAGCACAAACTAAAATATATTCATACACATGAAAGCCTCCTTTGGCCTCTTTTATGAGACAAAGATGAAAAAACTAAGAATAAAAGGAAGGCTGTAAAAACATGATTTTCCCGAGTACACTGCACAGAAAAGACTGATGACAGGAGCACTCTGATGCCATTACAGCTACACTACTGGCCACCAGCTTTTTAAACGCTTTAAAATGCTGTGACTACTGAATAAGGTGCCAACTTGAATTGTGGTGAAGTAGAAGTAGTATAAGTAATAACAAGGAGTATGAATATTTCAACATTTTATTTAAATATAGCCTTTTGAGAAAAGAGAGGGGGAAAAGGATTCAGTGATTTGTTGCACATGCACACAAAAAAAACAAACTACTGGGAGAACTACAGTTATGTGGTTACTTTAAAACCTGCGTTTCCATGCAGTTGGGACACTGTTTCCATTCAATTCAAATCAATTCAATTTTATTTATACTTAAAACATTTTTTGTTGTAATCATGTCCCTCTGCTGCTGCATTTCAGAACTCTTCTGGAAGATGTTAATGTCATGTTGCTCTAATGCAGTGTTTCTCAAACCTTTCATACCATGTACCGCCTCAGAAAATATTCGTCTCTCCAATATTTTGACAGAAATTAACATCTAGCAGCGTAGGTCGACCCTGATCAGCTGCAGATTGTTCATGCCACAGGCAGGTTTATACCTTAGGAGAAAATTATTTGTTAAATGTTGTTGAATCCTGAACAGAATTGGTTCAAGAACCAGACCTCATTTGATGTTAAAGGAATTCTCCTGATCCACACTTCTCTTCCTAATATTTCCTGTTAAACCAAGACTGTGTTTTTGAACCATCCATGCTTACTATCTCATGTCACATATGAACTAATCTTGGATGAGCGTGTGCTCTGTGAAGGAACGTGTCTACGTATCATGCTGATACTGAAACAAAATATTTCAGGAAATACAAAACTTATTTTAAATTACATTTAACCAACCCCCTAGTTTACCATAATACAAAATATTAAATATGGATTGATATGTTTTAAATGATTTTATTTAGTTAAAAAATGTCATCCAATTCAATTGATTTCAATTCAAATTTATGCACACTTTAAAACAGTAAACCAGTTTGTTGAGTCTTTTCCTGTCCTGACACCTGACACCACCAAAATATCATAGAAGGTTTTAGATAAATAGAGGGAGATAGAGAAATATAGAGAGACACAGATGCACAGCAGCAGCAAATCATAAACTAACTATAAACTGTAATGGAGATATGGTAACAATAATGACAGTAATAATATATGTAGTGGACGTCAGCAGCAGACCACAGCAGCAGCCACGATCCATGAGAACCTGCTGGACAAGAGAGCACAGAAACTCCAGGAAAGAAGAGGGTGGGAGAGAGAGAGAGAGAGAGAGAGAGATGGGAGTTGAGCTTGATAGCTGAAAGCTCTGGCTCCCGATCTACTTTGGAAACTATCAGGAACCACAAGGAACCCAGCATTCTGAGAGCGCAGTGTTCTAGAGGTGTAGTAAGGTACTATGAGTTCTTTTAGATATGATGGTGCCTGGCCATGAAGAGCTTTGTATGTAAGGAGAAGAACTTTAAATTCTATTCTAGATTTAACAGGTAGCCAGTGCAAAGAAGCCAAAATGGGAGAGATGTGATCTCTGATCTTGTTTCCTGTCAGAACACGTGCAGCAGCATTCTGAATTAGCTGCAAAGACCTCAGAGACTTATTGGAGCAGCCTGATAACAAAGAGTTACAATAGTCCAGCCTAGAAGTAACAAATGCATGGACTAGTTTTTCTGAATCTCTTGTTAGGCAGGATGTGGCTGATTTTTTGTGATGAAAAGGCAGACCTTGATATACAGGGCTAATTAAAAAGGCTAAAGGCTAATTAGGCTGTCACTGTCCAGAGATGAGTTGGGAAACATGACTCAAGTGAGCACACCTTGGAGAATACTAGCAGCAAACTGTTCCTATTATGTGTTTATGAGTAAGCAGTGATTTGGGAAGGTGTATTATGGATGGTTTTATTTTCAAACATCCAGTCTGCTGTCTCATAACTTTAACTAACAAAACATCAATCAGTGAGTTCAAATATATTTTGAATAAAAAAAAAAAATCGTTACCCTCTTGGGGCCCTGAGTGGCCTCCACTGTCTCATTCTCTGCCTCTCTCATGCAGGTTTGATCTGCTTGTCATGTTTTGACTTTTCAGCTGGTGTATGTGCTGTGTACTAACATTCCCTATTTGTGCAGGAGATCCTCTGATCTCTTTCTACCAGCCTCATTCATATGAGATGTATGACTGGGATCCTTGTGTACAACAGTGTAAATGTACATATGCATGTAAGAGTTAAGTGTGACAGAAAAGAACCACCACAAATACACATGTAGGTGTTTCTTTTACTACACTTTGTCCATTTGTAAATTCAAAGTTACCATGAGTTAATGCCTCATTTGTATATTTAAACATAAAGTTTCTGTAGTCTTTACAAAGAGGTGTGTTCACAGGTGTTCATATATAATTTATAGCATCATTTATACATTTATACTTTTTAATTCTTATTTATGGAATGATAAAAAGACAAAATTCCCTCAATGACTCAATGTTAAAAGGAATGTTAAAGCTGGCTTTATCTAATGTTCACATTTCTGTTCTAATTACCCAATTTTAAGAGATTGTGCCACATTTGCTTATTTAAACATACAATTTCAAAAAAACAAACAAACGATTAGTTCTTGAACCTTGAGTCATCCACCTTTACACTGCGAGCATGAAATGATGTCTGGACAGATACTGTTCCAGAAATCTTGGGACACCATGTCAGAATGGACTTTTTAAAGCTCGTTTCTGCAGAACCTTTTACAGTAAAATATAGGCATATAGGGGTTATAAAAGAAAAACCATTAAAGCAGTTCCTTTATTGATTACTGTTTCAGAAAACATTCACGAATACGCCATGTTCCTTTATAGCTCTACAATCTGTGAAACACAATTTTTATTATATTTTGTATGATTTATTTGTATTATTTGTAAAGTCAAAGTGTACATGTTAGGCCTCCGATACGCAACTGAACCTGACAAAAGCGCGACAGTCGAAAATAGAGCATACTGATCTGTACCTGATCTGTTCTGTCACTACATGCGTGTCTGTGCATGGTGAGATTAGACGTCCTCGCTCTAGCCACACCCCATTACTGCTGTCGCCTAGGAAACGGGGCGTGGATAAAGCGCTCGTGAAGCAGATGACCGACGTGATTGGCTGAAGGGTCGAAAGATGTAGTAGCGTGCCATCGCTCCATCGGTGTTCAGTCAACCTCAGGGACGGCGCTGATAGACTGGCTTTGTGGCACAGCAGGAGACTGGAAACTGTTCCCCGTCCAACACCCGCTCAAGGTAAGTCAAGTTTATCTGCTTATTATGTTCGTTTGGAGTAAATATAGTCTCTACAGGCGACATGGAAGACTAAATCCACCGTGCTGCGGCCGAACACTACAGCAGAGCCTTTAATGCCTCTTAGAAAATTTTATTTTAAATAGTCCCATGCCATTTAATTCAGTTTATTACAAAGTTGCCCACCTATTCACAAAAATAAATCAAAAGCATAAAATACCGCACTGTTAGTCAGCAACCAACACAAAGTAAGTCAGCTTTGAATTCAAAAATATATGTAGTTAAACTAATGTCTTAATGACATGTGATCACTCCTCTCTAACATAATTCATATGTATTCTCTTCCCCGTGTCATAGATTTACTTGGGTTAATGAAAATGTATAGCTGATGGATTATTTTGCAAATAATGTAATCTATTACTGCTTAACTGATGCATTTAGAAATTCTGTATACCTATAAAATAATGACTTTAATATTAATGATACATAAACCTTTATTTTCCCTCTCAGTTTAATTTTTTTTCTTTTTTCTTATTCTTTGATTCATTTATTTTTGAACTGAGTTTAAAAAAAAAAAAAAAAAGAATTCCCTCTTTTGGCTTTTCCATGCACCATTCTATGAAATCATCTGTCACAAAAGTTTTCACAATTCAAGTGTTTGTTTGTTTTACAGAACATGATGCTATAAATTATGCATGCATAAACTTCCAGTTATGTTTACTGTTTCAGTTTTCATTTCATTATTATTTCACTATCTAACTATCTTATTGTAAAGAGTAAAAAGACAAACTTTAATGACAGAACTGATTTAGAGAAAAGAAAGTTAAACACAAAAGAATACATCAATGTAGCATAAAATGGAAACAGTCAAATATAAAAACACTATAATTCTCCTTGAAAAACAAATGGAACAGTATGAATGAGCTTTGATTTGCACTGTGGCTGTGTTTCCTGTGATCACATTGTGAATGCTTTTGTTCCTCCACTAATTGTTAACAGTCAGCTTCTCCCAGCTCACATTAGTCAACTTGTGTTATTCGGTAGCTCTGTTGCACCATGCTGACCCGTCTGTTCCGTATGCATGGCCTTCTGGTGGCCTCTCACCCCTGGGAGGTGATTGTTGGCACAGTCACCCTCACCATCTGTATGATGTCCATGAACATGTTCACTGGCAATGACCAGATCTGTGGCTGGAACTTTGACTGCCCCAAAACGGAGGAGGTGAGTGAATGAGATGATTGTGTTAGTTATCTGTAGTAGTGCATCCACCACCACACAATATAAAGTCACCGACCATGAAATCTACACTGTCCTCTTACCTGTAACTCATATAATATGTCACACTTTTGTGCTGACAGTATTTAACTATCCAGACTATATTAACTATTAAGTATACTTTAACAACATGTATATGGAAGAAGTCAAGTCCACCATTTTGGTCCAGACCAAAATATCTCAACAATTACTGGATGGATTGGCATGAAATGACATGCAGTCATTCACATATACCTACCTACAATTGGTGATGCCCAATGACAGTATAAAGTATAAAGAATGGACAGAACCTGAGTGAAGTCACCCATAGGTTCCTGAAGCACCATTTTGAAGCTGTAAATACTGGTCGCCATCATGTTGGATATACTGCTTCCTCCGTCTCCAGGCGAATTTAAAAATCGGCAAGCATAGGTGGGCCGAATGACGCCTGGGTGCTTGAACAAGCCATCAGTAATGGCACTTACCTGGTTCTTTGCTTGTTAGCTTGGAAACTCTCTGTGATGCCAAGGCTCCAAGAAATTACTGCACCTGCCCTAGAAAAAGTCTCCTGAAAAATAACATAACAGAGTGTTTTTTTCTACGAATTAAACAAATGAGACATAACAGATCAGTTAGTGGACTTTAGATTTGCTGGTATAAGTGGATTTTGTTATCTTTGAACAGAGACATGCTAGCTAATTTCCTAGGCTAGCTGTCTTTGTACTATGCTGAGCTAGTCTTGCTGTAGTCTTACCATACAGACAGTGGTCTCAATTGAAAATGAACAAGGACATTTCCCAAAAAATGTACTACCCATACATTTCCAGTGATCTGAGTTTCTTCTTCTCTTATTACAGCAAATTCTGAGCAGTGATATCATCATCCTGACCATCACACGCTGCATTGCCATCGTGTATATTTACTTCCAGTTCCAGAACTTGCGACAACTGGGATCCAAATATATTTTAGGTAAAACTGATATTTATCATCTGAGGGGACTTAAGGTCTTGTGTTTGTAGAGGATGTTAGATCTAGCTAAATAGGACCTTACCTTCTGTCTTGCAGGTATTGCTGGTCTTTTCACCATATTCTCCAGCTTCGTATTCAGTACAGTGGTCATTCACTTTCTTGATAAAGAGCTCACAGGCCTCAAGTAAGGACACGCTCTGCATACTGCTATTTCTTATAGGTATCTATGTGAAAATCTCCAGTTGATTGTTCTGTTCTGACCTCCAGTGAGGCTTTGCCCTTCTTCCTGCTTCTCATTGACCTCTCCAAAGCATGTGCTCTTGCCAAGTTTGCTTTAAGCTCCAGTTCTCAGGTAGGAAGAAATATTTACGTCTATTACAATATTCCACATAAAATTCAACATTAGCACTGACTGGTATATTTGCACTACAACTTTTTCAGGATGAAGTGAGGGACAACATTGCTCGTGGAATGGCTGTACTGGGACCTACCTTCACTTTGGATGCCCTGGTGGAATGCTTAGTGATTGGAGTGGGAACCATGTCAGGTATTTGCTGCCGCTTTGGAGAATAATACAGTTTATTTAAAAGACACTCAAAGACACTTTACAGAGTATAAACATCAAAACACTAAAAAACATGACAAGACTTAAGTTAATCATTAAAAAAAACATTTTAAAACAGTGATTTAAAGGTGGGTCAGTACAGGGGTCTGGTTGTGAAGAGCTTTGTGCGTGAGGAGGAGAATTTTAAACCGGACCATCCTATGGAACTGGGAGCCAGTTAAGAGGTTATGGAGGACAGGGTAGTCATGGGTGGGCAGAGTCTTGCTATGTTTTTGAGGTGGAAGAAGGCCATTCTGGTGATTTTCATTTATGTGTTCAAAGGAAGGTTATTTTCAAAGATGATGCCGAAGTGGCAGCTTGTGGGGAGGAAGACAGAGTGGAGTTGTTAATGGTGAGACAGAAACTGTGAGTGGTTTTCTTGAGAGGTTTGGGATGATGATTATCATGTCTGATTTGACACAGTCCAGATTTGATGCCAGTGAGGCAGCTGGAGAGAGTAGAGTGAGTGGCAGAGGTGGTAAATATAGAGGAGATTTAGAGCTGGATGTTGTTAGCATAGCAGTAGAAATGAAGACCATGGTGTCAAAGGTAGAGGATGAAAAGGAGAGGACCAAGCATTGTTGTTGTGATTTTCAGGGGCTCTGCTTCAGTGATGTGTTATGAGTGGACTCTCGATTGAAATTAATCAAACAGGTCATTGGAGATAAAATGGCTTTTAAATTGTGTGGGGACAGTGCTTTGGACAGTATTTTAGACAGAAAGGAGAGCTTGGAGATGGGCCGAAAATTAGACATAATGTCAGGGTTCAGGTTCTTTGAAGATGGGGGTGACAGCTGCCAGTGTAAGAGGATGAGGGACTGAACCAGAGCTGAGGGAGGAGTTGATGATTTTGGTCAGTATATAGACAAACCGGAGTTTGACAGCTCCCGATGACACAGGTCAGAACTGAGACAGGGCCTAAGAGGTAAAGGGGGAGGAGCAGGTGAGGGATTTGGTGTGCAGGCAATGGGGGCAGGAGAGGACAGGTTGCTGTATAATGTGTCAATTTTAGTTTGAAAGAATGAAAGAAAGGAGTTGCACTTATCGATTGTGAATGAGTTGGAGGTAATGTCATTGGGTTTGAGAAATTTATTTACGGTTGAGAAGAGTCTTGGGGTTGGTGGAGCCAGAGTGTATGTGATGCAGTAATAGTTGGTGGATGGGGTAGTGTTGAGAGCATCGTTGCCCTGCTGATGGTGGTCTGTGTGTGTATGTGTGTGTAGGCTAATGTTACTGAACTGAAATCACATACAGTAGTTTTCATTCTTTGGACAGGGGTCAAATATTGGCACAGTTCAAGGTCATTTTACATTTTAAAAAGCTCAAAGAAATGAAAACTGGAAACAAATTAAATCCTGGGGTGGGTTCTTTTCACCAGACTCCTTAGCAGATGATTGCCTTTGACCAGAAGGAAATTAAACAACACTGATAGTGAATAGTAGTTTTCTGATTTGGTAATATAGAGGACACTTCTGGAGTACGTGTGTCTGTACGTTTCAGGTGTTCGGCAGTTGGAAATCATGTGCTGCTTTGGCTGCATGTCTGTCTTGGCCAACTACTTTGTGTTCATGACTTTCTTCCCTGCGTGTGTCTCACTGGTGCTGGAGGTAAGGGTGCAGCATTTCACTGCATGTGTGCACACATGTACATGTGTTTAGGTCAGATTAATTGATTGGGCTGTATTTGCTCCTGTAGTTGTCCCGTGAGAGTCAGGAGGGCCATCCCATCTGGCAGTTGAGCCACTTCTCCAGAGTGATGGAGGAGGAGGAGGACAACAAACCAAACCCTGTAACCCAGAGAGTCAAAATGATCATGGTAATAGCACTCTTTCTTCATCTGTCTGTTCTGCTTGTTATTATTGAACTGTTTGATTCAAAGTGTGATGCCTCCTCTCTGCTCTGTGTGTAGTCTCTTGGATTGGTGATGGTTCACGCCCACAGCCGCTGGATCGCTGAGCCTTTGTCCATCAACACCACAGTGGGAATCCCACAGGTCGGCATGGAACTGGACCACCTTTCGCCCAGGAGGATTGAGCCAGAGAAACCACTTTGGCACTTCTACCTCACCAGGTGAGGCCAATGATGTGCTTGCTCTTAACTTTGCATTTTCTGCAGTGCTACAAAGCATTAGTTGTGTGTCCTCAGAAATGAATGCTCTGCATGAAATGCAATTAAGCTTGATAAGTGGTGACTGTGAAGAATGTGAAGTAACAATATTTAGTTGTGTAAAGATCAATGTTGATAACCAGCATGTTCAGGGTCTGATGATGCGGACATACTTGGACATATGCAAAGTTGTTGGCTGGTAAAATGTTAGTTACAATTTGAAAAAAATTAAACAATTTCTAATTTCTTAGAAAGTCTTCAATTTTAAAATTGTAAGACAGTAAAACATTCATGACCCCTTGGTGCTAATGGAGTTAATTATCTTAAGTATTTCCAGTATTTCCAGAGTATCAATAATAAAACTTGTCATTGTCACTTTTCCCCTACAGGATGATAACGATGGACATAGAGCAGGTCATCTGTCTGGCTTTGGCCCTGCTGCTGGCTATCAAGTACATCTTTTTTGAACAGGTTGAGATGGAGTCTACTCTGTCACTGAAGAACCCCATTACTATGTCTGCCCCTGTCCTGACCCCACGAAGGCCAGTTGAGACCTGCTGCAGGAGGGAGCCGTACACTCCACAACCCCTGGTTCCCACCCAGAGCCCAGGTGTCCCAGCACCTATCAACAGTGCAGAGAAAGGTATGTCTGTGCTCAGTCAGTACGTACATGCAGCAAAAAATTTGAATTTCTGATCGTATCAGACATAGTTTGGACTTTTAATATGCTTGTAAACACCTTAGTCTGACCTACTCTTCGGACCTACTTCGGACCATAACGGACATCTCAAACTTGGATAAGAACACCTAGATAATTCGTTCATAGTCTGCATTTTAACACCATGTATACTCAGCAATCGGATCTAAATCGGATGTCGCATTCTGCGCATGCGCAACATTTTCCACTGGGGCGTTCACCTGGAAGTGAAAGGAGATGTCGTATTAAATAGTGGGGTTTTTGCCAGAAAATGTTAATTGACAGGACGAAAATAATGCACGAAATGTACGCAGCTGTAGCATCGTCCATCTCTTCGTACACCATCTTTGTTTGAATGCTGTCAGATAGTTTGTTGTTGCTGATAAGTAGAGGTCAACCGAAAGTGGCTCTTTGTTGAGAGATCTACAGTGACACCTAGCGTAACGGAGTCAGCCATGCTACGGCCGTTTATCCGGTTCTCTGAACGGCATTTATATTCAGACAAGTGATCTGGTCTTATGCATGTCATTATCTGATACGATCAGAAATTCTAATTTTTTGCTGCATATAAATGTACTCAGTGATGCTGGAACTGATAAACGTGTGTAGCACTGTAGTATCGAATTTCATATTGTTCCCCTAGATGAGGTTATCCGGCCCCTGTCTGTCCCGGCTGCTGATCCCAGGCCAAAGAGCTTCTTTGTCGTTGGGGAGGAAGAGGAAGAGCTTGAGTCTGAGAACAATAGGCTGAGCCTCCCCCCAAAGCCCAGAGGCCTGGAAGAATGTGTGGCCATCCTCAGCAACCCTGAGGTGAGACATGTACATGAACCCATGAAACCTCCCTTTCATAACTTGGCTAACCTCTCAGATGGTTACATCACTTCAGTCTACTTCGGTCGTGGAGCCATGTCCCACCAAGTAGACTGCAGAGTTTGAGGCAGTTGTTTAACTACACTGTAATGAGCTTAGTCACACCATCATCTCTTTGAGGCTGAACCAATTAGAGCATGACGGCAGTAGAAAAGACACTTGCACTGATTCCACTGCTCTATATGTCCTCACATCCACTCAGCTCACCTTTTGTGCATTTTCTCACACTTGATCTTGTTTCATTTCACTCAGTGGAACTCACATGGAACATTTCTCCTCGTAAGATGTGTGACATAAGACTATGAAATGCAATATTTGTGAAAATGATAATGACAAGTAGACAGAAATTAATTTTTAAAATGATTATAAGTGGAGGCATTAAGGCTACTATTTAAGTATAGTAGGTGATGGTGATAGTACAAATAAAACATATGTATAAAATATGTATATAGTAGAGATGCACCAATCAGACACTGGTATGCCATATCTATTCAATACTGACCTAGATGGCAGAATCGGCGATCAAAGTTAGGGTTACAACACGGTGACAACAAGGATGTACACATCACAGCTGAGCAGACTTGCTTGTCCTAGAGATGTTGACCGTGTCTCTGCAACTTACGATCTTCACATGAGCATCCCCACTATCTCTTACTGCTGTACTCAACTGTATTTATACCTCACCACCCAACACTAAAACCAATGTTATTTATTATATATAATTATATTAATCTATATGATAAAAATAGTATATAAATAGTACATAACCATTTTATGTATTTGTTACATTTTGTTTTATGAAGTTTTGAAAGAGGTGAAATCAACCTGATGATTCCTTACACGCTCATCCCACGCTGATCTTCAGTAAATTATGAAGTGGAGCCTGACAAACAGTAGGTCACTGCATGATTGTGTCTCTTGCAGCTGGGGCCTCGTTTCCTGAGCGATGCTGAGGTGATGCTGCTGGTCAACTCCAAACACATCCCTGCATACAAACTGGAGGCCATGATGGAGAGACCAGAGAGAGGAGTGGCCATACGAAGAAAAATGATCTCTGCAAAGCTCCCCTCTCCCTCTGCACTCTCTTCCCTGCCATACACAGACTATGACTACTCCAAGGTGCACACACACACACACACACACACACACACACACACACACACACACACAATACACACACACACAGCACTGGGGGGCATTTTATGCCAGCACACTATACTAAAATGCCTTAACCGCATCGCCTACGCCTGCATAAAGACTGAAAAATGCGCGTTCTATATGTGTGTGCACAGGCACGCATATTAGTGTATAATATGCATAAGTGTCATGCCATGTCAACTCAGCGCGCAACAGTGCCAGTGGCACCACTTTTGGGCTCGTACCGAGCCATAGGCCCGAGCTGAAGGCTGTTAAACTCAAATTTCATCATCATAAAGTAAATAATTATTTGTACATTGAGACGAGCATGCGCACAGGTGTCCGCTGCGTTCGCACATGGTACGGCACAAATGACCCCACGCTATATGATTTCCACAAACACTGCACAGTGTGTGCCTGCACACTCATGTAGAATTATACTTAACAGTCACGCGTGGTCTTCATGTCACTATTTGAGGCGTAGTTCACCCGTTCACCCGGCGTGTGCAGTGTCTGCGTGACGCCCATCTGTCCACTGAAAGTGAATGGAATTTATACGTGCACGTTAGAGGTTTGATGTCATTGCATAGGCGGTGTACACGTGTTTTTAGTATTGTGGCCTGGCATAAAATGCCCCCCATACACACACATATACACACACACAGAAAACTGCTGCCTTTCTGTTGTACAAACTCATAAAAAATTCTGTCTTTCAGGTTATGGGTGCCTGCTGTGAGAATGTGATTGGCTACATGCCCGTACCGGTGGGTGTGGCTGGTCCTCTGCACCTGGATGGAAAGCAGTTTCAGGTTCCTATGGCAACCACAGAGGGTTGCTTGGTTGCCAGTACCAACCGTGGCTGTCGAGCAATTGCTGTAAGTGTTCCCCTAAAGATGTGGATAGGATCTTACAGAACAATTACTGAAACTGATTGAAAAACTCCACTGCATTCTCTAGTCTAGTTTGTGAGTTTTTATATTAACATACTGAACCATACAATCACTGTTGCCAACAGTCTGCCAAGTGATTTTTATGTGAATGATAATGAATGAAAACCTATGGTTCTGTGAAAAACTGTGGAACACATGCAGGGTGTAAAGTATTTGTATTAAATAGAACATATGTACATACACCACCTCTTAAAAGTAAGTACACAATGTATACAATGTAGTGTGAGATTGTTATGGTTGGGTCAACAAAGCATCAGACTCGTCTTTAGACACGGGGAGACACTGACAAGTGATTATGGGCACACCAGATCACACTCGTGGGTCATAGAGGGAAGTGGCTTGTTTTGTTGAGGCCTTTTCTACTGTGACAACATCAGCGTGTGATAAATATGTACTGTACCTCGTGCCCCTGTCCTTGTTATGCCGTAGCTGGGAGGCGGAGCCAGCAGTCGCATCCTGGCTGACAGCATGACTCGAGGCCCTGTAGTCAGGCTGCCCTCTGCCTGCCAGGCCGCTGAGGTGAAGGCCTGGCTGGAGAGCATAGACGGATTTCAGGCCATCAAAGATGCCTTTGACAACACCAGCAGGTAAAACATGAAAGCTGCCATGGACCCAACTAGAATTCAGAAGTATGGGCTATGTGTTTGTCGTATGTTGACATGTCCTTATGTTACATTTCTGTTGACAGGTTTGCTCGGCTCCAGAAGCTGCTGGTTGGTCTGGCAGGGAGAAATCTCTACATCCGCTTCCATTCCAAGACTGGTGATGCCATGGGGATGAATATGATCTCCAAGGTAACCTGAAAGTAACATAATATACATATTAAATGAATGTTATCAGAATGTTGCACCTTCACCACACTGCAGAAAAGTGTAAGACATGCAATCCCAGTGTATCTCATGTATGGAAATTAACACTCTGCCTGCAGGGTACAGAACAGGCTCTGAACAGACTGCAGCAACACTTCCCAGAGCTGCAGGTGGTGGCTGTCAGTGGGAACTACTGCACCGACAAGAAACCAGCCGCCATCAATTGGATCGAAGGCAGGGGCAAGTCTGCTGTCTGTGAGGCCACCATCCCTGCTAAAGTGATCAGAGAGGTAGGCAGAGCAAAACATTAAAACAATACACCAAGGAAAAGAATGAATGGCAAATCTTGATTGCATTTCATGATCTGCTAAATTCTGTTCTGTATTTTTGTTTGACATGAGTTCACTTTATGCTTCAGTATTAGTTGTAACCTATTCATTTGAATAATCTATCTCTGTGCTGCAGGTTTTGAAAACAACGACAGAAGCTCTGGTGGAGGTGAACATCAGTAAGAACCTTGTGGGCTCAGCCATGGCAGGTTGCATCGGTGGATATAACGCACATGCAGCCAACCTGGTGGCTGCCATCTACATAGCCTGTGGTCAGGTAAAGGAGTTAAAAAAAACTGTTGTGCTTCCATTTACTTCAACATATTCCTATGTTAATGTGTGTGTGTGTATGTGTGTGTGTGTGTGTGTGTGTCCAGGATCCAGCCCAGTCAGTAGGCAGCAGTAACTGCATCACTCTGATGGAGGCAACAGGACCGACAGGGGATGATCTATACATCAGCTGCACTATGCCCTCCATAGAGCTGGGAACTGTAGGGGGTGGCACCAACCTGCCCCCCCAGCAAGCCTGCCTCCAGGTACACACACACATGCACACACACACACACACACACACACACACACACACACACACACACACACATTGCAATCACCAAACTTTGCAGAAATCCAAAATACTGCAGACAATACTAAGGAAACTTTTTTTCTATTAGTGGAACTGTAGTAACATAAGTTATCTTAAATGTGTGTGTGTGTGTGTGTGTGTGTGTGTGTGTGTCTGTGTGTCTGTGTGTGTGTGTGTGTGTGCGTGCAGATGCTGGGGGTACAGGGTGCCAGTCAGGACTATCCAGGGGAGAATGCCCGGCAGCTGGCCAGAGTTGTCTGTGCCACTGTGCTGGCAGGAGAACTCTCACTGATGGCTGCTCTGGCTGCTGGCCACCTGGTCAAGAGTCACATGACACACAACAGGTAAGAGCAAGCAACCCTAATTTACAAGATATACTGTACATGTTGTATGCATGCTATTCACTGGTCTACAGGATAATCAGAAAGTTTGGTGTATGCCAAAGACAAAGGAGTCATTAAATGTGTTTTTTCATATACATTGTATATAGTGAGTTCTGCCATGTTTGTAAGTGTCACCATCTTTACATAAAGTAACACCACAGCTGACTTTTAAACTGCTGGTTACAAATATCTTTGTTGAATGTAACAAAAATGTGAAAAGGCTTGCAATAATCTTTGATCCCAACAAAACCTGCACCACTGTGTGTTCAGCACTTAAAGGCTAGTATAGATAGCAGCATACCTCTTATACTTATGTATACAGTTAGCTCATAAGCAGGATTTTTTTTGAACAGTACTTAAACTACTACTGAGCAAAAATATAAAAGCAACCCTTATGTTTTTGCTCCTGTTTTTTATGTGTTGAAGTTAAAGATGCAAGTCTAAACAAGGTGTGATGAAGTCTGTTCTGTGTGCAGATCCAAGGTGAACCTACAGGAAACTCCAGGAATGTGCACCACAAAAGCCTCCTGAGAACCTGAAAGCAGCGCTACTCTAGCTCACAGCACAGAGCAGTAAACTTGGGAAAGATGGACAGTTTGAAATGGACTAATTATTTTGTTCAATGAAAACAGACCTCAGAAGTCTTCCAAGTGCTTTCAAAGAGACACTGGAGTGTCTTTTGACCAATCACTATGTTGGATAGGAAAGGATCCATATAAGCTAATGAGACTATTCTGTGGGACTATATTAATTTTCTATATGTTTTATGGAGCAGATTTCTTTTATTTTACATTTAAGAATGCTATCAGGTTTGGGGTTCATATGAAACAATTCTGCTGCCCTGATGCCAAATGAAACAACTTTGTGACCTAATCAGTGAATGTTTGTAGTTGTCAGTGGGAACTTCAGAACAATGCTTTTCATTTCATTTCTTCATCAGGGTGGTTTGTGAACAAGAATGTAGTGTCATAGTTGTGAAGCAGCCCACACAGTTCAGCAGTACCGCAAAGCAGACTTGAGTCATGGTTCTACCAAAAAAGACTTAAAGTGCAAGTTTTAGAGTATGGAAGAATATAGCAGAAATGGTATATAAGGTTCCTAACTATGAGGCTATCATAGCAGGATAACTAAAAAAGGCTACAAGTGCCTGATGGGACTATACAACAAATCATCAGCCCCTTCATTCTGAGATTAGATTGTAAAGCTCACCTTTGCACTTTTCCAGTACTAACAAAGTAAAGTGTTCCAGTGCCCATTTACTATATGTGTGTTCGTGTGTGTGTGTTTGTGTACGTGCTTGCGTGTGTGTTCAGTCATAGGTGTGTCTTCCTGTTCCAGTGGATGGCAAATATTTTGGATATATTTTGTAATAAATACAAGATGGCTTTACAATGACATTGCACTGTTTTTTATTAATGATTTGAGATAAATTGCACATGAGCTGGAACATGGAATTTACACTAATGTGACAGTAAACGCACCATTGGCCTTGACACTGAATAGCTAAAGTTCATTGGTTTTTATCTAACCTTTGAAGCACCCACGTTTCACGTGTATCAGGTGAATCATGTGAAAACTACATCCAGAAGCTTCATGTGGTACAGTTTTGTTTCATAGATTATTGATTACCACATTCATAAATAGAAATGTTATTGCTGGGGCCCTAAATAATTGTATATTTTGCCAGGGTAACTTTGTCCATAAAAAGTGCAATAATTAAGTTAAGTTATGTTATCTTGATGCCCTGTCCTGTAAAGATCTTCAAAAGAGTGAGGGATTTATAATTATTATCTCTTCATGTACACTATTGCCCATAAAGTTGGAATAATCTTGTTTTCAGACACGTTCCTCTTTTTATTCCTATTTATTCACATCAGGTTAATTGTGGTATAATTTTCACTGCAATATGCTTGGAAGAGATTGATCAATAAAGTTTTGAGAAGATACTCTTTATCTATCAAGAATAAATCACATTGTCACGATCATTTCATGAGAAGAGGTCAAAATATTTTGTTTATTTTATTTTATGGGCAACAACGTATTATTATTATACACTGATACAACCATTAAATAGTCCAATTCATAAACAAATAAATATGGTGCTGAAAAAAGTGAAATATTTTTTATAAATAATATTCTAAATAATCTTAAATATATATTGCAGTGCACTGAGAGGGAGACAGGGTAGTCCCTGTTGTGGTCATAGTGGCCCTGCTCAACTCTGCTATATATATATATATATAATGTACTTTACTGTATAATCACTCACGCATATATATATGCCCTGCTATGAGATCAGTCACTCTGTTGAACACAGGAACACTGCTTAATCTAATCAGTGAGTGACAGTTTTACGTTAGTGAAAGTTCCTCATCTAATGAGATGACACGGCTTTAACTTTTGCCCCTTTTCCCCACATCCTGTCTATACATCCTCAACAGAGGTCCCAGTAAAAAAAAATCCTCCACTGATCTCTTGCATGGCCCTCACCAGAGAAGCTGCCAGCCAATCAGATGAGGGCCCAACGCATCTCACCAGTTGTGATCACCACTGATTGGCCAAGCCCTGGTAAGACAGCTGCAGGGCGGATTCATGAATAATAAGTGAAACCTGGTCTGGTGTTCAGAAATAGGACCGACAAGAATTTAAAGACACGTGTCTAGTTTTGCTTTCTGACATTTTGGGTACATTAATTAACACGAGTAATACATCAAGTGCATGTATGTGCGGCACAAGTTACTGTAATTAAAGATGTAAGGACTAAGAAGAACAAAAACTCTGTGAGAGCTGTTGACTTATTAAACAAAAATAAATTAATAAAATAAAAGTTGTTTTTTTTAAAGGCGGCACGTTTAACCGTGTTCAAATGACCAGAACACACATATAATAAAATAATCACAATGCGCTCTGGCATTTGAAATAATCTGAAGCACTGTAACACAGTTTCACTATAATGCAACAAAGTTATGCACAAGCTTCCACTTTTAAGAGCAAAGAGGATGGATGAGAGGCTCAGGATCGGAGGCAGAAAGCAGATAAGTCAGGGAAAATGTTAGAATATTTTGAGCCGCGTTAACCAAAAAATTACAGGGGGCAGGGACGGGGGAGTGAGTATTTCCAGCATATTTGTAGCAATAATGTAGTGGTATGAGGCATCCCTGCCACATTGAACATAGGTTTTGCTGCATCACGCCCTCTCTGGCTTGCTTGAGCAGAGGGGATAAAAGTAGGTCGTGCCCCTCCTTTTGACATCTCGCTTCCTGCCTCTTCGGCCCGTTCACCTCCGGGTCGTTGTGTCTGCTGCTTGCCTCCGAGCACAGGTAGGTGCACCTTAGCGTGCAGTTTGTGTATGTTCGGGAGAGTTTCATTCAGCTTTCATTCAACTGTAAATCTTTAATAGAGCCAGCATCTCCGTCGCAGCTGGGGCGATATACTGGGGTCGTTGACTGCTGTCAATCAGCCCATAGGTGAGTTACGACGAACTTTTACCGTTACTTGCTGTTAGCCAGGTGCTAAGCCCTCCTTCCGCCCCTCTCCCTCTAACAGTCAGCTGATCGTATGCTGCGTGGTGACTGTCTCCCCCCGCTACGCCGACTCTCTTCACTCCTCTCCCTCTTTGGACGGGACGCTAATTAGCCGGACTGAACCGGACTTTCGTCTGGACGCTGAAACTGAGTAAGACGAGCACTGATTAATTGGGGCTATATAGCCACGGCTATACTGCTACTGCTTCGCTGCTACTGCTTTGCTGCCGCTCCTCCGCTGCCAGCCTGCTGCTGCCGCTCTGCTGCTTCCACCGCTTCACCGGCTTGGAGTTGGATTCTGTCTGCTGACCCACCGACTTGTTTCCTGCAGCTGATCCTGAGTATGTGTGTTCGTGTGTGGCTGCCGCTCGTGGGGAACGCGAGCTTTCTCCAAAACTTTCAGCCACGCACTCGGTGTGTGTGTGTGTGTGTGTGTGTGTGTGTGTGTGTGTGTGTGTGTGTGTGTGTGTGTGTGTGTGTGGCCCAATTGTTCCGTTTAGTTTTCATTTGAATATTGTTTCCTTTTGTTAATTTAGTGGTTTAGTTGCTTACTGTATTGTTGGGTAATTTACTGTTTATTTGGGGGAATTTATTGTGGCTTATTTTCAATTGTGATTGATTTGCCTTAACAGATGAACATTGGTTAATTGAGTTAATATCTCTGGCCAGAGACTTTTTGGTTTATTTTTGTTTATTTGGTTTAGGCTAATATTAATTTAACCTCATACTTTTTGCTCATTGTTTGGTTTGTCTGTTTTTCTTTACCTGAAGCCCTCTTAATTTTGTTTCTCCTTGTCCCCCTAGAGCTGATGGCCGACGTGGTGGTGGTGGCCCTCCGGGGTGGTGGTGACCGTGTGTGTGTGTTCCCCGTTCGAGATTTTCTTTTTGTGCACATCACGTTTTTGCTGTGAGTGGGATGCTCTTCTTTTCTTGTGGACTCCACCTTATTCCCCCTTTTGACTCCTCCGATCGGTAAGCCTCGGCCGATACTCCCCTTTTTCTGTTGTTGGGCCTCCACCTTGTTGTTTTATTATGCCAACCATTTGTCAATTTTAGCCAATAAAATTTTGTATGTGATCACTGAACTCTGTCTCCTGCCTTCCCTTAGTTAACAAACCTGTGTGTCCTTCAATAAGTGCTAGTTTAATCTTAGTACAGGTCCTTGGGCCCTAACCCAAGGTGGCGTTGTCGGTATTAAATAAATAGTAATAGTAATAACCCCCTGTGCCGCCACAATAATATCAATACCATTTGGCCAAATACTTACCCATATTAATGCGATGGGTGAGCCTGCATCTTGGCACAAAGCTCTTATAGAGGCCACAAGTTAGGTGCACATATATGCATAGAAGATATTATCTTCTTCTACACGCAGTGCACTGTAATATTATTGCTTCATTTTAAGATGAAGTGCATTTTGAATAGCTTGCATTTAATTAGCATTGCATTCACTGGATAAAAATTGACACCTTATCTCGTAATTACGAGATAAGGAAAGGTGCCTTATTGGCCACTGCACTTCGGTAAAGTTGGAAAGATATTGGCAGATTCGAACTTCCGGGATCAATAACTCTTAACGTTGTTAAAACACAAAACATGCATATTTTCTACCGTAATAAGAGACAACGAGCTGCAACCTAATGTTCATCAATCTGAACAGATGGTAGGTGACACTACACTGTATTATAGTGAAGTTATTGAATATTTTTGTAATATCTTTTTTCGGTGTAGACGGCCCCTGTGCTGCTCTCACAGCCAGCTGCATGTAAACACTAATGTTGTTGGTGTGGCTCAGAGAATGGCTCGTTATGATGAAGCTCGTGAGGTTGTAGCTCGTTGTCTTATCATGGTTGAAAATGTGCGTGTTTTGTGTTTTAACAACGATTCACGTTTCAAGAGTTATTGGAAGTTCGAATCTGCCAATATCTTTCTAGCTTTACCGAAAGTGCAGTGGCCAATAAGGCACCTTTCCATTTTTTTATCCAGTGAATGCAATGTGCTTCCGCAATTTAATTTAAAATTGCATTTTTTGATTTTAATTTTTACAAAGGAAATGTTTATTTACACGTCTTTATTGTGTGGGGGAAAACACTAATTGTGTAATTATCAGACCGCCATAAAATTTTTCAGCTCACGCACCCCCAGGGTTGCACGCACCACCCTTTGACAATCCCTGTCATAGAGTATCTGACAATCCTAGCAAGCCATAATAATACATACAAAACAAAGCTGCGGGCCACATGAAATTTAAATGCAGGCCATGATTGGCCCCCTGGCCGTACTTTGGACATCCCTGCTTTACACTAATCTGCAGTTACAGACAAACTGGAAAGGGGCCCAGTCACTGTACATAGACAGGATACATCATAATTACATGATAGAAAACATGATGAAGACACAATATAAAAAATGATATAAAAACATGAGAGAAATTATGATGACGACATGATAGAAAACATAATTACATGAGAGTAAACATAACTACATGATAGAAAACATGATAATTACATGAGAGTAAATATAACTACATGATAGAAAACATGATAATTACATGAGAGTAAACATGATAATTACATGATAGAAAACATCAAATCAAATCAAATTTTATTTATATAGCCCAAATTCACAAAACACATTTTGCCTCAGAGGGCTTTACAATCTGTACAGGGAGTGACACCCTCTGTCCTTAGACCCTCGGTTCAAGTGAGGAAAAACTTGCCCACAAAAAACCCTTTAACAGGGAAAAAAGGTGGAAGAAACCTCAGGAAGAGCCACAGAGGAGGGATCCCTCTCCCAGGACGGACAGACGTGCAATAGATGTCACGTGTACAGAACAAATCAACACAAACATATTGTACAATTACAATGAATGATAAAATGACAATGAATTACAATGAATGATAGAATGATTACAGTAGCAGTGGAACCTGTGATAGAGGTAGAGTCCCCCGGCAGTCTAGTCCTATGGCAGTGCAACTAAGGGATGATCTGAGCCAGCCCTAACTATAAGCTCTATCAAAAAGGAAAGTCTTAAGTCTACTCTTAAAGGTGTTGACTGTGTCTGCCTCCTTAACCCAGAATGGTAGTTTGTTCCACAGAAGAGGAGCTTGATAGCTGAAAGCTCTGGCTCCCAATCTACTTTTGGAAACTATAGGAACCACAAGGAACCCAGTATTCTGAGAGCGCAGTGTTCTAGAGGGGTAGTAAGGTACTATGAGCTCTTTTAGATATGATGGTACCTGACCATGAAGAGCTTTGTATGTAAGGAGAAGAACTTTAAATTCTATTCTAGATTTAACAGGTAGCCAGTGCAAGGAAGCCAAAATGGGAGAGATGTGATCTCTGATCTTGGTTCCTGTCAGAACACGTGCAGCAGCATTCTGAATTAGCTGCAAGAGACTTATTGGAGCAGCCTGATAACAAAGAGTTACAATAGTCCAGCCTAGAAGTAACAAATGCATGGACTAGTTTTTCTGCATCCGCTTGAGACACGATACGTCTGATTCTGGTGATGTTACGTAAGTGGAAGAATGCAGTCCTTTGCAGAAATTTGTTTTATGTGGACATTAAAGGACAGATCCTGATCAAAAACAACTCCAAGATTCTTTACGGTGGAGCTAGAGCCCGTCTAAAGTAACTAAGTCTCTAGAAAGAGAGTTTCTGAGGTGTTTGGGTCCAATTACAAGAACTTCAGTTTTGTCTGAATTTAACATCAGAAAATTGTAGGTCATCCAACTTTTTATATCCTTAAGAAATGCTTGGAGTTTAGTTAACTGATTGGTTTCATCAGGCTTGATCGATAAATATAATTGGGTGTCATCAGCATAACAATGAAAATTAATGGAGTGATTGGAGGGACTCTGTGACAAACATTGGTATGCAAAAACATGAACAAAAAAAAAACAGAAAACATGACGATGACAAAGTTAGAAAATATGATAATTATATGATAGAAAACATGATTATGACATGATAGAAAACATGATAAAGCCGCGTTGAACAGGCCCTCGCGTCAGGCAAGTTTTAAGTCAATCAGATGAAGTCCCTGGGAGGAGTTTGTTAAAACAGAACATAAGAAACTACCACTTTTTTCTCAGAGGGTCAAATTTGACAAAATAGCCACACCCACACCGTTCATCAAAATTCAGAATTTTGACAACTTGTAATCTTCAGGTCTACATGAACACACCTACCAAGTTTGAAGAGGCTTGGATAAAATCCCTAGGAGGAGTTCGTTCAAATTGACCACACACATTCGCCAGGATTGGGTCAAAGGGTCAAATTTGACACAGTGCCATGCCCACACTGTTTCATCAAAATTCATAATTTTGATAACTTTTACTCAGGAAGTCTATATGAACGCACCTACTAAGTGTGAAGTTGATTGGATAAAATCCCTAGGAGTTCATTAAAATAGACCACATTCAGGGGGCAAATTTGGATCAAATGGTCAAATTTGACGGAGTGCCACACCCACACAGTTTCATCAAAATTCATAGTTATTCATAATTCTTAAATATCTCGCTTTCTGTTAATTTTAGTCCATTGCTCCAAGAGACTTTTTTGTAGATCTTTCCATGTTCTACAATCCGGCTGAGGTTTCATAACTCTGTGTCCAAAACTGTGGTGGGGCTGCCTCAAAGAAAAGTTCAAGGGGGCGTTATAGAGCGATTTTGTTCCGCCCCCTAATTAGTTATGCAGCCGAAATTTGCATGACATTGGTCTTAATAACCACAAGAAGTTTCAGACAGCTCTGAGAAAGTATATGAAAGCCCAACACTTTTGCCTTAAAAACCAGCCAAAAAGTCAAGGGAGCTCCAATTTTAGATCAAAGGGTCAAATTTGATGGAGCGCCACGCCCACACCCTTTCCTCAAAATTCATAATTTTGATAACCTTTACTCAGGAAGTCTCTATGAACACGCCTACCAAGTTTGAAGTCAATTGGATAAAATCCCTAGGAGGAGTTTGTTCAAATATGACCCCTTCTCAACCAGCCCGAAACACCAAAAATGGTGATATTCATCCTTACATATCTCGCTTCCTGTTCATTTTAGCCCATTGCTCCAAGAGATTTTTTTGTCGGTGTTGCCCGGTTCTACAATTCGTCTGTGGATTCATAAGTCTGTGTCCAAAACTGTGGCGGGGCTGCCTCAAAGAAAAATTCAAGGGGGCGCTATGGAGCATTTTTGCCCCGCCCCCTAATTAATTATGCAGCCGAAATTTGCATGACATTGGTCTTAATAACCACAAGAAGTTTCAGACAGCTCTGACAAAGTATATGAAAGCCCAACACTTTTGCCTGAAAATCAGCCAAAAAGTCAATGGAGTTCCATTGTCTGAGCTTTTTTCTTTTTTCTATCACCACTAGGAGGCACTGTGAAAATCACCAAATGTTTTCATGGAAATGTGTTCTACTCCAGACTGCCAGTATATATCAGAGGTTTGGGGAAGATTGGAGTATTATTCGCAAAGTTATAGTACGTCTCACACATGATTTTGATAACTTTGCATTGTCAAGGCCTTAAGAACACACACGCCAAGTTTCAAAAAGATAGGATGAAAGCCCTAGGAGGAGTTCGTTCAAATATGACCCCTGGAAATGACCCCAAAAACACGAAAACGCCAACTTTGAAACAAAATGGATGCCATATGCTTTGCTGCAGCCCGAGTCACCAAGATCCTAAGGATACAATAGGGCTTTTGCTGCCCGAAAGTTGTTCGGCGCTCAGGCCCTAAAATCTACTACTAATACAAATACTATAAATCTTGAGACTCTATCAGAATCAAATGTTATGAGTTAGTGATCCATTTTCTTCTGCCACATGTAATGAGGTGAAACAAATGCAATCTGACTGCTCTCTTTCAGTACTTTGGACTACAGCCTGTAATGAATGGCAAAGAAAGCCAATTAGCCAAAAAAGCCAAAGTCAAGATGAATTTAAATGGAGAACGGAGACATCCTTCCACTAGGAGGCAGTATGATTCATGAACGTTAGTTTGCTGCTGCCAATAAACACGAAGAAACAGAAGGCGGAAGGATCACGTAGGACACCGGTGAAGTTTTCAGGAGCTTAAACAAAGTGCGGTGGAGAGGAAACATGTCTCTGTTCACTAAAATACCCTGTGTTTACCTGCACACACGTCACCTGACATACGCACAGCTCACCATGACGACAGCGCAGAGAACAAACATGCTGGTTAGCCACGTGAGTTTATATGAGCTGTAGCTAACGTGAGCTAACAGTGCGTATGTAAGTCAGACTGTTACCTCATGTAACACTGCAGTCCACTGACACTCAGTTAACCTGTACCATCTGTATATTCCAGGCCAGGAGCCTGTTTCACGTCACGGGGGTTCGTCCATATACTAAACACGAAACGCTGCATCCGGTCTGTCAGCCTCCACACAGTGTAAGTAAATCTGCATGTACACACCGCCAACACTTAGAGCTATGTAGCATTATGTCAGCTGGAGGATGAAACTTGACTTAACAGACTCTTCTCTTCTCTTCTCTTCTCTTCTATTTGTTGTATCTATAATTTAAGTAATTGAAGAGCAATACCAGATAATGAAAAGAAAAAAATCTTTCCAGTAAAGAATTCTGAATTATTCAGACTTACAATGAGTCAGTTATCTGTCTTCACTTATCGAAACTCCTGTCATGTTATGCTGTATCAGGTCAGTCTGATCAGCTGCAGTGTCCAATCAATAACTGATATTCAGTAGGGGGGCTGATAAAAGTCTTCCATGATGGCTGCTCCTGTGTAACTTTGTTCAAGGCTCCTTGATTCTTCCTCTGCAAAGTTTTGGGACTGCCTGCAAGGTGGCAAATAGCTGCTGTCTGGAGTGAGGAGTGATAAATATCAATATTATTAAAGCAGGATCTCCCTGAGGTAACACTGTTTCCAGATATACATTCTCTCTGAGCTTGTGCTTGGACAGTGCCAACGTGACTATTAAAGAAAATATTGAATGCATCACCATGTCAAATGATTAGACGTACATTAACTGTGTTTGTGGAGGAACTTGCTCTGCTCTGCATCAGCTTACACTGTTTTTGATTTTTAGAAATAAAGGATATCTTCCTGTAGAAGTGCTTTATTGGAAACATACCAAAGGGATTCATTGTTGAATTGTTAAAATTCAAATAGAGTTTGATCCGATAGCTATCTCTATGAACACACACACTTTGACCTTTGTAGAGTTCAAGAACTGGGATTTACCAGGTCAATCTCATGGCCTACAGATCATTCTAACATGTGGTTAATGTGTAAATCTCCTCTGTACTGTATTTCCTGTCAGCTAATAGGAGTGCTAGCTGCAAAGCGAGACGTCGTAGCTAACGGTTGCACAGTTAGCAGCAGTTAGTGGTTACTCTGGTAATATGCTTCCCTGTATTTGGTGGGGAAAAGGAACTTTGATGTCTAGACTCTCTTCATTGTGTGAGTTATTTTTAAGTGGAAAAATCTGAGGAAACTTTGAAATTTCATGGGATTTTACAAGTTACAGGTTTTGGAGAGAACAATTTAGAACTACTAGAATTCTGATGATCAGTAATACATGATGGTTGTTTAGTGTCTGAGTTCATTTTTTCTTTTTTGTGTCAGTGGTTTAAGAGCAAAGATGATGGTGGTAGGTGGAGGAAAAACATCCATCTGACATCACTACAGCATGAGAAAGTCACCCCTGTACAGATAAGGTAAAGCACAGTTCTTTTATTTTCTAAGCATCACCTGCTGAATGTTTAAACTGAAACATGTGTGTCATTGTGTCAAAGTGAGCTGTCAGAATCAGAGTATGAGAAGCTGGCAGATGTGACGTTGGACGCTCTGGCTGATTATTTTGAAGACCTGACAGATGAAGCTTTCACTGGAGCAGAGTACGATGTTGTCTTCTCTGTAAGTCAGTCTATTTCCTTCCAAACTAAAACTGAATTAGACTTAACTTGATTAAACAGTTACATTTGTGCTAATTAAAAGTATTGTTCAATTTACACATTGTAATGGAATGGAAACATTTAAAAGCAACACAAGCTTAAAAAAAACAAAACAACGAAGTGCCATTCTATTGGTTAGAAGGTGTGTGGAGGGAGTGAAATGTGTTAATGCTATTACTTAATAAGGATAGTGAAATAATATGAAATGACATCAGACATGACACAGCTCCCTCTGGACCAAAAAAGGTTTATACAAAGATTCTACTGAGCAATGCTCAAAGTCTACCAGAATCTCTAAATCTGAGCCTTGTATGCTCTGACATTTTAAAAGGCATCAGAATGAGAATCACTTTTATTTGCCAGGTAAGTGAACACACATGAGGAATTTGACTCCGGTTTCACTTTGCTCTCTTTGTACAAACAGAAGAAAAAAACGTAGACATAAACAAGGACAAAGACAAAGCTATGTACATATATACATACAGTGGGTCAGTGTTAATTTTGTCACCCATTTTTCAATTTAGTCTTAGTCTTCAAAGTTCATTCTTAGTCTTAGTCACTTTTAGTCTTTCACAAATCATTTTTGTTAGTCATATTTTAGTCGACTAAAAGTCTCAAAATTTTAGTCTAGCTTTAGTCAAACATGAACACAGGGTATTAGTCCAGTTTTAGCGAAAACATTTTAGTCTTTTTCTATTTATTTCAGGAATATTTTATTTGTTTATTAATTCCAGTTCACTTGTTCACCAGCTAACACATTGATTAAATGTCTTGATTGAATTGAATTGAATTGAATGAATTCATCTTCAATGCAACTTTGCTAAGTGTCTTGTCTGTTGTTTCAACACACATTTAATATGCACTTGATTTCATTTTTTATATTTATACCCCTATACCAGGGGTGTCAAACTCATTTTCACAGAGGGCCACATCAGCATAATGGTTGCTCTTGATGGGCCATATTAACAGTATGAATGTAACAAAATGCGATAAATAAATTAAACTACACCTTATGATATTGTTAAATAACTGTTGTCTGTATTTATTATGTATTCAGCTTACAAATATTACATATGCATTTGCATAGATGAAAAAAATAAATGTTCAGTTTAAAACACACATTACTTGAATCAGTGTTCAAACTATTTAAGCAAATAAAGAAAAATATGTGAGCTTCAATCTAATTGGAGAACGAGGACCCTCGGCTAATCAGATTGATGCTCACAGCATCATGTATCGCCGTGATTGGGTTATTATTGGAGTGAATGGACGGTGTCTTTTATAGCTGCGGACGGGTTTACAGTCAATTGAGAACCCAGAGCACTTCGTACAGACGTGGAAGGATACTTTTGCGTCAGTATTAGACACCTAGGGATGTGACAAATCGTCGGTATTTTATGAGTTGGGAATGAATTTATGTTAAGACAATCATACACCTATCACGTTTTCGCGGGCCAGATAAAATGACGTGGTGAGCCACATTTGTCCCGCGGGCCTTGAGTTTGACATATATGTAGTAGACGAAAACAAAGAGGATGTTTTTGTTTATTTTTTATTTCTTGCATGACATTTTTCTCGTTTTTATTCGTCAACAAAAACACATATTGGCACATTTTTCGTCAGTGTTTTTAGAACATTGTATCATCTCGTCATCGTCTCATCTTAGTCAAGCGAAAAAGGCTCGTTGACGAACATATTTCGTCTCGTCTGACGAAATTGACACTGCAGTGGGTACGGAAAGTATTCAGACCCCTTTAAATTTTTCACTCTCTTTGTTTCATTGCAGCCATTTGATAAAATCCAAAAAGTTTGTTTTATTTCTCATTATTGTACACTCAGCACCCCATCTCGACAGAAAAAAAACAGAAATGTAGAAATTTTTGCAAATTTATTGAAAAAGAAAAACTGAAATATCACATGATCATAAGTATTGGGGGGGATAGCATTAACACATTTCACTCACTCCACACACCTTCTAACCAATAGAATGGCACTTTGTTGTTTTTTTTTTTTTTTAGCTTCAAATGTTTCCATTCCAAAGAAAACAAGATGGGGTGCTGAGTGTACATTAATGAGAAATAAAATGAACTTTTTTGATTTTAGCAAATGGCTGCAATGAAACAAAGAGTGAAAAATTTAAAGGGGTCTGAATACTTTCCGTACCCACTGTATATACACAGAGTTCTATAGCGCCTTCCAGAGGGGAGAAGTTCAAACAGTTTGTGTCCAGGGTGTGATGGGTCTGCAGAGATGTTATCTGCCCATTTCCTGACTCTGGACAGGTACAGGTCCTGGATGGAGTTTAGTTGATTAGCTTATTTGACAGGGGCCATGTACAGGGCAGTTCCAGTGCCAGAGTTAGCTATAAAGCTAATTTACATCTGTGGTCCCTGGGCAGGGAGCTATAAAGCAAACACACATTGAAAACCTGGACAATACATGCCCTACTGTTGCCACTACAGGTACATGCTAAAAGCAGCAACATCATACTAAAACATAATAAAACAACATGTACAGTCACATCATCACTTAGACATTTTGACATATAAAACAATACACATACAAGGATACATATACCATATGACAGTGTTTAAGACAGCACATTGATCAGTGATCACATCTTTGATTAGCCTTTAGCCATGTCTTCAATGATAGTTTAAACTGGTTAAAGCTTGTACTGTCTGTGACATTAACTGGAATTGAATTCCATTTTTCTACTGCACTAACAGAAAAAGCTGATTGACCAAAAGAGGTCTTCCTGTAACACACATAACAATTGCCTCTCACAGAGGACCTTGAGAGTTGAGAGTATCTCTGCAAAGTGATATGCACTGCTTAAGAGGTGGTGGTGCAAGATCATGAATAAGTTTATACATTAAACACATATCATCAAAACTATCAAAGGACAATAAGTTATATTTTGATATGATGGCGCAGTGATGGTAATTTCTTGGCTTTTTGTCCAGAACCTTTATTGCCATTTTATAAAGAGTGACTAATGGTTGTATGGTGATCACACCTGCCTGGGACCAACTTGTAGAACAGTACGACAGATGTGAGAAAATCATTGAGTGTAAGAACAGTTTAGCAGCAGGAAGTGGCAATTGATGTCTAATGTGCCTAAAGTTGACTAAACTACCTCTGACACATCTGGATATCTTCTTTATGTGCTTTTTAAAAGATAAGTTGGAATCAATGATAACACCCAGGTACTTAAAACAGTTTTTATAACCTCTCCCTTGACAAAGATGTCAGGCTGTTGGTTTACATCATACCTCTTGATGGAGAAATACATGGCTACTGTCTTACTTACATTAAGAGTAAGACACTTGTATGTCATCCAAGCTGACACTTTGTTTAAAGCTGAGGTGAGTTTTAATGCGGCTTGTTTTCTACTTTTGGCATGGACATAAATAATTGTATCGTTTGCATACATTTGCATGTGAACTTCTGGGCAAATCCAAGGTAAATTGTTAATATATAAACTAAATAAAATTGGTCCTAAAATCGATCCCTGGGGCACTCCAATTGTGCTATTAGACAGGGTGGAGCATGTGTCAATAATTCTTGTACACTGCTTTCTTGAATCTAAGTAGGATTCCATCCATGACAAAGCATTAGCAGAGAAATCAAGCTGTGAGAGTTTGGACAACAGAACATTGTGATTAACCGTGTCAAATGCCTTCCTGAAATCCAGGAAGACAGCACCAACTACACCACCTCCGTCAAGCTTAGATTTAATTTGCTCTATAAAGTAACAAAGGGCCCTTTCCGTTGAATGATTTTTCCGAAATCCAAACTGCACAGGGTGCAGTAGGGAGTGGCCTTCCAAGTAGGCTATCAACAGATCACATACAACTCTTTCAGTTACTTTAGAGATGGTAGGGAGGATGCTGATAGGCCTATAATTTGCAACATTGGTTACATCCCCAGATTTAAAGATGGGGGTTATTACTGCTGTCTTCCAGGCTGTAGGAAAGTAACTTTGTGTAATGGATAGATTGACCAAGTGAGTAATAGGAGAACAGAGAATATTTGCATACTTTTTAATAAATGCACAATCACAGTCCAAAATATCTTCTGCCTTGGAATTCTTGAACAGCTTTAGGATTTTAGTCACAGACAATTCTGACACTTCTAAGATGTGGCATAGGATGGCATGTCATCTTTCACTAATGTAATGATTTTCTCTCTTACACCAAAACCTAATGCTAGATCTTGAACTGAATCAGTAAAGTAACTATTGAACATAGAGGAAATTTGGACTTTATCCTGGGTTAGGGTTTTTTATTGCCGTCTTTCTTAAGAGCTCTGTTAATATTTTGCCATGTTTTCCTGCAGTTCCCTTTTGAATCATTTATAATATTAATAAAGAAGTTTGCTTTGGCCTTTGGTGATGCGCATGTGACGGCGTTAACTGGGTTTGACTGACGCTCTATCCCGGCTCTGACTCTTTATCTAGTTTTAAGGAAATTTTTAGCTTCTGTTAATCGTCTTGTTTTGTCCTCCCTGTTTTTTTTTTTTTTTTTTACCAACACTTTAATGGACTAAAAAGAAGATTTTAGCCCTTTACACCTTTGATGGACACTAGTTGGTGATCAGTTCAATTCAATGCCAACACGGACTTTCACGTGCCACTACTCGGCCAAACAAAACCTGCTCTTAACGCTTTTACCGATTGCTGGATCATTTTTAACCAAACTGTGTTTTTAAAGTTTTTATTTATTTACTTATTTATTTATTTTGTCACTTTTGAGTCTTACTTGGACAGTACCAGCTGTCATGGCTGTGTGTGTGGACTGCACAATTTTTTACTTTGACTGACTAATGACTTTTTACAACACATGATCTGGATTTCCTCCTGTTGACAGAGACCTGGTTGAACCCAGGTGAAAACAGCGCCTTTTGGGAGCTTCTCCCACCCGGCTGTTCCTTTTTTAGCACCCCACGAGCTGCCGGCCGTGGAGGTGGTCTGGCTGCTATATTTAAGAAGCGCTTCAAATGGCGGACGATAACCACTAATTATTACTCCAGCTTCGAACCTCACTTACCCTGTGCTGTGTGCCACAGTTTATCACCCACCCAGATTTAACAAAGATTCATAAACTGTTAATCTGTGGAGACTTCAATATTCATGTTTGTTGTGCAGCAAATCAACTGGCCAACAAATTCAAAGGACTTTTAGATTCTTTTGATATCACTCAATCTGTTAATGCACCAACACGAGCATGGGCACACTCTTGACCTTATGTCTCATGGGCTTTCAGTCACCCTCAAAGAAATAGTCGACACTGCTATCTCACTATGCATATCACTTTCCTGTTGTTTTCGACTTTGCTGCCTGGGTTGGTTAAGGGATAGCAATGGTTGGTTAAGAGATAGCTAAGGGATAGGGATAGTTAAGGGATAGCTATCAGATAGATATCAGAGAGCTCTAAAGGAAGCCAAGTCCAAATATTTGTTCTCCATCATAGCCAACAGTTCTCATCATCCAAGACTGCTATTTAATATTATTGATTTTGTCGTTAATCCACGCCCCGCTGTCCTGTCCGATGCCTCCACTGCAACCTGCGAAGAGTTTGTGTCTTTTTTCACTGATAAAGTTGCATCTGTCAGGCAGAATATCTGTAATATGAATGTGCCTCTTGATGTCTGTACTCCAGCACAGACTGCTGTTTTTGACCAGTTCGAGACAATTTCACTGTTGTTTTTTACTAAGGTGGTCAGTGGCATGAAACCCACGAACTGTCCATTAGATATCATTCCAGCCAAGTTCTTGAAGGAGGTTTTGAGTTCTGTTGGTCCAAGTTTGCTGGTTTGGTAAACACGTCTTAGCTCAGGGTCTGTTCCAGCTGCCTTCAAACACGCTATTGTTAGGCCCCTCCTTAAAAAATGCATCTTGACTCTTCGGTGCTCTCCAGCTTTAGACCTGTCTCCCACTTGCCTTTTCTTTCTAAGATTTTAGAAAAAGTTGTTTTTATTCAACTACAGTCATTTTTGGAGACCAATTCTATTGTCGATTAAATTTCAGTCTGATTTTAGATCCCGACATAGCACAGAGTCAGCACTGTTAAAGGTTCACAATGATATCGCCTTATCTGTGGATGCTGGGAATCCTGCTGTGCTGGCGCTGCGGGACCTCATAGCAGCCTTTGACACGGTCGACCATGCAGTCCTTATATCTCGCCTAGAGCAGCATGTTGGCATCGGTGGCACCGCTCTCCAGTGGTTTAGGTCATACCTGGCAAACAGGAGCTTCTCTGTTGTGATTGCTCCTCAAGTGCATCCTTGTTCTGTGGGGTGCCACAGGATTCTATCCTCGGCCCTATTCTATTTTCATTGTATCTGCTACCTCTGGGATCAGTTATAAAAAAACAGAACCTGTCTTTTCACTTTTATGCCGACAATTTGCAGATATATTTGCCCATCAGTCCTAACAAAAACACGGCACTTAATAAGCTACTGGACTGCATTACAGACATAAAGCAGTGGCTGACACAGAACTTCTTGCACCTAAACAACAGCAAAACTGAATGCATCTTGTTTGGTTCACCATCTATGCTGAATGTTTTTACCACAAACACTGGCACTCCAGCCCCCCTTTTTAAATCACACGTCAAAAATCTGGGTGTAACTTTCAATAATGGACTCAAATTCGACAAACAGATTAGCTCTGTCAGCATGAGCTTTTTTCAACTCCATCTCCTGGCAAAAGTGAAGTCATTTCTCAGTCAGCAGGACTATCGAAAGAATTATCCACGCGTTCATCAGTTCCAGACTGGACTACTGTAATGCCCTCTATGTTGGCCTCAGTCAGTCCTCAATTTCGCGTCTT
The DNA here is from genome assembly GCA_028641955.1 of Protonibea diacanthus. Lineage (NCBI taxonomy): Eukaryota > Metazoa > Chordata > Actinopteri > Sciaenidae > Protonibea > Protonibea diacanthus. The sequence goes on from CM053985.1 coordinate 369,267, forward strand.
CAACTTGCCCAGAACGCTGCTGCCCGATTTTTAACAAGCACGTCCAGACGTGAACACATTACCCCTGTGCTGTCGTCACTCCACTGGCTTCCAGTCCGTTTTAGAATTGATTTTAAACTTCTGTTGTTTGTTTTTAATGCCATTAATGGCTCGGCCCCCTCTTACCTGTCAGAGATTTTAACTTTTCGCAATTGTGGCAGGGCCCTGTGCTCCTCGGGTCAGGTTCTGTTAGAGGTCCCTTGGTCGAGATTTAAACAGTGGGGCGATCATTCTTTTGCCGTCGCTGCTCCCAGACTGTGGAACAAACTGCCCCCCGACATTCGCGCCACTACTGATCTCAGCCTTTTTAAATCTAAGCTTAAGACCCACTTTTTTAGAATGGCGTTCAGTTATGACTAGGCCTGTACTGTTTTGTTTCTTAGGTGCACTCTCTCTATTTCTGTAAGTTTTTTTTTTTTGACTTGATTGATTGAACTTGATTTCTCAATTCATTAACAATTTTATTATGTAGCTGCTGAAAGGTTCTCCTGTCCCATGCTAACCCAGATTTAAGTGCAATTTTCAATGCATGATCCCGTTGATGCATTAAGTCCCAAACTTGCTCGCTAAGCCAAGGAGGTTTTGCTTTTTTCTTGAGTATGTAATATTTTTACTAGACTCACCTTTATTGAGAATGAATCTTATTAATGATAGTCATTAGGTTCTTGGAGGCATCTTCAAGCTCCCTAGTAGACAGGATCTCATTCCAATTCTGTTGCTTAAACTGGCATTCAGGTTCACTAATAAGCCACTTTGGTATAATGTTTGAGGTTCTTCTACTTAAACCTTTGCTTTGTAAGTTTCCTTGATATCAATGCTTGAATTCAATGAATTATGATCTGATAATACAGTTAAAAAATTAAATGTTTTTGTTATTCTCTCTGGCTTGTTACTAAATATTAAATCGGTCTGTGTTTGAGATGATGGTGTAATTCTGGTGGGGCCTTGGATTAATTGAGTGAGGTTAAACTGATTTGTTAAATCTTTAAGCTTTTTCCTATTTGACTTTACTTAATTCTTTACTTGTATCCATTCCTTTCAAAATATTTCTTAAATGTTCATAAAACATAATGTTTGATTAGGTTGGTGTATATATGCAAATGACAGTGAAGGACATATTGGTAGATAAGATCATTCTTATTGCCATGCATTCCAAGTCCATACATTTCACTTCAATTTCATTGCAGTTTAAGGAGTCTTTGTCATACATCAATAGTCCACCTCCTCTACCAGACGTTAATACGAGAATATTAAAACCAGGCACTAAGTATGCAATGTCAGATGACGAGTCTGTCAGCCATGATTCTGTGAAGCAAAGAAAATCAAGATTTGAGTCCGTTAATAGTTTTTCAAGTTGATCAGTTTTTGATGCAGCGCTTTTGATGTTTAAGTGTCCTCCCAGTAACCTTTGGGCTTTGCGTGCGGGTCTCACAGAACTTTCGCATGGTTGGTTGTTTGGAGAAACAATAAATTGTGCTGTTTATGAATGGACAGTTTGCCACGCGCTTTGCTGGACATCGGAATCATTCCATTCGTGCTTGCCGGTGTAACGTTCAAAGGAAGTGATGGTAAACGTCATCATCAACATCATTTTGTTGCACATTCATCGGATTACCAATAGTGTCAACAGTACCTTGTCTGGTGGCCGTAGCAGCAGCAGACCGTAGGTCACCACTATAGCTGAAGATAGGCCCAGGGTTTTGATGGATATCACCTGCAAGTAGCAGCGTCATAGCGAGGTACCCGAGAGATCTTCTCAGTTGTTGCGATGGCCTTTCTCTCTCCCTGGGTCGAAACTGCCTTGTCGGGGAAGCTGCTTTTCCATGGTTTAATATCGCGGAATATGAGATGTATTGACTCCGTGGATCGAAGGTAACAAGTTTGTTTTGTTTTTGCTGGTGTAGATTCAATGTTGTCAGACGCACAGACAAAACCAGAAGTGTAACGATGTAACTTGTAACTATGGCCAAGTGTATCAAATCAGTGATCAATCTCCACTGTTTAGCCTTGATGTTAAGACAAAAACCCGGTAGATTATTGATTAATTTTGTAGTGGCGTTTCAATCAATCAATCAATCAGTCAATCAACTCTTACCTCACCACTGCTTCTTTGTTTGTAAGTGACAGTCAGAGTATTTACAGTTACAAAACCAAATGTTTCAAACCATAAGCATTCTTACCTATGATACCATGATTATGTGTGGAGTGCTGGGTCAAGCTTGTCTATGTATTGTATTCTTCCAGCATACAGTGATTTGCACTGTGCTGTGTCTTCGGCCATTACGCTCACTTGCAGGTGTTCCTGACTCAAATATATGGCTGATTGCTGAGGTAGCCTCAGACTCTTTGGGCCATTTTTTCCACACAGAAGCTTGTCATTGTCAAGTGTCAAGTTGGTCCCAGGGTCTGACCAAACCTTGAGGGGGTGGCCCCTGATGGCAGTGAATCTCTGGTAGGCCATTAGGAAGCTCTCTGTGGACATACTGTTGACAAGGTCGATGTGCAGGGCCCGGCTTGCCATGCAGCAGAAGATGACCCCCCAGACCTTCATGGAGACTCTTCTTTTGACATCAACTTTCAACTGGTAAGGTCCAAACAGGTCAACTGATATAAACTGGAAAGGCGCAGCGGGTCTTGATCTTTCCACTGGCAGGTCACCCATCACCTGTTGGCAAACTTGAGCTCTGGCCTTCCTGCAGTGGACGCACTGGTTGATGACCTTCTGAGACAGTCTTCTGCCTTGCACAACCCAAGCCTTCTTCCGCATCTTGAGCAGAGTCCCAGCAACTCCTCATGCCCATCTTGGTGACTCTGGCGTGCCAGCAGAGTCCCCAGCCAGGTGTCAAAGAGAATCAGTGGGACAGCCTGGTGGTCTTCTTTGAAGTACTGGATTCTGCCTCCGCACAGCAACAGCCCACTGGCCTCGTCCCTGTACACGACCAGCCGGTCTGTTGTAGTGCTGGGGAAGGTAGCTCCTCCTTGTGCTGTCAGATAGGGGTCTCGGAAGGCGTCCCCTCTGTTGGCCACGGTAACTGTTCCATCAAACGGGACTGCCTTCCACTTTGTGACTGCAGCCCCGGCAGGAGGCCTGTGCAGATCAGCGGAGCTTGAGATTGGTTCCAGCTTGGCCTCCGTCTTTGCTCCAGCTCGGGTCAGGGCAGCAACGAATGCCTTCTTCTGGATGCTTCGACAGCAACATCTTTGGCAGACTTCACTGGCCACTCACTCTCTGGGAGACTTAGGAACTTGGGACCCAGCTGCCACACTGTGCCTTCGTTCAACTCCTTGGGGCTTGCCTCTCTTGAAATACTGTCTGCTTTATTGAGGGGCCCAGGGATCCACCACCAGTCTTGGACATTCGTACTGCCTTGGATTTCCCCAATTCTATTGGCAAAGAATGTTTGGTAGCCATAGCTCTCGCGTTGGATGGCCCCCAGGACTGTCTGGCTGTCAACCAGGTGATACCATTTCTCCACACGGATGCTGCAGTGCTTTTGGAAGTGCTTCTTCAGACGAGCAGTGTAGACGGCTCCGCAGACCTCAGCCTTAACAGCAAACCCTCTATGGTCTAAAGGAGTCAGCCTGGCCTTCGACTAGCCGTATGGTCATATCTTGTGGTGATTCCCACCGGAGGTACAGTACAGCACCGTAAGAGCGTTCGCTACCATCTGAGAAGGTGACACCACAGGGCTTGGCACATGGATCGGGTGGCGTCAAGGCTCTGATGAATTTCAGCTGGCTGAGCTCAGCATAGTCTTCAAGGAGGTAGATGGCATCTCGGACAAAGGTGCGTCACATGTATCCTCTGATGGACTGTACTTGACCTTTGCTTCTTGAAAAGCTCTCCTCACCAGGATGGCTCCCTTCTGCTTGACAGGTGTCACAAGACCGAGGGGATCGTACAACCCAGAGACTTGACTGAGGAGCTCTCGCCTGGTGATTTGGCGCCTGCACTCTGACTTCCTCTTTTGACAGATTTTCTCCAGACAGTAGACGTATTGGCTTGAGTTGAGCCATGACTGGTTATTTCTTTGTACTCCACAGCTGCTGTGCGCATGGAGCATGCAAAATGGGCTCTGGAGCCATGGGCTGTGACTTTGACATCTTCCAGGAGATCTGGATGAGAGCCACCCACTGTTTTCCCAAGAGGACCATCCCACAGGACAAGGTCACCAACGGAGCGCACGTTCTGAGGGACGAGTTGGCCCTCCTTGTGGCTGATGAGGAGCTTGATCTTAGTGGACGGACCAGTTCATGAAGAGGGACGTCAGGGAATATTTTCTGCAGCGTCTTGGGTGGCACGTGGCGATTCCTCTGTGATACTGTCCAGCCTGTAACACACAAGCTGGTGGGATCTGACGGTTCCCTTTGAAGTTATGACCCAGATCTTCAGCAGGTAACGCTTGGTCTCCACTGTCACATGCATCCCACTGACTCCATGGACTATGAGCGTCACATCCTCACTCCTCAGGTTCAGCTCACCCGCAGCCTCATGAGTGATATAGTTCGTATCAGACACCAAGTCTATCAAGGTCCCAATCTTCTGTCCAGCATTTGCAGTGACTTCAAGGATCATCATTATGACAGGGAACTCTTCAAGGCCACTCTCTGCCAGCAAACTCCTCTCACAGCTGAACTGAATGTCTTTGAGACAGAGTTGCAGAACACATTCCGACACCACTGAGCTAGGTTGGGGGGCAGGCTTGTCAGGAACTCTTCCTGGGTCTCTGTGTACTTCTTCCATTCACCTTTTGCTGGACTGGGCTTTGGCCTCCTTGGCCCATCTCCCTTGCTTCCAGCCTTGGAACAGAGGTACTAATGATGACCAGGTCCTTGAGAGTCCTTGCACCCCTTGTTTTTGCACAGAAAGGTGGTCTTGCATTCTGCGTCATCGTTGTGGACCTCCAGGCACCTCCCACAAGCACCATTTTTCTTGACTGCTTCCCTCTTCTCTGCTACTCTGAGTGTTTTGAACTTCTTGCAGTAGTAGAGCTTCTTTCTGTGGCCCCTCTCTCCACAGATGACACAGAATGCTTGGGAGCTTGAGGAGTTGGTGGTCTTTGTGCGTGCATGCTTTTGTGGGACTCTTGCCTCTCTCCTGCTGGGGTCATCGTCCCTATGCTGGTCCAGTTGCTTGTAAATCTTCTCCTGACTTCTCAGGAACTTGAGGAGCATGTCGAACCTGTCTTTGGGGGAGGTGGCTTCGTCTCCCTCTGACACATGGACCAGCCACTCCTTCTTTAAGCTCTCCGGCAGCTTGCTCTCCAGGGACTTTGTAACGAGTGGATTTTTCAGGGCGCCAGTGTTTCCCAACCCACTGAGGTCATACAAGGCCTTTTCCACAATTTGTATTAAGTCCACAATCTTTCTGGGTTGGTGACTTTTCACTGGTGGCAGTGCCTGCAACTCTTCAGTGATTGTATTGATTGAAGTGCAATCACTGTCTTATTTCCAAAACGGTTCTCCAGGACACAAAAGATTTCATTCGCTGTCCCATATGTTGACAGGCGAAGGTCCCTCGCTACTTTGTCCTCTAGGCTGCCCAACTGCTGGATCTTTTTAACCTCCTTGGAGCCGGTCAGTTCCCCTTGCCTTTGGAGTACCTCCCACTCTTTTCTCCAGGGGTAGAAGTTCCGTTTGTTGCCATCGAACTGTGGGAGTGCCGCCGGTTTCAGTTTGATGGCAGGTGACTGGTGTGGGATTTCCTCTGAGGACTCCTTGTTTTCCAGCTTTATTTTCAGTAGGCCAGCTTTCTCTGAGGTTAACTCCAGTAGCAAACCCTCCACATCCCTGATGCGTTGCTGGAAGGCAGGCCGCTCATCAGCTGGCACCCACCAGTCCAACGGCGGATGGTTTCCTTTGCTGCTTTCACCAGCCCCTCAAGGTTGCTGAGCACGAGCTCATATACCTCCAGCTTCAGGTTAGGCTTGCTTCCTGCCAGCCGCTTGCACTTTTTTTCAGCTGCCTCTAATGCAAAGGAGAGTTCAGAGCAGCCAAAACTTTGCCATAAAACCTTTTGGACAGCATCCTCCACTTCCTCAAGCTTCTGTTCGCAGTCCTCTGTTGTCCTTCTCACGTCTGCCTTTATGTCCTCTTTAGCAGCGGATTCGAGGTCCACCTCCTCAGTCAAGGTTTCCACCTCCTCATTTGCCTCCATTACCTTCTCAGCCTCAAGTGTGACCTTGCTGAAGGCTTCCACCAGTTCTTCTGCCGACATTTTCTTGCAAGACTTCAGCAATGAGTTTGCCTGTCGGGTAAACCACTGTTTGGCAGTCGTCCTCTCTCTTCAACTGCTGCAGAGACTTTGACTCAGCCATTTTGGGCTTTGGTAAGAACTTTGGGGACACTGGGCTTGGCAGGAGCTGCAGGCAGGCGTGGACGCAGCAGTGGGCTGGGCGTGGACGCGGCGGGGGGCTGGGCTTGGACGCAGCAGCGGGCTGGGCTTAGCTTAGCAGGGGCCGTGGGCCAGCTCTGCAGGGGCGTCTGGTGAGCTTGGCTTGGAAGGAGCTTCAGTCTGGCTTGATAGGAGCTTCTTCAACCAGCTGGACGCGGTTTTTCACTGGCAAGTGTTTTGCTTCTTTGCTGTGCTAATCCCACACTTGAAGGGTAGTACCAATGCTGAACGTTAAAGCTGGAATCCACTCAATAACCAGGCCTTTTATTTTTCCTTCAATCTTTGTGGCCCAGATATTTACAACAGTTGCAGTTAGCAGGTGAAAAACCTTAAAAAGACAAACAAAACCAACCATTTACCAATTTGCAGTTTTTTGTAAAAGCAGTTACACAAGACTCAAATAATCACCAAAAGCTTAACATTAAATACATGTATATAAAAATAGATAGAATTTACTTTTAAGTTAGGACAGATTTTAAATGAACTGTTTCAATGTAAATGCATCAAAATATAAAATACATTTTTAACCACAGGATGCATAATGAATTAAACCCAATACATGAATTAACAAACAGCTAGCCAGCAACCAGCAAGTTTCATCAATTTTAAATATACATGTTTACAAAACATATCCACTATGAAATTACGTTTTAGTAATGAAATATTTTTAGTTCATTTTAAACGTGCTGTATGCAAGTATAAAGATGCACGTTTTTAACCCATGTTTTCTCTGGCACCCAATGACTCAGCACAATAGCATCCACGCATCAAACCACATCTAGATTACCAGCCAACATTTACACAACGCACCGCATGAATATTTACAAATTTAAGACGCTACAAACACAAACATTTTGCCCGCCTCGTCAGCGCAACAAGTTCCTCATGTTCACAACAAAGATTCATTCATTCACAACAAACGCGACCTAACCGGCTGTCTGTTCAGGTCTTGATTTTGGCAACAACTTCAGCACAGCTTGACAGAATGCTCGGCAAAATGCATCAGTTTTGTATTTCGCGCTGCAGCAGTATTTTTTTCTGGTTCAGTCCTCGCTCACAACCAGGAAGTGTGTCTCTCTTCTTCTGCTTGATTGCACGCAGGTGAGTAATTACCGCACTCGCGCTGGCATATCAGCTGACAAGAAGGGGGCGTTCGCCGCGACACCTCCCACTCAGGCTTTCTATACTTAGTCAGAAAGGTTACAAAAAACTGAAAAAGCGAACTACAACACTAAGGGGACTGCTCCTCCACAGACAGAAGAACCACAAGCCGCCTGAGGTTTGTGTGGTTTGAAGTACATTCAACATATTTGTTAAAGCTGAAGAATGCACACATTCTTCGTTTGGAAATGTTTGTAAGTACTTTTGCGAGTAACTTAAAAAGAGGAGTCAAATTCCTTCCATGCCAGCAAAGCAGATTCTGATTGTGGAAAGGTAAACTACATCACACATGCTAGCAGATGTGTGTGTATTCAGCTGGATTTACTAATGTTGTGCAGTATGTGCTGGTCTGCATCAATTCATGTCTCAGTTTAGTCAGATATTACACGTATGAAAACCATCTCTGCCTCCATCTGCTGCAGTCTGATCTGTTATTTTTTTTAATTTAATGTATTTATTTATTTTTTGATCATTCTGACCTCTCCTACTGTAGGAGTAATAACTTCATGTTTAGTCTGTGCTGGTTCTGCAGCCAACACAGAGCTGAGACGTACAAGTCGTTTGTAATCTGTTCTGTTCTGAATGGGATGGGAAGCAAACCTCTTCACTCTGTAACTATACATAACTTATGGCAATTACATGGGGCAATTACACAGCTGTGGCTCAGAGGTAGAGCGGGTCATCCACTAATCAGATGATCTCTGGTTTGATCCCCTCCGGTCTGCATGTCGAAGTGTCCTTGTGCAACATGCTGAACCACAAATTGCTCCCAAAGGCTGTGCCATCAGTGTGTGAATGTGTATGAATGGTTAGTTCCTCAAACTGATGAGCAGTTGGCACCTAATAGAATGTGTGTGAATGGGTGAATGAGATACGTACCGTAAAGCGCTTTGAGTGGTCGGAAGACTAGAAAGGAGATATATAAGTACAGTCCATTTACCATTTTCATATAAACATGTCATTCACATCCTGACAGTATTGAGAGACTAACGGAAACAATTCTAAATCAGCCCAGATAGATAGATAGATAGATAGATAGATAGATACATACATACATACATACATACATACATACATACATACATACATACATACATACATTCATACATTCATTCATTCATTCATTCATTCAAAGAAATCATCGAGTCCAGTTGAGATATTTGCTGTGGTGGTGTGTTTATTAAGAAGCATGCTGGCACACTCATGAACTGATGTGAACTTGATCAAGGGGCCAGCCGAGTAGGTTACAGGTTGGGCCCAGACGACCCAGACCCCCTTTTTCAACTGGCTGCAGTGACATGTACAGCCATTGTGCTTGATGATTCATTAATTTTCATGTATGTGCATATCTGTCTTTGGTTCATGTACAGAGCGGAGTGTTGACAGTGAAGGTGGGCGGGGACCATGGCACCTACGTCATCAACAAACAGACTCCAAACAAGCAGATCTGGCTTTCTTCTCCCACCAGGTGAGACTAGACAGTGACACCACAGCTGAACCGTCATTAGAGGACAAACGCTAGAAAATATTAAATATTCATATTATAAGGGCCTGAGCACCGACCAACAGCAGCCGAAGCCATATTGTATCCTTAGGATTATTCTTTTTTTTTTTTTCCTCTGTGCCTCTTCGGGGTCATTTTTGAGGGGCTAAACGCACTCGAAAACTCACAAAACAAAAAACTCAAGCAGTAAAGTATGCTAAAATTTTTAGAATCCGGAAGTTTCACGGGCACTCGGACCAAGATGGCTCCACAGCGCCACCTACAAAATTTTGTATGGAGCCTCTGCCATTGACAAAATTTCACGTAGAGACATGGCCTTTGCTGGCAACATGTATCTCCCCCAGGCCTACAAAGGTCTCTGGGTGACCCAGGCTACAGCGTACAGCGTCCATTTTGTTTCAAAGTTGGTGTTTTTTCATGTCGTATTTGAACGAACTCCTCCTAGGGCTTTCATCCTATCTGTTTCAAACTTGGCGTGTGTGTTCTTAAGGCCTTGACAGTGAAAAGTTATCAAAATCATGAGGTTTGGATTTACTGTGTGGGAGGGGCGGGGCCACGGAATTCGGCATGTTTTCATGAAATTTTGACGTGCTATAACTTTGCAAAAAATACTCTCTTCCAATACAATACAATCTTCCCCAAACCTCTGATATGGCAGTCTGGCCTAGAACACATTTGGTGATTTTCACAGCGCCTCCTAGTGGCGATAGAAAAGACCACTTTTTCGAGATAACGTCCAGCTCGGACAATATTGACCTTACAGTGCTGAAACTGAGTGAAAATATCAGAAACAACCTTGGGAAAAAGCCTTCCAAAAATGTGAGTTTTTGAGAAACTATGTAGACATGGCGGCCCGTCAAAGCCAGAAGTGCCGATTTTTTCGAAAAAATTTGAAACTTGATTTTTTGGCTGATTTTCAGGCAAAAGTGTTGGGCTTTCATATACTTTCTCAGAGCTGTCTGAAACTTCTTGTGGTTATTAAGACCAATATTATGCAAATTTAGGCTGCATAATTAATTAGGGGGCGGGGCACAATCGCTCTATAGCGCCCCCTTGAACTTTTCTTTGAGGCAGCCGTGCCATAGTTTTGGACACAGAGTTATGAAACCTCAGCCGAACTGTAGAACACGGCAAGACCTACAAAAAAGTCTCTTGGAGCAATGGGCTAAAATTAACAGAAAGCGAGATATTTAAGAATGAAAATCACCATTTTTGGTGTTTTTGTTTTCTGTTTGAACGAACTCCTATGTGAGGGCCTGTTCAATGCCACTTGCGACTTTAATTTTCATTAAATCCTTTAACCAACTTGAGTCTGGACCAGAACTACCAAACATTCATTTTCTGAATTTGTTTTTCTGTATACTAAATATACAGGAAAAGATTTTGACTGAGAGTGAGGGAGAGCCAGCATCGATAACACCGTACACACAGTATGCAAACCGGGCGGAGGTAGAGCGGGTCGTCCAGTCTGCATGTCGAAGTGTTCTTGGCCACTGATGGCATTAGCTGCCATGTAAGGTGCCAACTGCTCATCAGTTTGAGGAGCTAACCATACACACATTCACACACTGATGGCACAGCCTTCAGGAGCAATTTGTGGTTCAGTATCTTGACACTTGCACACTGCATAGAACTAAACCTTTGAGATTTTCCCTCTTTTATTTTTATTTAACTCAGATAACAACATCTAAGCTCAGTTCCTTTCTCCCATTTTGCAGTGGACCAAAGCGCTACGACTGGACAGGTGAAAGCTGGGTGTACACTCATGATGGTGTGAGCCTCCATCAGCTGCTTTCTAAAGAGTTTTCCATCATCTTTAATAAAAACATGGACCTCATTGATCTGCCCTGTTCCTGAGACCAAACACCTGCAGATGACCTGCCTTCAGTGTGACTCCACACAGTAGTACAGTGTGTACACCTTCACAATACCTTCTCAATGTCAGCAATGATCCAAGTATGTGAGCTGTTGTGTTGGTAGCTATATGTCCTCCCTGTATTGTATGTTTGTACTTAACAGTGATAGCAACACATTCTCATAAAATATTTGGAAACAAAAGAAAAATACTCCTCCATGTCCTTCAGTCTGTCCCATCAATGAACACAGGAGCCTGTTTCCAATTCGGTCAGCATTGTTCTTCAGCAATATCTTCCTTTTCTCAACATTGTTCTTTTTTCATATATATATATATATATATATATATATATTTGGCCTTTTCGAGCTTTATTTTGATATAGACAGCTGAAGAGCAACAGGAAATGCGGGGAGAGAGAGATGGGGAATGACATGCGAAAAAGAGCCACAGGTTGCATTTGAACCCTGGGCTTCCACAGCAAGGACTGAGCCTCCACACATGGGGCAGCTGCTCTACCAACTGAGCTAAACACTGCCCCTCTCAACATTGTTCTTGAGAATCCCATTTTCCTTCTAAGATGAAAGGGCATGCATGGGCCAACTTGTTCAAAATAACAAATTATGGACAATATTTCAGCATTTTGTTTTCATTAGAATTTATTTTATTTACAATTTTTAAAAAAAACTGTCTGATTGTCTGCAATTAGCAGACCTAAACAGGAGCTTTCACTGTTACTGACCAAAGAAAAGCCTCTGTCCGTATCATGTGATTCCACCCTCCTGCAGACACAAACACTGATCACACAGGTGATGTCAGTTAAGTCTATCAGGATTCAATACAGTCAATTCTGTCAGTTTCATCAATAAAACTGCTTAATGCTTTCCTTGAATGGCTTGGCTTGTGTATTTGTACTTTGTACTGTTTTTTTTAAGGCTGAGACCTGATCAGTTCACTGCATGCCACATCTAGCTTCAGCAGCAGACTGGAGAACCTGAAGCAGTCAGGCACCCAGTTTACTTCCTTTCTGTAATTTGATCTGTTTTCATTCTGATGGACTCTTTACAATGACCATAAAGTGTGCCACTGCCATGTTTCTACATTAGCCCAGAACGGGCAAACTAAACACTGATTCTGGAAAGGCCTTATGTAGTGGCAGTGTTATGTTTGGGGCTGTAAAAACATGAAGTTATGCATATTACATTACATTTCTGCCATATTCTGTTAATGGACCCTCCTAAATGTGACATACATACAGCTCTAGTTTCTCTCCAGGTTAAGATTTTACATAAGACACATAGCATCAGTTGGTCAAATATAATGTCTTACAATTTCAGATTAAATTAAAGCTGCAAGCAGCATTGGACGGCCCTCGCACCTTCGCGCCCGTCGGAGGGGGGTGGCACGTCGGGGGGCACTGGCCTGACACCGGGCGGAAAATATGCAAGCCTTCGAAGCCTTAGAAGCACTTTGTTCAATTGACCACACACATTAGCCAGAGTCAAATGTGACAGAGAGCCACGCCCACACTGTTTCATCAAAATTCATAATTTTGATAACTTTTACTCAGTAAGTCTATATGAACGCACCTACCAAGTTTGAAGTCAATTGGATAAAATCCCTAGGAGGAGTTCGTTCAAATATGACCCCTTCTCAACTAGCCCGAAACACTAAAAATGGTGATTTTCATTCTTAAATATCTCACTTCCTGTTCATTTTAGCCCATTGCTCCAAGAGACTTTTTCGTAGGTCTTGCCATGTTCTACAATCCGGCTGAGGTTCCATAACTCTGTGTCCAAAACTGTGGCGGGGCTGCCTCAAAGAAAAGTTCAAGGGGGCGCTATAGAGCGATTTGCCCTGCCCCCTAATTAATTATGCAGCTGAAATTTAAAAAAACCACAAGAAGTTTCAGACAGCTTGGAGAAAGTATATGAAAGCCCAACACTTTTGCCTGAAAATCAGCCAAAAAGTCAATGGAGTTCCAGATTTTTTCGAAAAAATCGGCACTGTTGACATTGACGGGCCGCCACGGCCACGCCCTCTGATGAAAAGTTGAAATTCTTTCTCAAATGTCAATACCAAGGCCTTGACAACATCCACACCTAGTTTGAGGTGGATATACTCAAAGAGTATTTTTCACAAAGTTATAGGATGTCGAAATTTCATGAAAACACGCCGAATTTCGTGGCCCTGCCCCTCCCACACAGTAAATCAAAACTCACAATTTTGATAACTTTTCATTGTTATCTAAGAACACACACACCAAGTTTCAAACAGAAAGGATGAAAGCTCCTAGGAGGAGTTCGTCAAATTGGCCCCTGGAAATGACCCCAAAAACACAAAAATGCCAACTTTAAAACAAAATGGACGATGTACGCTTCATTGTAGCCCGGGTCACCAAGAGACTTTTTTGTGTGTCTCTGCATGTTACATACTCCTCCAAATTTCGTATTAATGCGGATCAAAACCGTGAAACAGGGGCCCTCCTAAAACATAACCAGGAGGCGCTTGCAGAGCTGCTTTGCACGCCCATGCCGAGACCCCTAAATACGTAATTTACGCCTCTGACTTAGGCAAATTTGTTTTCAGCACATTTAGGGCCATCAAATTTACGATTTACTTTGGGGAAGAAAAAGAAGGAAAGATAGAAGAAATAATAATAATAATAATAAATATCCGAATTTTATAGGGCTCGCATCACAAGTGTCAATTCTAATTATCCAATTATGTTATCTGATTGTAATATCATTAAACAAACAAAATATCAACCAGGTCACCCACAGCAGACAGAGCAGCAGGTAATATTACTGACTAAATTAAACAGCAGTCAGCCCAGCTCGCGCCTGTCTTTCAGCCTTTTATTTCACCAAGCTCTCACCAACTACTAAAAGTCAAACCCACAGCTTTTCTTCTCTTCCTCCATCAAGATCCTCTTCACCTATGCCATTATCCACAGAGGGCTGCCGCTGCCTGGTTACACTGCCCACTCTGCTCCAGGCTTTAGTTCTGGCAGTTCTGTTCTGGGCAGCCCAGCTAACAAATTGAGTTAACATTGGCTATAGTTTGCAGCAGTTTGCACAGAGAGTTGATGCAGAGCAGCTGGAGGACATCAGAGGGAAACAGGGACATGTCCCTGCACTTTTTCAAAAGGCCGATTTGTCCTCTGCAGTTTTTACAGTCCAAAACAATAACCCTAACCCTAACCCAACAATGCTGCATTTTAGTAAGCAGAGACCCGTCACACTAGACCAAGCGGAAAACGGACGCCTGCTGGAAGCCGGTTTCCTTGTTTAGACCGCCCACAAGCTCCTCAATTGGCTCTGCCGTTTCTGTGTGATTGGCCGTCCGCTGTCAATCCATCAGATTGCAAACAGCACCAGGATTCTGCACACTGGACTAAGAAGGCTACATACGCGGTGTATATTGGGCGTTTGTTCTGCCTGGCCACGTATCAGCTGTGAAGGATTGTGATATCAGAGCAGGTTTCATTTACATTAACGTTTGACTCGGTGTCCATGTGCGCGTGTGTGTGCGTGTGTGTGTGTGTGTGTGTGTGTGTGTGTGTGTGTGTGTGTTTGGTAATTAGCTGGCCAGGATGTCTAAAAACAGAAAAGTGGACATAAGAGACTCTTTAGAAGTCAAAGCTTAAGTTATCAGTTACTCACTGGCTCCCAATAGAGCAGCATATCCTCTTTCAAGATCCTCCTCATCAATTACAAAGCTCTCAATGATCTTGTAAAGTGTCTTGAGTTTTATTGAAAGTGGTGATAAATAAAATATATTATTATTATTATTATTATATTATATTATATATTATTATTATATTATATATATGATATATTATATTATTATTATAACTGTAGAGCCTTAACAATGCAAAGATTTTTAAAAAAGCTACATTCAATACTAAAGAGATACATTTATTTTCATCTTATTTTATTTTTATATGTAATCATTTAACAAGTAATTGCTTAAAGAACAGCAACTGTTTAAAAAAAACACCAACAATGAAAGATTTAGGAAAAATACAATAAAACCTCGGATTACAAATGTGATTTTATACATCCATACTCATAATTGGAAACTGTTTTTCCTCTATAACCGTATCATCAAAATTGATGATTGTTAAAATCTCAAATTGTCCCACTGTTCATGTCATGCATCATACACTGCTCAAAAATGAAAGGAACACTTTGAAAAACATATCAGATCTCAATGGGGAAAATCATGCTGGATATCTTTCCGAGGGTTATGACTGAGTAATGTGTTAGGAATGAAAGGATGCCACATCATTAATGGAAATGAAAATTATCAACCTGCAGAGGGCTGAATTCAAAGACATCCCTAAAATCAAAGCAAAAACGATGCGCAGGCTAGCCCATTTTGACAAAATTTCATTGTAGCAACTCATAATGGTACTCAGTAGTTTGTATGGCCTCCAGGCATGTATATGCCTGACAACGCCTGGGCATGCTCCTAATGAGATGACGGATGGTGTCCTGGGGGATCACCTCCCATTGCTGACCAGGGCATCACTGAGCCCTGGATAGTCTAAGATGCAACCTGGTGGCGCTGGATGACGGGAAACATAATGTCCAAGAGGTGTTCTATTGATTTAGGTCAGTCGAGCATAGGGGCCAAATAATGGTATCAATTCCTTCATCCTCCAGGAACTACTCTGCATACTCTAGCCACATGAGGCTGGGGTATTGTCGTGACTTCCAGGAGGAACCCACTGCATCAGCGTGAGTCTGACAATGGGCCCAAGGATTTCATTCTGATACCTAATAGCAATCAGGGTGCCATTGTCTAACCTGTAGACGTCTGTGCAACCTTCCAGGGATATGCCTCCAGACCATCACTGACCACCACCAAATGAAAAAAAATAAAAATAAAATATATATATATATATATATATATATATATATATATATATATATATATATATATATATGGCAGTGAATCAAGATAGTTATCACATAACAGTGAGCATGGTGTAACCAAATCGTAACAGGAAACATACATGTTATTTTTCTTTTTTAAATAGGGCACGTTTTAATACACCCTTTTACAATCACGATGGCATGACCATATCTTGTGTGGAGACAAGGCTCAGAATGATCTTGATCTACACCCTGGGCTAGTGGGAGATTGCTGTACATGGTCTCGTTGTCCAGTGATGAGATCGCCTCACTGATCTCCAGCTGCTGTGTATGTCGGGTGCCTGCTTGTTGTCTTGGGTGTCAAGAAGTCACGGTTTCCGGCTCTGAAGGTTTGTCCTTCTGGTTTTGATGATAGCTTCGCGGAGTTCCTGCAGGTTGGATGACTGTTGCTGGTTTCCACCTGCCATTTTCCTGCTGGAAACAGATAGGCGCTCCAGCGTGCAGCGCTGGCAGGGGCCTGGTAGATCTGTCATAGTGCTGCTTCTGCCACTGACATATCTCTCTCTCTTTGTCTGCACTGTGTCCTGAGGGGCTACCCGAGGTCTCATAACTGCAGTGCACAGTCTGTGACTCATCAGGATTTGGGCTGAGATTTGAGACTGTCGACTGGTGTGTTTCTATACTCCAGCAGGCTGAGATATGGATCTTTCTTGTCCTCTTTAGCCTTTGTAAGGATCCGCTTTGCAGTTTGGACAGTCTTTCCAGCAGGACTGTTGCTCTGGGGATAACAGGGGCTTGAAGTGACATGCTGGAAACCCCATGACTCTGCAACTGCTGAAATTACTGAAAGTTGTAGCACAGCCCGTTGTTATAACCTTTTGCGCGTTGTGTCCGCAAACACTGCTTTCATTTGTGGATAACAGCAGAGATTGGAGATTGATGAAGAAAATACATACTGATACATAGAAAACTTGAAGCCAGGGGGCCTCTTTGAAAACCTCCAAGTCCTGTTGTTCTGTGTTGTTGGAGGTCTGTGAAGCTGGAGTCCCAAAGAAGTTAACGCCATCCAATTTTACGTAAGTTTGCTGTGTGGCTGTGGAGTAATTTATGAATTAGTTCTTCCTGATTGATATGTTTAGGAATGGTTGCATTTAAAATCTAAGAATCTGTCTGATTGAAATTGTTTGCTCTCTTCCTGGCCTTAGAATCCGACTTGCCCTTCTAATGGTGTAACATTAAGGTTTTGGCTAGAACTACAGAATATAGAAAAGACCAGGATAGCTGAATCTTGTGAAAGACCAGGCATAGATGAATTTGTGATTCTATTGTTCTTTGGAAGTCGACGCAGTGATTTGTGACTAAAAATCTGTGATTTAGAACACTGTAGTCATCCCAGGTAGTGCTAGAAATCACTAGAAGAAAATGTCCAGAGAGTGCCAAGAGAACTGAAGATAGTGAGGCACCTAGAGGCCTGGGCCCTGATGGAAAAGCAGCTGGTGGGAAAAGAAGTAGGATCAGATCTGGCTCCCAGGATGACTTGCTCTCCCAATACTTAGGGATATATTTCATTTCTGTAGGGATTTGATTTACTCTCCTTACGTGAATAGGAATGACTTGTGTCTTCTGAGTAGAATGCTGGAAAGGTTTGGCGTTTTGAGGGTAAGAGTAAGTGTTTATTAAAGTGTGTGGAGGGATCATTTGAAAGGACAATGGGAAGTTATTTTAGTAGGAGGTCTGGAGATTGATTTAATGGTTGTGTGAAGTACATGTATGAGAATTAGGAAAATTGCGTTTGTTTTTGTTAAATTTGTTGTCACGTATTGAAATAACGGTCTTCTCAAATTTCCAAACGGTCTGCTTTGACCGATCAGGATTTGAAAATCTGAAAGAGAGATTAAGTTCTCATCCAGATCAAAACAAGCTCTTACATTCTCTCAGACTTTGGAGAGATGAAAGCAGGCACTGTAATGCAGAATCTCAAAAAGATTCGCTTACAGGTCAAAATAAGTACAATACACAATAATAATAATAATAATAATAATAATAATAATACTAATTAAAAAAAAAACACAACGCAGAGCTAAAACAGTGCAATAACTAGAACAAAACATAAAAAAAAACCTTAAAAGAAAGTTCGAAGCAACAACAAACAAACTATTAAATTAAAAGCAAGATTTAATTTGTAGAACTGTTTTGTAATTTTGTTCATGTTTGCTTCATTTCATGTGTGTCTGTCTGTTACTACTAAAGAAAAGGAAGATCTTCTATATTTTTTAATCTTAGAGGGTTATTCTGATAAAACGACAATCTGAGGTTACAAAGAGTATTATTGTAATGTTGAGTATTGTTTAGGTTCAAAATGTAATGGTTTCTTGAAGTGTCTCACTACATGGGCAGAGCAAGAAGGATAAATGGCAGAGGAACACTCAGGATAAAGAAGTTCAAACCAACATGTGGGACTAGAAGTCATTCACACTTTGACAAAGACATCTTCCTGAAACAAAAGCACTCCGGAATTCTTCAATTGGCGAGCCAACATTTGGTGAGAAAATTTCTAAATTGCAATTTACAACAACCCAGTCTAAGCTACTCCTGTCTATGGCGCTCCAGCAGAAGGGCCAACAAATGTGATCTAGGCTTTTCCTATTAAATTGGAAAAGTAAACAGAGTTTGATTTAAAGATGGATTGATTAGTTTAATTGACAGGTTAAAGGTATTTCTACGTGCCTACTTGCTGTCATCTAAATTAGTACTATCTATTATACACCAGATCTTGCATTTCTAGACAACCCAGATAACACATCAGCAGTGTTAGCAGCTTTACCCTCTGCAATGCATTCTTTCCTGTTCTTTTAGTCTATAGACTAGACTCTGACCAATCTTTCAAACCTTTTGACCATGATACATGAGAAATGTATTTCACCAGAACCATAACTTTAACTCTTCTTACAGAACAATTGCTTATTTTTCCTATGGATTAGACCCTGTAGAAAGAAGACTTTCATCATAAATTTAACAGGGACAAGACAGGAAAATATGTTCTAACAGATTCTTAGCATGCTACACACAAAAACTCTATTCTTAACCCTGCTGCACTGGTACCTACAGAGAATGATGTGATCCCCATAACCTTGTGTTATTATTGTTCCTCTAAACCTTACCCTGACACTATAGAATCTTCTTTCACAACTCTGATTTTGTTTTCTAAAACTGATGGCTCCACTCATAGAGAGAATGGAGTGCCATATGCAGGGTATGCAATATGTGAACATTTTTTAATTATTAAAAGCACGCTCTGCTATCCTCAAGTCTACTGCAGCTGAGATATATACACCAATCAGAACCTATCAACAGTAAAAGGTAAAACTGTTCATATTATAAATAGATTCCATATATGTACATGTATGTTTGATCTGTTAACTTAACAATATGGGCAAACTGAGGATTATTACATCCTCATGGACATCCATTAAGAATGGCAAACACTGTTAGATTGGTAACTGTTAGTGCATGCCAACCATCACCTGTTGCTCCTGGGTTAAGTCAGGTGCTAGCTTCAAATCCAATGACCTCATCTTTTCAGGCAATGCCTTGGCTGGACCATGCAGCCGAGGGAAAGGGGTCTGTCTAGGTTCTATCCTATACCAGCTAACGAGTTTGCTTCTCCTAATGACGTGGCCTTTTACAAGAGGCTGCTGATGTGAAGGAACAATGGTCTTGGTTTTCTCATGGTCGTAAATATGTAAATAACCTGTGGGTCCACAATGACGGCCGATTGTGGCACCTACACATCTGTACCTGTGGTTAGCTCATACAAAATCAGCTTGTCACATGTGGCTAAAGGGGGGATGTGTCTGATAATGTTGAAAGACTGGTAGACTGGTGCTCCAGAATTTCCAACTTATGTACAAAATTTCCAACTTATGTACAAAAGTAGTGTGAAAAATGCCTAATTTGTCACATAACCCGCAGACAAATCAAGATAGACAACGGTGTTGACACACCCTTCCCACGAACCTTTGAAACAATGCAAATGGATCATCTATGCAAAGATGTGATTAATATGACAAAATTCTTGTATGAATACATGTGTTTTTGGTCAAACTGGCATGAAGCCAGGAATTGCAAGACAACTGACACTGTTTTGGCCATAGAAAATGCCTGCTGAAAGACATCGTTCTAGATTTCACATTCCACAGAAATAACTCAGACTGAAGTCTGAAATAGATGATGCTGTTAATGCCTGGCCTAATGGCAATGAGTTCAGCACCTACTCCAATGACTATATCAAGTAACTCAGTGCTATGCATGAAGAATATGGATCTCCATGCAACGTGGTTGAAGCTACAGTGCTTTTCTTCTGCTCTCTAACCTCTGCTGTTCAGCTGTTCCAGACAAGTAAAGTTGTCCAGCGTCTTCCTAGTGACAAACTGCTGCAACATCCATCCAGGACTGAGTATGAGTCAACAGAGAGTTCCAAAGAAAGAACATCTGAAAAAGCCACTGCTGGTACAAAACACCAACACCCTGCTGACCACCAACATGGCAGTCGACGCTGAAGACCACTCCACCTGGATCCACACATCCATGGAAGAAAACATCTCCTCCACCAGAGGTTAACAAGACCCCTCATCACACTTTGGGTCTTCACTCTTCATCCTGTGAGTCTTCTCATCCCACATAGCACGGGGAATAGACTCTTATTGATGGCTTCGTGCCTATGTGCCTGTGAAACTTCAATCTTCAACGACTTATGGACATTACACTGTTCCTCTCTTTGCACACACGGACAACCACTCTACAAACAACTCCATGCCAACTGCTTTTATTGCAACACTCCTAACCCTGTTACCATTCGAATGGCCCCAAAGACATTAAAATGGCATGTTGAAGGTAAAGAGAACCTTCCACTCAGCTCTATACCAGTACCCAAAAGGGTATACTGGGCTTGGGGGCATAAAGTATATGACATTTTCCAAATGATGGCTCTAAATATGTGATCCAAATGAAGTGATACCAACTATGCCAATTCCCTCTGTGCCACTCACTATACCAAGAAACTGGTATACCATGGACAGTGTAATGAATGGATGTCACATTCAAGTGATGTCCTGCAGGTTTCTGAAGACATTGTGGGAGGTCATTGTGTTGGCTCTGACCCTCGTCATCTTAACAGTTTTGCCTCTACCACCTCCTGACCAATCTAAACATGGGCTAAGACAAGAATTGTTGTGGACCTGAAGTGGTCTGAACAATAACTTAGTGCTCAATCGCTTATCTGTGAATACCTATCTGTTAATCAAAATAGTCATGCTGTTGATTATGTTAAGCATTAAGCCTTAATATAACAAAAATGAAGTTCTATAAAATACACCCTCAGTACAGTTAAACAGGAAATTGCTACAGTGACCAAAGTAACTCTTTTGTAAATTTGTTTTGCTGTAAGGTTGAACATCTGAATATGGAGGCTGACATGTTCTGTAGTAAGATTCAAATAGCTGTTTAACCACTGAACTTCACTTTACAGCCATAGAGGTTGTCACTTGAGACACACACACATGCATGCATGCACGCATACACAGATACACACCAACGCAGACACACACAAACACTATGGATATAATTTTGGTACCTCATTCATCTTATGGAGTTATGGTAACTCCTCAGATCATATAAGAAACTCTTTCTAAGCAATTTAATTTTTAGTTTAGTTTAAATTTTTCACCACAAAAGACAACATGAAGAAAAAAAAACAGTAATGGCTTTACCAAACCATGCCAGATTAGATCTCCTACTGGCCCTCAAGGAGAAAATTGTGCTGTCATTAAAACTGAATGCTATACCTATCAACAATCTTAATAATACAGCTAAGATAATCTGGTAACCATTGGTTTGTTTGACTTTAAGGAAAAGTTAGAGACATTGATATTTAGTTTGTAAGTGTCCTGCTTGGTTCTGTTGTCCTATGTATGGATTGATGAAGAAAATACATACTGATACATAGAAAACTTGAAGCTAAGTAGTATCCGTCTGGGCCTAGCCTTGTAACTCCCTACTGACTCTGGTCCCTTGATCAAGGTACACATTGGGGGGGCAGTTTAGACTTACACTGAGTAAATCAAACAATGTCTGGGAATCACCTCAACAATTACTGTTTAGGTCAGTGAACCTTCCTCACATACCAAATATGTATTCTTACCTTTTGTCTGTCTGGCTCCAACTTCCAGACCTCATGTAAATGTCTACTCTTTGTGACCTATCCTCCTCTCCTCTCTACCCTTTGTTGTCCAACTTTTCCCTTACCCTCCCTTACCTTTGCTTCATCCCCATTTACATATGGCTGTTTTCTGTATAAAAGTGTTCATCTTCGTTTGCTCCTGGTCAACTCACTGGATCAGATACCCTCTGTGACTGGCTGCTCACCAGTGTGCCGGGCATTCTTCTGAATAAACACACCACCACAGCAAACTCCTCAACTGGACTCGATGATTTCCTCACATAATATACATAAGTTCATATATATGGATTGTTTCATATTTATTGTCCTTTTAAATTCCTAGCTGTGCTGGTAGGTCTCTGATGGCCACATGGTTCCACCTGCAAAAGAGCGAGATGAGATTTATTGTGCAGTTTAGATAATTGAATGCTAATTTGACATAAGGTAACTAATCTAATATATGTTGTGTAATTGTGTGGGTTAGTATATTGGAAGTGTGTGTGAATGGCTACTCGTGGCTACTCACCAGTCCCTTGTCTCAGGGTGTTCGGGCAAAAAGGCTTCCCCAGGAACGCACCATATTTGTAGTTCCGGGGCATCTAAATGGTGATTAGTAGGGGTGTTAGGAAGATGGTGTATTTTATTAGTGTAATGTGCTAGAACTGGGGTAAGGTGTGTTTGTAAAAAGATGTGTGTTTGTGTGTGTATATATAGTGGGAAGATTATGGGGATAACTATAAATAAGAAGTGTTCTCAGAAGAAGAACAAGTCAGGTGAATGGGTTCTCCTCAGGCAGACACCCCATAAGCAAGGCTTTCTAGCTTGTGATCAGTGGATTGTTGCTGTATGATGTGGAGAGTGTTGCCATGCTGTTGGAGATATAACAATAAAAGACCCGCCTGTGACACTCAACAATCCTGCCTGGGTATTCTTGCTGCATGTTCCAGCCGTGAATTGTGGTCAGCTCTGAACATGTTCTGCAGGCGTTTGATTTCAAAATACCTGCTGAGGTAATCACATATGACGAACAAATTTTCAGAGTTCCATGAGAATATATTTGTTGCTACGGTCTGCCATGGGTTCTCTGGGATCTCAGAGAGCATACTCCTTTATGCTAAAATTCTTGATGTGTTTGCATTTGTCACACTTCATTACTGCTTCCTCTATTCTGACTCATGCCCACAAACATTATGTCCCTAGCCCTGTGTCATTTTTTTAGAGTGGCTTCGATGCATATGCAGTTCAGTTTTCCTGCATAGATAGTTGCACCCAGGCTGATCCTTGACACATCCACCTGTAGTGTTATTTCTTTTTGGGGCGGGGCAGGCTAACACTGGCCCCGGTTCAGCAGTGATAATCTCTTTCATCTAAGGTTGAAATGCTGTCTCATGTACTGTGTCCATTTCAACACTGTGTCTCGTCTTAGCAGGTGTCTGAGTGGTGAGGTCACCTCAGCCAGGTTGGGAGCGAACCTGGCAAGGTAGTTCACCATGCCGAGGATCGTCTCCAGCCTGGGTCCTCGCTTTCTTTGCAGTGGTGGCATATCTTGTATTGTCTTTACCTTGGTTTCAGGACGTTGGCAGTGAGTCTTTGTCCGAAGTAACTCACATCAGACACACAATGCCAAAAGGGAGTCTGAGAAAGCACTATCTGCCAACATTGTGTTAAAATGTGGCAGTGGTGAAATGTGGTGATGACTCCGCACTGAGCTTGATGGCCCAGTAGCCTGATGCCCCAGCCAGTTTGCATGTCACATCCTCAAGTGTAGGTAGGGGGTAATACTTACCCAGCTGCCTTGTTTAAGGGCCTACCAAGCTTGTGTTTTGGCTCACGCTATTTCAGGGCATTAACCCACTGCGGGCTCCGTACTTTGCAGATTATGCTGTCCTTCCATGTTGTCCAACTCTGTCGCAAGCTGTCTCTCAGGCTAGCTGGTACCCTCCAGGGTGGGATAGACGACTGGTGCAACATTAGGTCTACTCGAAACTGCACTCCACCCACTGCACTGAATTCACTGATGCCTTTGAAGACGCCTGTGTACTCACTCAGTATGTCTAAGGATTGGGTGTTTCGTTGGTGCCAGTGACTGTATATGCCACCTTGATGAGTCCCAGGTTTTTTACATGTCTGTAGCTGAGGATGGTGGGCCATTGCATCTACACATAGAATCCTGGTGGTTGACTTATCTTGTATCTGCCTACTAGACTGCAGTAACCATTCACTAGCTGGTGGCCCCATGCAAGCAAGCGCTTATAAATATTAGTAATGGCATGAGTGTGACAAAGTCTGCAGATATTACATGTTTGTACCCATCCAGTTTGAAATGTCAGCCTTTGTCTTAAAGGGCCTTAATCCTAAGTGTCTGCATAAGCACTTCTCCTTATCTTCACTCTGCTGTGACAGTGTCCACAAATGGTTTGAATCAACCTCCATCTTCCTGTACAGCGGTACATCTCGTGTACTGTTTTGCTTGGAGTATGGGACTTTGATTGCCACGCCTTGCAAATGGTTGATTTTTCAGTACTTTACACTGTTTCCCCTTTGCTGGGCATTCATTTACCTTTGTTGTGACACTCTACATGCAATTACAGGCTTTGTTGCTTTGGGCTTTCTATACTGTCTGCCCGCATGTTTCGCAGCACCTGGCCTGCCAGTCTTGTGGTGTACTGTGTGCATTTCATGGCTGTCACTAGCCATAGCTTTCAGCTGCACCTGTGATAACTTAGGAGCAGCCTATGTCATTGCCTTAACTTCTTCATACCTAGTGAGCTGGTGGCAAATACAGTATGGTCCTCACCATTTCCCCTCACTGTCTGCATAGCCACAGTCTAACGAGTAATTTGAGCTCTGTTACAAACTGTTCAAATGACTCACCACTCCAAGCGCTTCCTTCCCATGAAACTTATATCTGGCAAATATGGGGTTAGCTTTGGGCATGAGGTATGCTGAAAATCCATCGTAGTACGTTTTTAGTAGTTTAGCATCATTCCCTCCTATCCAAATATCCAAGTGTTTTATACCCGGCCTTTGTCCCCGATCCATAGCATATCTTAAAATAATGCCAGGTCCATGCAGTTGTCCTGGAATTTTGTATTCATACTTTTTATTTTCTACCGCTTGGTAGCTGGTAACCACCAGGTTATATCCACATCCTGCTAACTGCTTCAAGTACGTAATTTCAAAATAAAGTGTCTTCTAACAGCGTACTAAGCATTACAGAAAACAGTAAACTTAAAAGTAGAAAAACTACAAGAACTACTAGAAAATACAGTGAACCGGCAGAGTTTTATTAAAATACCTTTGAAATCAGAATTTTGTCCTTGCTTGTGGTATATAAAAACCACTCCGTCTGTGCTAAATATTCCCAAGTTGTTTTAGGAGCAAGGAAAATCCCTTTTAACAGGCAGAAATCAAATCTAGACAAAACGGAGCATCTTGATTTTCTGTGCAATTCTTCACGGTGGAGAGTCCATCTAAAATGTCTAAATAAATCTTCACACACGAAAAATTGGATCAAATCGTACTTGAGTGACCATCACCAGTGTGTGCGTACAACAATACACTCTCTCCACTTAAAGCCTGCACACTGAGTGTACCGCAAGGATCAATCTTGGGCCTATTACTTTTTAACATCTATATAAATGACCTGCCTGGGTGGCGTTAGCTCAGTTGGTGAGCAGCCGCCCATGTGTGAAGGCTGGGGTTTGTCCTTGCTGCGAAGCCCAGGTTTGAATCCACCTGTGGCTCTTTCCCGCATGTCATTCCCCATCTCTCTTTCCCTGCATTTCTGTCACTCTTCAGCTGTCTCTATCAAATTAAAAGCCTGAAAAGGCCAAAAAAATCTTTAGATAAATGACCTGCCTTCTATGTGTGATGATGTCACCTAATAATGTATGCAGACAACACTGGCCACATACACTCGCGGTATATGAGTGCTACAGAGGTTGCCAAGACATTAACAAAGGCAATGCAAAAGATTGCTCTCTGGCTACACAATTCTTGCCTTACCCTAGACTTTGCGGAAAAAAAAAACTGTAACCATGTTTTTCACCAAAAGGCTCACAGTGCACGCCCCGGCGTCTCAGTAAATGGGAAACAATTAACAATGTGATAAATCTGCGCTTCTGATGTTACCCTTGACCCAACTCTTATCTTTAGCAAACCATGTTAAAAATTGAAAAACACTCTGAATGCTGGTGATTATATCACATTTTTATTGTACATGTTGGTCTCAGTCAAAAACAGTTCTAAAAGTACTCTGAATCATTATACAAAAGTGCCCTCAAAATCCATACAAAAGCTACAGCGCTACTTCATCACTGTCATATACTCAGTAAATATGAAATTTTAAACTTTGAGAATCTGATAGCACTAAATGTCTGCTTACTTTTTAAAATTATTCACAATGCTGCAGCTCCCCGTTTGATAAATTTTAAGAAAAACAGAACACAGTCGTGAGGTCTGCAACACAAAAAGGCCTGGACGTCCACATAAGACAACAGTGGTAGATGATCATAAGACACTGCATGGTAAAGAAAACTCTATCAAACCAAGTGAAGAACACTCTCCAGGAGGTAGACATATCATTCTCCAAGTCTACCATAAAGAGGAGACTTTACAATAGCAAATACACAAGCTCACCACAAGTTGCAAGCAATTAATAACCTGCAAGAATAGACAGGCCAGATTAAGCATGCATTTCAGTTGCTGAAGACAAAACTTACGTATAATGACCCACGAATAACAACAACTGAAGACAGCTGCAACAAAGGCCTGGCAAAGCATCACAAAGGCGGAAAGCCAGCATTTGGTGATGTCCATGGGCTTGAGACTTAAAGCAATCTTTGCCTGCAAAGGGTTCTCAATAGTATGAAATCGAGCAGAGCAATCAACTGCAGCTGCTCCTGTGATATTTTGACACCACTGAGAGAGAGAAAACGTTGAGTAATTTCTTCAAACAGGAAGTACTTTAAGCCAAACCATATATCCAATCATTGAATCAGCTTCACTGTGAGCATCTTGAGCTCTTCCTGAACATCTACATAGGTATTTTATGTGTTTTGAGCGATTCAAGGAAACGTTACTTCTGCTTTCCTCCAGAAATGTTCCTGCCTTTAACATGGCAGTCTATGGGCTGGATGGCAAGGTTGGCGCACGGTCTTACGCCAAAACTATAATACTGACAGGTTTAGCAGTGTTATCAATTGCGCACTCACCACAAATCTTCCCATGTTTCTGTGTAAATTGTTGCTGTAGAGTGAAATTTGTGACGATAAGCCACGTGACTCTAGCTCACATTCTTCCAATACACACCCATTCTTTTTTTAGCGAGGTTTTTGCGATTTATCAGCAAACCATTTGGCGAAACCCGCATCACTCAGCCAAGCCAGTCATTTCGATACCTTTTTGTGTATGTGCAAGCAAAATCATGCAGGTGAGAAGGTGGTCAAAAGTGCAAGAATAATAATAATCTAAAATATTTGCAGAAAAGTAATAGCACACGCCATGAATGAGCGTAGATCTGGTGATCTCATTTTTATTGCATATAGGGACAGGATTTGTGGGAGAAGAAGTGTAGTTGAAAAAAAATTATAATAATTTGATAACAATAGTGTGGTTGCCCTTATATCACCAGACATACTCATTCAGGACATTAGTGTCATTACTTTTCTAGGTTCTACTATTAATTACAGTACAAATTATTGAACATTTTCTAAGCAATAATTTTCCCCTATAAGAATGCATTGGAAATCACGCTGCTCTTTAACATCCAGTAGATGGCGCTGAATGCATTGCAAACTTAAAATCTCTCAACAGACCCCACTCACTGTAACACCCAGCAGATGGTGCCACAAATCCTGTCCTAAACACACACATTATATCACCAGATGCCACTTCTTCAGGACACTAGTGCTATTACTTTACAAATCTCTGTTACTATATATATATATATATATATATATATATATAATTATTATTATTATTATTATTTATTATATATTATTATTATTATTATTATTATTATACTATATATACTATTAATACTATACAAACTATTCAATATTTTCAAAATAAAGTATAAATCTGGCAAATATAGCAGTATAAACAGAATGAACAGTATAAATATTGCAAATATAGAAATATTACTTACAATATTCTACAAATTCATGCAATATTTCAAAATGTCAGATAACTCTCTTTTCACACTTTGTTACAGTATAGTACAACTAAGGCCAAATATTTCAGAATATCCCAATTCTATCTATTCATACAAATTTACAGATGCACCGGGCAATCCACACTGTAACTATTAATTTTCTGTGTTTCATGGCAGTTTTATTAGTGCCAAGTGCCTACGATTACCTAGGCAACTATTAATCTTCTGGCGTGTTTCATGGCAGTTATTATTATTATTCATTTTCTCCGCCCTTTTTCGCTGAAAAAATGCGCCCAAACTGGGCAGAGGACCCCCAACAAATGATATATCAAAACGTGTGTTTTCATCCCAACTCTGCTTTTACCTGTGTAAGAAATTCACGTAAAATTTATAATAACTTTGTGAAAAATCAAGTAAAATTTTCCTATAGGAAATACCGGAAAACCCTCAAAAAAAAAAATATTTCAACAGATATTTTCAAAAATGAACTGCTCTGGCATACTTCACCGAGAGACTTCATTTAAACTTTAATGGAGTGTACTCTTGCTAGACGCTCAGGAAGAGCTCAGATGCCCAAATTAAGCTGGTTCAATGATTAGAAATAATGGGTTTGGCCAGAAATCCTTCCTGTTCCAGTCTCAGCATTTTCTCTCTCTGTCTTCCAACCGCATTCAAACAGGTGGTAACCACCGGGCGCGGCCATTTTAGCAGTTATTGGCACTTAATTGAACTGTCTGTAAATGACAGACAGAGTGAGCAGCTAGCCGTCACGCTTAGCCACTAATTTCAGAGCCACTACAAATTCAAAGACATGCTAATTGCTAACATTAGTACTATTTTACAGTTATTGACAGTTAATGGAACTTGTTCGTGTAAAATGACAGAGACAGCAGAGCAGCTAGCCGCAGTTAGCGCTAGCCACTAACTGACAGACAGTAACACAGCACGCTTACATGCAGCAAGAAATTCAATTTCTGATCGATCAGATAATGACATGCATGGCGACCGGATCAATTTGTCTGAGTATACATGCCGCTCAGAGAACGGATAAACGGCCGAGCATGGCTGACTCACGCTTAGGCGCCACTGTAGCCTTCAACAAAGAGCCACTGGTTGACTTCGCTTATCAGCAACAACAAAACTATCTGGATGGCATTCAAACAAAGATTACATACAAGGAGTATCGACGACATACAGCTGGCGCACTTTTGTATTATTTTCGGCCCCAATAATGCATATAAAAAGAACAACGGATCTTTGGCTTCCGGGTGAAAGCCCCAGCTGAAATAACGCATGCGCGAGAACACAAAAATCCGCTTTCAGATCCGACATGTTGAGTATACATGTATGCTAAATATCCCATCATGAACGTAATTATCTAGGTGTTCTTGTCCGATTTTGGAGATGTCCGATGTGGTCCAAATAGGTCCAAGTAGATCGATTAAGGTGTTTACAAGCACTTTGAAAAGTCCGAACTAAGTCCGAGCACGACCAGAAATTGAATTTCTGCTGCATGTAAACGCACTGACAGACACAGAGAGACACACCGACATAGACAAGCACACACGCAGAGACAGACAAGACAAACACACACCACACACACACACACACACACACATACACACACCTAACAATCCTTACACATTTTGTACCAGAAATAAAAATTATATCACCAGATTCAGCTCATTTATGACATTACTACTACACTGACCTTCTACAAACCTTTTACGAACCTTCTACACTGACGCGCTAGCTGCTCATTGTATTAAAGACATGATAATTGTTTTTTTTGTTTGTTTTTTTAAGATTATTTGTTTGGCTTTTTCCAAGCTTTATTGATAGAGACAGCTGAAGAGTGACAGGAAATGTGGGGAGAGAGATGGAGAATGACATGCGGCAAAGGGCCACAGGTCGACTGAACCCGCTAGCTGCAGCTTGCACTGCAGATGCTCTACTGACTGGAGCTGTTACCGTACCAAAGATATGATAATTGTTAACATTAGCAGCTAATACTTTACTACCATGAGCAGCTAGCACGTTAGCGCTAGAATGTCATGTCATGCTCAAGTCATGCTAATTACTAACATTTGGCAGGAAGCAATGTTAACTGTATTAGCGCTGCTATTTCCGCGGGAATTTTCTAGTATACTTTTCAAACTTACCTGTTTCGTGTCTGTTCTCTGCTGACAATTTACTACTTCAGGCTCTGTAGTCGTACCTAGAGTTTTTGATATTAGCCCAGCTTATAGCTAATCAAATTAGCTATTAGTCATACTTACCTGGAGAAACGGGTTACAAGTATCAATAGTAATGTGGGGTGACGGGTCCAGAGTCAGGCACACAAAATTTCTGTAGAAATTTTTCTAGTTTGTCCTATTAGTGTTGAGTCCCTGAAATAAGGAAACTCTGTATAAAGATGGTTTGTTTGTTTGATTAACCCATTAAATTAAAACTGAAATTATGCACTTCAATTGTATCTTGGTTGTTAAATTACAAAAATTCTATCACTCTTCAAGTATTTTTGGACCTACAGTAACTGTCTACACCAATCAGCCCAACATTCTGACCACCTGCCTAATATTTATGTAAGTCCCCCTTTTGCAACCAGCCCTGACCTGTTCAGTCACACCCTCCACTCGAGATCTGGAGGTGTTTTATCTGACACGAACACCTTAGCAGCAGATCCTTCAAGTTCTGTCAGAGGTGGGCCTCATTTGGTTTGTCCAGCATTATCCCACAGATGTTTGACTGGACTGAGATCTGAGAATCTGGCCAGGTCAACATCATGAAGTTGTTGTGCCTTCAAACCATGTTTGCTTTGTATAGGCTGTTATCCTGCTGAAAGAGACCACTGCCATCACAGAATACAGTTTCATTAACAGGGGACATGGCTCCAGCAGCAGTTTAGGTAGATGGTACATTTCAAAGTAACATCCACATGAATGGCAGGACCCAGCTTTCTCAGCAGTCCAAAGCATGACACTGCCCCATCAGCTTTCAAGGTCTCTTTCCTATAGTGCATCCTGGTGCCATGTGTTCATACGCAATGCACCCAGACCCATCCATGTGATGCCACTGTTCATCATGGTCCTTTGGTTCATTGGTCTCCCAGGTCCATGGTCCATTTCTCACATGCCTTATTATTGGCCCAGTAAGGGGTCAGCATGGACACCCTGACTGGTCTGTAATTATACACAACAAACTGCAAACACTGTCTTGTATATATGGCTATGTATAATGACCTCATACATCCCTTACCTTAAACTACACAACCATCCCATACACTAATGTGGAGAAGATGGGGACAGATTGTTCAGACCTCAGATGATTTCATTTCTAAATCATATTTTCTTTTTTCTTGAAAAACAAACTTCACATTTTTTTTTACCAGGATTCTCCTGCTGTGATATGATGTACTTAGCTTCTCAGGAATTACTAATGCTCATGCTGCAAACTAAAGTATGTTATGGTGACAGGTGATTAACTAGAAGCTGTGTCACAAATCCATGACACAACTTCCACACTGCCCTGGCCATACAACATTGCCTAAGCATTTTTAGAAACATGCACAGATGATATTCTCCCTCATTATGTGTGTGTGTAAGAAGAATAATAAAGTGGTTTGTCTCCATTAACATACCTAATCCTGACACATCCAGCACACTACACTTTCATATGAGAATCAGACACTGAATTCACAAAAATGTATTAGTTTCATTCATGTTGTCAAACTTGTGTGGAATGAAGGAGTTAATATTTTATTTTTTATTTTTCATGTAATATCTTTTAAATGATCCATCCTCAGTGTATTAAGGCACAGTAACAATAAACCTCAAGAGAGAAACTAAACATGTTTACAGCCTAGAACAAAAACAGTTTTGGTCTCTAAAAATATAAATAATATAATTCTAAAATATTTTAAAAAGGAATACTAATTTCTGTTCATGATAACTGTACTGAATGTGAAATTTTATAGAACTCACTTGTTCAAATTATATTAAGGCTTATGTTAGACAGAATTAATCACTTTGATTGACAGGTGGGTTACACGTGCTATAGCTTTCTGTTTGAGCCCCCAGACTTCAGTGGGCCTACCTCAGGTGATCACGATCATGTCTTTAGCTGGCAGCAGAGGCAGGACTGTGGTGTCCAGAGCCACACGCTGAGCTTCATAAATGGCTCTTCGGAAACCTACATAAATATAAATTCTTTTTATACACTACAGTCATTATTGATTTCTTGGTAATAAATAATATAATAATAAATATTATATATAATATAATAATAAAACAGGTTGTTTTCAGTATTTGCATTTCAGCAATAATTTTTCTCTGAATCAAACTCTCTTGATCAAGGAGAAAACTTTGTTCTTGCTTTGATATTAGTTGTGAAAATCTAGGTGTTACACAGTATGAATAAGCGACCTCAAAGTTGTCATCAGACAAAAAAAGAAAAGAAAATAAAGGTTGGGGTGGGGTGGGTGACAGTGGTGTGGTGGTGGTGGTGGTGGTGGTGGGTGGGTGGGGGGGATGGATTACCACTTTAAGCACCCAGAGGCTTAGTGCCACTATTATCCTCCTGTGGTGGGATTTTCTGTGTGAATTATGTAACAGTAATGCTTCAACACAAATCTTTTGTTTTTTGTCTTTTTTTCCACTGCTGCTCTATCTCTTCTGTTCAACTCCTCGGCACTGCAACCAGAAACACCTAGTGACAGGAAGGGTGGAGGAGCTGTAGACAAGGAGGTTGTAGCTGTGACAACAGATTGCGTGACAGGTGTTGCCACAGTGCCTTGTTACTAGACAGAAAAAACATGAAGTATAATAGTTCACACCATCATGCAGGCAGCTCGAGCGCCCCTGAACAAGAGAGAGCTGATCCCACCACCACGCAAACTCTGGAAACCCTCACGGTGAGTTGTTGTTGTTGTTGTTGTAGGTTTGAATGTGCGCGTGTGTGTGTGTGCATGGGAAACAGGCCAGAGTGGGGTAGCCAAGAAATCAATGTAAAATCAAAGAGAATCTATTTATGCCATCGATGCCTCAGCCCTGCAGGCCTTCAAATCAAGAGTAGACATTAATGTTTAACAGCCACTACAACTGTTCAACCACTTATATGTTTTCCTTATGCAAGCTCCATGTATTTTTACTGATTTACAAAGCTGCATGATTGTATTATTTGAATTATTTGAATTGAATGAATTTTAGTAGTTATGGAATTTATACAATATCATCTACAATATTTATTTGAAAATGAGAGAGAATCATACCATATGCAATGATTGTAATTCATTTCTGCGCGTAGGATTCAGTGACATCTAGTTGTGTAGTTGCAGATTGTTAACCCTCCTCCACTGGGAGGGCAGAAACATCGTGGCCAAGTGAAACATGCGGTAAAGGTCATATCTATAGCTAGTGTTTAGTGCGTCTGTACTGGGCTACTGTAGAAACATTGTGGAGTCCATGGAAGAAGGTGTGGATATAAATGCCAAAAGTCAGTGATTATTTGATCTGTTTTTTTAGACATACCTGATGGATCAATATTATTATTGTTGTTATATTATTATTATTATTATTAGTTTTTGTTTGTTTGTTTGTTTTAAAAAATATTTCCAGTTTTCACTCACAGTTTGGAGTTCAGGTTTAGGAAAAGACTAACAGTCATATCCATGGTGGACAAACCGATTCTTATTTTCAAGTGACTTATACATCAAGACAGATGCCTACATCTGTCAAGACAGATGCCTAAATCTGATTTGCTGGACCTTTAAATGGATGAATGCAGTAAAACTAATACCTGATCAATCAATGCAATTATAAAAACATTAGACAAGTTAAAACATTAAGAAGTTAAAAACAAAGTATTTTATTAACATAGCATGCATCATCATAGATGAAAGTAGTTGCACAAAATAATTTTTAAAAATGTATGAAGTCACATTGCAAACAATTATTTTGCATAGAGAATCATGATTTAAGTCAAATAATAGTAGTGTATGAATGGCAGTAATGACAGCATATTAAAAATGAATGTAGTTTGCAAATAATAGAGAAGAATTTTGACTGTGTGTGTGTTATCATTCCTAGTTCTATAATATAAGGCATGACATTACTAATTCAGTGTAAATAAATAATGAATGGATTTAGCACAAAGGCCTGTGTGTATGTGTGTGTTTATGTATATCCGAGTCACCTTTAGCATGTATGGAATCACCTTCAGCTTTTAGCATCATGTACTCACAGTTATAAAAAAAACATTGAACTTTGCACAGCGGGACATTGTAAGTACTGGCATGAGAATCACTCTGAGGCCTTGATCCGCCTATCGATGATGCCCAATGAATATAAAGTAAATGAAAGGTAACATACTTGGATCCACAGTGACTTTTGTTGTGTCATAAACCCCTGTCCAAATGAACGCTATGATTATGTGTGTGATTATGTGTGAAGAGCTACATGTTAACAATCATAAAATCTGTAATGTGTTGGCTTTATAAGCACAAACACTTGAACACACACACAGGTATGAACACATGCACACACGCACACACACACACACATAAGTTCATGCAGCACTAGTAGTGCAGCATCCTCCCTTGCTCTCTCCTCTCTCCTCGCTGTCTCCCCTCTCTCCTTGCTCACTCTCTCAGCCCCCTCTCCTCGCCTCTCCTCTCCCTCCTCTCCTCATTCTCCCCTCTCCCCACTCTCTCTCCTTTGTCTCCCTCTCTCCCCTCTCTCTCACCCAGCCTCTCCTCTCCTCTCTCCTCTCACCTCTCACTCTCTCCTCTCTTCACGCCTCTCTCCTCTCTCTCCTCACTCTCTTCCCCTCTCCTCCTCGCCTCAGTCTTGCTCCTCTCGCCGGTCTCTGCTCTGTCAACAGCCCCTGCATCTCTCTATCGCCTCCTCAATCTCTATTTTTATCTTCTATCTTTTGGAAATATTGTTGTCTATCACCATGCGCCTTGGCATCTCCTCCTTCATTTCGGATATCCTGAGTACCTCCAGTAACATCTGTTTCTGCTGGACCGAGGGCAAGGTAGAATCAATCCTTCTCTACCACCACCTCTACCTTCACCAATCTCTACTGCTGCCAGCTGTGGAGCAAGGCAGGGCCAGCCAGGCACAGGGCCTCTGGTCTTGTTGGGAACACACACACTCTTATTTAATTACATGATATCCCAGTAGGCTGCTCTGTGTGTGTGTGTGTGTGTGTGTGTGTGTTTCTAGCTTTGGCTTGCTCATTGTTTGTGGTTGATTGAAGTGACATTACAATAGGTTATAATATATATTCCAAGTTTGTGCTTTTCTGTGTGTGTGACAGTCTGCTGGTCAGGACAGAGGAACTATACACAGTTCATATTTAGTTCATAGAGGCAGTCCTCATGCTCATTTAAAGATCTAGCATCCTTGTGCTGAAGGAGTTGTTGTATATGTTAAAACACTACACTTTGAATATAAATTACAACCTAAACCCTCTTATATCACCTAAACCCTAAACCTTCATCATATGTTTGATCAT
Organism: Protonibea diacanthus; assembly: GCA_028641955.1. Taxonomy (NCBI): domain Eukaryota; kingdom Metazoa; phylum Chordata; class Actinopteri; family Sciaenidae; genus Protonibea; species Protonibea diacanthus. The sequence continues at coordinate 404,992 of CM053985.1, forward strand.
AGTATGCTCTGTTTCCTCTCTGTGAATCCAGTACAGTCTCAGATTTGAGGCTGGTCTGAAATCTGTACATAATCAGTGTTCATTTGGACAGGGGTTTATAGGCCTAGCCTGGTTACCATCTCTCCGACTTCCTAAACACATGACAAATAAGTATATTAAACATATTTCATATTTGACTTCTAAAATCGTGAGAAAGCTATGGAATATTGAGAAACCTCGTTAATAGCCAATGATAGTGAGTGAGAGTGAAGCCTCACAGATGTTGCATATTTGTGTAGAACAACCTGTAAAATTACATTATTTAAAATCATTTTCCCTGCTTTTTGCTTTTTGATGCAAAACACCTCACACATGTTTCTGTGAGAAGTCTTTGCAGTTTTTAATTCTAAAATCATTTAACAACAAGCGCAGCATTCTTATGATGCAAATATTAAAATAACTGAATCTGTCATTATATCTTATGTTGATTTTTTGAAAATTTTTGTGTGTATGAGGCATTAGCATAAAACTAGATACAGGAAGATTGCTCATAGCTCAACAAAAGTGGAAATACACTCACTGAGGTGGTCTTAGTTTCAAGAACCAAGCAGACTTGTTAAGATGATGCATGCAGTCACCGCGGTTCCTGTGGCCGCTGCATGGCAGTGTCGCATCGGTCGGGTTAGTCCACCGCTTTGCTCCAGACAGAAATATCTCTATGTCAGATGACTTGGAATGATAATTGATACACGCATTAATTTTCCCCTCAGCCTCAGTCGTAATAACAGCCATCATCAGGTGAAAACGACCACATATTTATTTATGTTATACTTCCATATTAATCATCATCATCAATCATTTCTCATGTTTTATGTCCTTTATTCTATTTGCATTATTTCTATGAAACAACTTGCAGGAGCTTCATAGAAATACATTTCACTATGATTGTACCTGAATGGTTAAATGACAAATCCTGAACTTGATAGCATGCCAATGTTAGTAGCTGTAGCTTCAAAGCACTGCTAAAATGTAGAACAGCTTGTATGGCTATATGCATATAATTGCCTTTTGTTTGGTTAATTTGAAATATCCTGAAGACAACTCTAAGACTCAATGACTCTGGGGATCACATTAAACATCAGAGTGCTCCTTCAACTAAACTTTGTCTAAGTTTGATTTTGGCTCTGTATCTATTATTGGACTTAAGAACCAGTGCAACCTCTGGGGCAGAAATGTATACTGCAGGTGAATGAGCTTTATCAAAGCTTACTTGACTGTGTTTTCAGGGTTGTGTGTTCAGTGAAAAAGATATATGACGTATGGGTTGTAGAATACATATTCATTGTAACTGTGTGGCTCTCAAGGTTTAATGGCTGTTTATAATTGCTCTACTGCTCTATCAGTTGTATGTAGGGTATCACAGCAGATGCAGTGTGTGTGTATGTGTGTGATTATAATGACAAGAATATAAAGATAAGGACTTTATTGATGTTGGAGCAGACACCTTTGGGTATGTGTGTGTAAGTGAGAGAGAGAGAGAGAGGAGTCAGGATGAGACATGTCAGAGAGAGAGCGATAGAGATATATAGAGAGACTTTGAACAGAATGTACAGGACACTAAGCATTTGAAATGTTACTCGTGGTGTGTGTAAAGTGTGTGTGTGCGCATGTGTTAGATTGATAGATTTGTCCTGACTGGAGCAGATGATTCAGCACTCAAGGTCAAGGGGAGGTGGCAGCTGCGGATCTGTCATGATAAACCAATCAAACACTACAGCAGCCACACATTGTCAATCCTGCAATTATTTATCTCGTAGCCATTATTGTACCACATTAGAGGCATCGGGACATTTAGCTAGGGCTAAAGTGGTAAGGTCACCTGACAGTAAACACTGCCAACGTACAGATAGAAAAGGCAATAGTCTGCATCTTAGTTATTTTGACCATGATTTGTCATACCCTGTGTGTGGTTCTCAATCCTAAGCCTACTGGACTTACTGAAGGAAATAAATCCTAAAAACACATTTAACATATATATTTTTATTTTTTAAAAAAAGGCTGAGTAATTTCCTTAAACAGCTGGATACTGTTTTTATCAGATGTTATACAAACAACCTCATCTGACTGTGGGCCAATTAGGTTAAATTATTTTTATTAAGTATGACTAGAAAATTGCTGTAATGTATGCGAAGAGTACAGTGTAGCCAGTGTGTTGCATTAGTCTGGCAGGCCAGCAGTTAGTAATGGATTAAATACTTAAAACCTCCCAAAATGATTCAGGAAGGTCATTGCATTATGGAAACATCATGGCCACACTGTGATGACAGATACCTCCAAGCTTTCTACCGTCTGAGAATGTTTGAGATGTTGTGGAGTCAGCGTTCATCTGGCCAATACCAGGAAAAGGAAATGTTGGTTGACTAAACAGTACAGCAGATCATTTATTATTTTGATATTCTAGTTGAAAAATCTAACTAAACCTCACTTGTAGTGGGTCTACACTTAAATCTCAACTTTCCTATAACATGTCCATCTCCACTTGACACCACACCACTAAGATCCTCATTTAGGCCAAATACAACAAAAACTAGAAGCAATTTTTCCATTCGCTATCCACTCATTGTGATTAAAGCCAGAAGCATGCTAAACAATCATGCAGTGCTTTTAGTAAAGCCCAGAGCCTGGCTTTGGCTTGTCCATGGTGACTCTGCATGGCGACTGTCATGTCTAGATGACAGCTCTGATTTGTGAACATGCGCCTTGATTCCAGCGCCGAGAGCGCTTGACTCTGCAATGGCAGATATACTGGAAGCCGCCATGAATATTCTGTCACCCAAATTTGAAATGTATGTGCAGTTGTATTCAGAGAAAACTACTATTGTTCCATTTGCAGCCAAATGTAAAGTAAAATATTGTTTGTTTGTTTTTGTTGATTTATTTATTTGTTTTTACAAAAAAGTCTTCTGTTCTTCAGTTTTCAGTTGCAGTTTGGTGATTTGGGATGTTAGCCTTGAAAGAAAACTTGCATTTGAGTGTTCTGACACAAATGTGAACATTCAGCCTGTTCCTGCCCTGTCTCACTATGATTTATGACGCCTTCTAGTTGTTTATTGGGTGGGAGCAGTCTTCACACCTTGATGTAGGATTGTAGTTCATAGTGGCGATAGTAAAGTGTTTCTCTGCTGTGCAGTGAAGGCCACGAAGCCAAAGGCACAGTGTCACCCTAGACTGGAGATGGAAGGAGGGGGTTATCATTTTTATTTTGTGTGTGTGTGTGCTTGTGGCAGAGTGGGAGCATTAGCTGGGGGTGGGTAGGTCCATATGTTTTATTCTAATCAGTGCTGTCCTGTTGGGGCTATAGGCGAGCGCTTCTACAGATTAATGTTCTCTATCGATTGATCCATTTGGCTGTGTGGATAGATGGCACCCTAAGGTGACCCACAGGCTACAGTATCCACTATCTCTCCATTTACACAGTGGTGCACTCTGGAATACACTACAATAATACTGCCACACACACACACACACACACAAACACACAGACAGATATACATCAGAGTCCAGTGCTGTCAATATTAGATAATCAGCAGCAGGCTATATGTTAAACAGTCACAGAGTAACCAGGAGGTTTGACTGGGGGGTAGCTGCTCCCTCTGAAATGTAATAAATACAGTTCATATACTATTTCATTTCATCAACACAAAGTGTTACTGTTACTGCTGTGATGTCACCCAGAGGTTTCTAAAGAGATGCCTAGAGCCATGGAATTGGATTTTGATTCATCACTTAGGTCTACAGCATTTTTTTTGCAATTCTTCAATTACTCAAATACCAGCAGACACCAGCTGCCCAACTGTGACAGAATCTTGCCAATCAAGCAGTTTTTTTTCTCTGATGCTCTACATACAACCACAATTCCAAAAAAGGATGAGATGCTGTGAAAAAATTATTCTGTAAATATACACTCATTCTGGAAATTAGGAAAGAAAGTACTCCGTGGATTATCTTCCCCAGGACAAGAACACCAGAATATAGGCATGAGTCAATACAGGCCCTAAAAATATTCAGTGCTGAAGCTCCAACAGTTCAGATTGAGTCCTTAGATCAAGGGACACTTGAGCAGAGAGGGTGCTTTGATGGCATCATGTTGACCTGAGGTTTTCTGGTATAAACCTGAAGGTGTTTGAAGGATGAAGGAAACTGTAGATTCTAGTCTTCCAAATATTGTGGAGAAATTGCTGAAGTCAAAGGTCAATGGTGAGATCAGGAAGGAAGAAAGTGTTCAGGAGCCTCTGATGTCTTATGCTGTATTATTTAGTGACACTTGGCCAAGGAGAATTAGAGACACTCTCATGGTGCATCAGAAGTACCTGAGTCGGTCTCACATTCTGCTAAACTCATCCTGGTGGATAGACTTTAAACCCCATGATAACACCACAAACAGTATACGGCCAGAATTAGGTAAAGAGAATGTCTTTACCAAGGACGTGTCATTGTCACATATTCTAGTCTGAGACACAGATGTCTGTTTACTTGAGATTGAACGCCATCAGTAAGCTTTCATTCATTATGTCTAAGAAGGCATAATAGGTCTCTTCGACCCTGGCCCCCCCAATTAAAGCCAAACAATTAATACTGCTGAGGACCTCAAGGCCCACACATGACCTTGTGTAACCTAAGAATAGAAAATCCGTAACACCGACCACTCGAATCGCTTTTACACTACATATCTCATTTGCCCACAACATTTGCAGTCTCTGCTCACTCAAGTAGAATTTATGTTAAATTCATGTCAAAATAAGATGATGTTTCTAATGTTTGGAGGAAGCATATAGACATTGTGGATAGTGTTACAGCTCAGAGTAAGGCATGGAGGTTGTTACGTGTTATACATATCCAGCTCACTTGGTGGAAAATGTTGAGAGCTGTGTGAAGTTAGATTTTTATTTTGGAACAAGACCTGTTTCTCTCTCGGTTAGAAAAAGGCTGACAAGCTTTAAGTGCAGTTTTTGTTTTAAAGAAAATATTTGTTTGTTCAATTTTAGATCAAGGACACTTGAGCAGAGAGGGTGATTGTTGACATCATAGTGGATTCATCAGAAACAGTTCCACATCAACAGCAGCTATCTTGGTTGTTTTTATTTGGTTGTATTTATGGAAATGCCTCAATGACGTTGTGCTCCTCTGTACAGTTGCTGTATCAAACCTGCCCCATAGTAGATAAATGGCTGTGATTGGCTGTGATTCAGGATGGGTAAATATCTGTCTGAATGGAAGGGGGGAAGGTGTATCTGCAGAGCAAATACAAAACACAAGCTTTGAAGATTCATCTGTCTCCTCTCTGCACATAAACAGGTACACTGTGACTGAGGACAGTGCAGTTTTAGCTGTCTTACCAGCCTGCACCCAGCCCTCTCCACAAAAACATTTATACACACACTTGCACACACTTACGCCTAGACCTTCTATTTAAGAATTCTGTTCTGTTCCAGTTTTGTCTGTGGTGGCTCAAAAAACAGCTCAGTGTATTGACTTATCTCACTCCCTTCCATTTCATTAAAAGACACAGAGAATCCTGCAGACTAATCTGTACCACTTTAAAGAAGAACCTTTTCACATAATATTGTAAACATGAGAGCTGCAAACACACAGCAGCTCATACCACTCACTTTTTACATGTACATGGAAGCACACATACAAGCACATTTTTTGTAAACTTGACACATTTTTAACAGTAATGCACAGACAAAGGTGAAAATAAAACACGACTGTGACCCAGTGTTAAGGGGGTCACCTTGTCATTGTCTTTTCCCTCCTGCTGTTTGATCTGTCTCATTCACAAATCCAGCAGCCGGTTATCATGACACATACAGACACTAAAAGATATCGTACTGCAAGTGTCACCTCACAAAGAATCGACTTATTTATATAGCAAATACAGATGCACATCAGCAGTAAAACATTAACTTGTTATAAACTGTAATGGAGATGGTGATGATAGTGGCTGACCATGAAGAGCTTTGTATGTAAGGTGAAGAATTTTAAATTCTATTCTAGATTTTAACAGGCAGCTGCAGGAAGCCAAAATGGAGATGTGATCTCTGGATCTTGGTTCTGTCAGAACACGTGCAGCAGCATTCTGAATTGAAATGCAAAGACCTAAGAGACTTATTGGAGCAGCCTGATAACAAGAGTTACAATAGTCCAGCCCTAGAAGTAACAAAATGCATGGACTAGTTTTTTCTGCATCCGCTTGGAGACACAATGCGCCTGGATTTTTGGCAAATGTTGGCGTAAGTGGAAGAATGCAGTCCTTGAAATTTGTTTTATGTGGACGTTAAAGGACAAATCCTGATCAAAAACAACTCCAAGATTCTTTACGGTGGAGCTGGAAGCCAGAGTGATCCCATCTAAGGTAACTGGTCTGAAGAGAGTTTCTGAGGTGTTTGGGTCCAATTACAAGAACTCTTTCAGTTCAGTTTTGTCTGAAATTAACATCAGAAAATTGTAGGTCATCCAACTTTTTATATCCTTAAGGCATGCTTGGAGTTTAGTTAACTGATTGGTTTCATCAGGCTTGATTGATAAATATAATTCAGTGTTACTCCATTAACAATTAGGGAACATATATAAGAATAGAAGTGGTCCATAAAAAAAAAAAACATTGTTCTGAACGACAATTCAGTAACAGAATTGCAGGGTATCATTTTCTTTATTTGTATGAATTTATATGCATTTATGAATCATTTTCAATGATAATAATTCAAACACTAATTATTTTCTATATAACTACAACATCAACAGGATATGTTTGGGGTCGATTTCTTAACAAATCAAAAAGATTGTGAGAGACGCGTGAACTCTTGAACTTCTTCAGTCTGTTGCTGCTTTGTGGGGAATCTGCCATCAGAACCAGAATATCATATCATGACATATTCTACCAGTGGCTGGAAAGGGCTGGACTAAAAGACACTCACTACAACATTAATAGAGGCGGGGGTCTTGCTGCAAATTCTTCTGTATGCTGAATAAACATTCACAACTCAATGTCAGTAAATGTCATACAGTATTGCACTATAAGAGACTTGTTCTGGATGTGTGATTGGTGTTGGCATGGCATGAAGTGCTGCATTGTGTTGCATTAAACAAGGGGATGTGTAGTTAGTTGTCTCATTTGATTGTTAAAATTTTGGTTGTTGGATTGATGACTACAAATGGCTTCAGGTGCTAACACGTTTGTGGCTAAATTGTGAGTAAAGCAAAATTTTCTGGTCACCATGGAACAGAATTACTTCCTCTGCTCAGTGATGAAGACCGTTTCTACTCAGCAGGCAGACTTTACTTTCAGTTACAACAATTTAAAAAGAACTCATTGCAACCTGTCTACCAGGGCCCCTTGCTGGCTCTGTGGTGACCTGTAATTCCATGTTGAATGCTTTTGCAGTGCAGTTTCCTGAAGTCCTATGTACAATACATGTTTAGTAACTGTTGGATCTGATAGATCTAGTTGTCATTTTCTGTCAATGGCCTGCTGTTGAGCATGCACACTCAATTTAAATGGGTTACCAGTGTTTGTTTATCGATTACAGTTTGTATTATTATTTGTAGTATTTGTAGTATGTATTAGTCACATATGCGTCAGTTCCATCTCGAAGTTGGGGTCAGTTCACCTATTATACAAACAACATGAAAACATGTTTTCTTAGTAAGGTTCCATTGCATAGTTTAGGTTCTATTAGTCCAGGTGTTGAGATTTCTGCCTCCACCCCAATATAATGAAGGTGGCATAAAGCAAGATAGAGAGAAATCCAAACATATTACTACTACTACTGCAGGTAAAATATTATGCTTTTGTAATTGAAGTGAAGTTCTTTGTAAGAAATAGGTTCAGCCTCACATCTCATCTTTTCCAAGCGGTTCCTTTTATCTTATGTCATTTTCTCTTCCTCCTCTCAGCTACTTGTCCTGCATGAGAGAGATGTTTCTGTCTGGTGTGTGTGTGTGCGTAAGGAATATGTATTTGTGTGTGTGCACATCTCCTGCAGCAGTGTTAATAGCAGAGGCCAGATGGATGGAGGTGGGGATAAGTTAGAAAACTTCTACAATGCCACTCCACTGTTATCGAAGCATGTGTTATCTTCTTTCTTTCTTCTCTCTTCTCTCTCTCTCTCTCTCTCTCTCTCTCTCTCAAACCTCTCTCTCTCTCTCTCTCTCTCTCTCTCTCTCTCTCACACACACACACACACACACACACACACAGAGGCTTACATAAGCCAAACACAGTGCATGCAGATGCCCTTTATTTACAGTTATACTTATTTGGGGAATATGTGAAACTATCTGTCTGCAGATGATTCAACTGCACAGCTGTTGTCATTTAAAATATCTGACATTTCAACTCAATTTCCTTTTTCCTTTTAACCCATTACTGGTACCTTGGTACAATGTATTTTTGGTAGAGGTGTGACACGGTTAGAAAGAAAACAATTTTTTCACACCTTTCCAGAAATAATGCGGGCAGCAGAAAGAGAGACAGAGAAAGAGAGAGCCTAGGATACACTAGTACACCAAAACTACAAAGAAAATACTATTTGCCATATTAATGTCAAATAAATTGAAGTGTTGAGATTTTGCTAGTTTTGCTGTAGTTATGATGTCTAAACTTAACCAAGCCTCACCAAGTCTAATTATGTAAATGTTGTTGATCAAGCTCCATCCATCTACCTGTAACTCACATAAATGGTAAATGGACTGTACTGATATAACACCTTTCTAGTGTTCCGACCACTCAAAGCACTTTACACTACATATCTCATCCACCCATTCACACACATTCATACACTGATGGCATTAGCTGCCATGCAAGGTGCCAACTGCTCATCAGTTTGAGGAGCTAACCATTCATACACATTCACGCAGCCGTTGGGAGCACTTGGAGTTCCTCCGTCTGAGGAGGGTAATCTGGAGCCAGGATCAACCATCGATCTGATGAGTGGACGACCCACTCTACTTGGAGCCACAGCCACCCCACATACTCAGGGACATACTGACAACTTCATTGTGGTTCAACAGTAGCTGACTGTCACTCTTTATAGTGCTTCCTCTCGCAGGCCAGTCCAGTCAGTGAGTAAGTAAGTTTGGTAGATGTGCTCTTTCTAGATCTGCTTTTTCCTGGGTCTCCCACCCTCCCACTCCCTCCTTGAAGGGTTTGAGGCTTTGGGTAGTAGTGGTGTACTGTATAAAGTGCTTTAGGAGAGAGAGAGAGAGTAGTTTTCAGTAAAGGAGATGTGACTGCATCTTCAACCAATACCGTGCCTGGCTAGGCATAACCCTGAAAGAGACAGAAGAGGTTCTGTGGAACAAACTACCATTCTGGGTTTGGGAGAGAGAGAGAGAGAGAGAGAGAGAGAGAGAGAGAGAGAGAGAGAGTCAGATCTCACATTCATGATGGTACTGTCTCTGCTTAGACGCACTGCAGTACTCTCAGTCTCCTGATCTCTCTTTCTTCCTCTCCACTCCTCTGTTTAGCCTCCTCAGCAGGTTGCCACTATCCCATAAGCATAATATCTCTGTCCTGGTCCCGTTGCTGTCTCTTCTGACAAACTCACTCTCTCTTTTTCTCTCTCCTCACACACACACACACACACACACACACACCACATACACACACACACACACACACACGCATCTAACACATTACAGATCTTTGACAGAGAGCAAATAGCACAGGCCGCAGGCAGAAGGTTTTGACTTTAATCACTGATTCAGGATCAGAACAAGTTGTATTTACAATAAGCTATATAATTACAAGGTCGGATCAGGAGCAGTAGTGTAGTGTATTGTTACACTGTTTGTAACAGAACTCTGCAGCAGAGACATTACATGCAGAGGGACCCAGCTCTAAGATAATATATGATCGTAAAACTAACGGTGAGTGGCAGCAGTGTTATGGATTTAATTAAAATAATGATGAACTTTACTATTGGTCCGAAAAAGCTTTACATTAAGAAACATCCCATTGGAAAATCAGGCTTGATGATAGCCAGCACCAATAACTCAAATCAGTCTAAATCTAGCTAAATTCCCACACAATGAAAATTTACAGAGATATGTGAGATCCCAGAGAAAATAAACAGCAGTAGGAGAATCAGCTGATTTGTAAAGCAATCATGTGTCTTCTTGTACATACCCCATTGAAAGTAGAAGTTATCTCTATACTGCAAAATGAGTTTGAATGGACTTCTTCTGCAGATACTGCAAACCTAAATGTCAAAAGCCCTGAATGAATATGAGGTCTGTGGAATGTAGAGAAAGCAAGTTCAAACTGAAATCTGCTGAATACTGCTTCTACAGGACACAGTGCAGAAGGGGTGTGTACTGCATTACAATTCTTATACAACAACTGCTTTATTGTCCTGAACACAATCTCATGCCTGTGTGCGGCTGATCTGTTCATTTCATATAGAATATATGAATAAAATTAATATTCCAATTATTAACAGTATTGGTTTATTAACAGAAAATCATAGTGTTACCAGCAAGTGCTATGTGTGTACTTGGTGTATGTTGTAAAGCCTAGTCCTGTCTTAAACTCATCAAACTGATTTCAGAAGGTAATCCTTATAAGTGCAAGCATTTAGATTCCACAAAATTATTAAAAGCTCCTTGTCCTTATGAGAGTGATTTATCTTGGTGGTTATTTCATTATGTTTACTAGGACTAGATACATCTCTTTGATAAATCAACACAACACCTTTTCAAGGGAGATGTCCTCTGTTGGGGTCAGGATTATGAGGACCGCCTGGTGCCTAGTGCATGACACATCATCACTAATGCACCCTGGCATCATTGGGTGTTTCAGCCTTTATCACAATACACCACCTGTTGGCCCACCACAGGCTGATCAGACCTGTGTGTGTGTCGCATTGGAGGCTCCATGGGGTCACTTGGCAGCCCCTATCGTCTCCTTCCTCTTCAACCAGAGCCAGTGGCTGCCTCTTTTCCGCAGCAGTTGCGAGCCCATGGTCTTCCACTGAGCCTGTCCTCATTCCAACCCCTTTAGTAGCCTTATGGTTGAACACAAAGCCCCTGCAGCCCACTTCCAATCGGACGCAAATACAATCCAGCCCTGGTCCTCTGCCTTGCAGCTAAGTTTACATATCTCAACTGTTTTCAACGTTTACTTGATGGCTTCTTCCTATGGGACTGTCAGTTCCATGATGAAGACACGCCAGCAGGATTTAGACCAAAAGAGCAGGTCTGGGGCGCGCAGGCTGGTCACGTACTGGTGGGAAAGTGAACCTCTGGTTTAAGTCTACCTGCATTTCCTGGTGTCCCAGGCTGCATTCAGTGTTACGAGTCTGTAGGCGACTGCTGGTTGGCTGTTTCTCCCTTGCCGGAGAAGGATGCTGGTTACCGAGCAGGCCTGGCTTGGGGCATGGTATCATGATTACCCTCTTATTCTCCAGTGCAGCAGTCAGGCACTTCAGCATTTGGTTGAGGCTCCATGTGTATCTGTGTATCTACGGCTGGTCTTGCAACCCACCAGGATGTGTTTCAGGGTTGCAGGGGCAAGACACTGGAGACAGGCTGGATTCTCTCTATGCCAGAGCGCACCTCCTCAATCACTAGGCGCCTGCGTTCAGCTGGAATAGCCTTCTGCCATGTGGGTGTTGTTGTTCTAAACCTAGATATTAAATTAAATATTAACAGGGATTGGACCAATATCAACATATCATCTTTGTAATCCTGAAGATTTAAAAGAAAAAAGTCAACAACTTGCACAGCCAAACATCAAGCAAATACAACAACACAAGACATAGCAGCCGACTAATATTACTCACTCGTCCAACAGCAGTCAAATTTAGTCTTGGCGCCTGTCTTTCAGCCTTTATTTCACTCAAGCCCTTGCCTACAGCCAAGTCACCACTGTAAACCAGGTAGATGTTTATCCACCTCAGGTTTGCAAGGAAAGCTCTTTTCTCCAGAAATCATGAAAGAAGCCTTCCTTGAAAGTGGTTGGAGGGTTTTGTTCAGTCGTATCGTGGATTCTGCCCTGCACCACTGTTACTATCTTTGTTGGTAAGTATTAGCTGTGGCTATGCTGGTAATAGTTGTAGCTTTGGCATTAGCTCTGGAAGATGATTTTGCAGTCATTTGTTTATGTAGAGGCCAAAAAATAAACTCAACAACTTCGTTAAAATAAAGTAACGGTTACAAAGCGATTTACATCAGTGAAATTACAGTGAACAAGAAAAGGCTATGGAGAAGCTAGGAGACTTCTACACACTGCTGCACAACCTCTGCTCCTATTCTATGTAATAATCATGTAAAAAATAAAGTCCCTTTTCACCGGGTGTTTCCATTATTCAGCCACATACTTGGGATACTCTGCTTTTTGTTAGTCCTGGTTAGCCTCAGCCTACCTTTATTTATGGTTGACTTAGCTGTCTGATCACATACACTAACAAGTTGTGTGACTATGTTGGGCTTCTTTTGTCCTTGCTCTTGTTCTTCCTTCCTTCTTTTCTCTTCTTTCTTTCTTTATGACACATTGTCCTTCTCTCTTCTGGAGTATTCTATTGTCTTTAGTGTTACCACATCTTTAATTCTCTCGTAATTTCTGTATGATAAAGGTTCCAACAGTGACCAGGATCTGTAAGAAGCTACTATAGAATGAAAGCAGGATGATGGAAACAGCTCTCCTCTCTCTCTCTCTCTCTCTACACACACACACACACACACACACACACACACACACACACACACACACACACACACACACACACACACACACACACACACAGGATGAGGGATGAAGGTGGACATAGTGGTATGACTGATAAAGTGTGATACAATTGGAGAGAGAAGGACTGACTTGGCTCTGGCTTCTGCGGGGACAGGGTGCATGTTATTATCCAGTCTCTATTCAGTCATACAGATATACTGGGAGTTGGTTCATGTTGAGACACTCAGGACTTAGAACAGTCAGTAAACACAGCCAGATATTTACCATGGCCATTTCCTTATAATTTCATTATTCTGTTTCATGTTGCCTTTCTGGTAGCAATTTCATGTTGAAACATGAATATTTTTTTTTGGTTTTACTCGAGGCAACACTGAGGATGCAATATTACAAGTTACAAATCAAGCAATATTAATGTATTACAGAAAACAACAGCTGATAGTGAGGTCATGTATTACTAAGTGTGACACTTTCTGGAAAAACTTGAAATTTTGTGTAATAATCTACTTTCACATGACTGGTCTGCACTCTAACCTAAGTAGTAAACACAATCATCTTGTTGCATCGTTAAATGTTTATGTGTACTGTACATTTCCTGTGAGGACAAATTACTCAGTGCTGTAAAACCCAGTGAGAAAATGGTTGAAAGGCATTTTACTTTTTTAGTGAGAGGAGCTCATCTGTTTTTCAAGATGGAGCTTTAATGCTTCATTGAAAGACGAGGATCGGCAAAGGGGCCAAAGTCACAGATGTCATTCAGTTCTGCACCAACCAGAAGTCAGTTTTACATTCAAATATTGGATTGTCCGATATGAAAGGTCCTCTTTGTATTTCTTGAGCACTACTGGCCTTGGTGGTTTTGACAGTTTGGAGGTTGCGAACTTGGAGGTCTTCACTTATGCACCCCCGTCATCTTTATCCAACTCATCCTCCCCCTGTGTATGCTTCATCTGATGTTCCATCATCTGTTTTGAAACCATCTCCAATAGTTGGTAGCACCTGCAAGTAAAGATCCAGGCTAATATTATTTTGTCTGCCAGGCAGCCTGGCCTTTACTGTTCAGGATCACAAACCTTTAGTTTGTTCTTTGCATTTGGATGGTACTCTGATCTGATACCTCCTTTTCAATACTTGTTTTATGCAGTAATAGTATAGCATGGTCTCAAAATCTAGCGAAAGACTTCTACAAACTTTGCCCCTGGCATAGTTTTTTACATTTTAGCATCCCACATAATGTAAAGCCATATTTCTCTGACATGTGGCTCAGAAAATTGGGCAATTAAAACACCATGATCTGTCCTCAATTCACTACATGTTTTGTGCATTAATTCAGACCTTAACTGCAGAGTTTCATTCCATTAAGTGCAAAAACAGAGATAGCCCAATCAAAAGCTCAACTACAAATCTTTTCAGGCAACACTTCCAGAGGGGAGGAGGGCAAACAGTCTGTGACCTGGGTGAGAGGTGTCCCTGGTAATGCTGCCCACCCTCCGTAGACACCACTCTGGTCAGCCTCAATGGTGGGTAGCAGTGAACCGCTGATGTGCTAGGGGTAGTTTTCACTGCCAGAAAGGCACATGAGACAGTCTGCAGCACCGTTCAGTCAGAGATAATCTGTGGAGGCTGATTGGGTCTCCTCAAAAAAAGATACTGGTCAGCCTTCTCGACCAGTACTGATGTGTTGAGTCCACAAGAGTTCCTTGGAGATGTGGACACCTAGAAACTTGAATTTGGAGACATGCTCAACCTCTGTTCCGTTGATACAGATGCGGTTGTGTGCACCACGAACAGTCCATCATTTTGGCAAAACCTCTGCTTTTGTCTTACCTAGAATCATCATCAGTTCCACTGTGAGTCAGGGCCAGGTGGTAATCAGGAGGAATTCTGGAGGGCCAGGAGAGGCTGAAAGGGCCAGGTTAAAAAACAGAAAGGCACTGGAGGAGGAGGCTGCCAAATGTGCCAAGCTGAGGACAGACACTAGTGGCAACTGGTAAAGAGAGAAATATGTTGAATGATTAGCAGTGTAATTATTGGGCTAATACTGGACGTTGTAGCATTGTCAACCTATTCGTAAGCAAAACATCAAATCAATTGAAAATATTAGCGTAGCACGCTCCAATATATGGTGATTCATAGACTTTGCAAATTATGCAAATAATAAATAAACCATTCCACTGCTGAAATGGATGATGAGTCCGAAATTAGTCATGAGGAGGCCATGAGTACAGAGACAGGTAGAGATGATAACGGAGTAAACAATATGAATATGAAAGCTATTTAATGTAAGAAAGAGCAGATATGACAGCAGCACATGATGAACCTATCAAGTCAAGAGCCAGAGTTTGGGGGCAGAGGGCAGAGAAGGAAGGGGGAGCTAGGGAATTCAGCATCCTGACAGTCTCTCAGTCTGGTTCTTGAGGCTTCTCATTCTCCAGAGGGCTGGGAGGCCGGGAAGAAACAGTGGTCTGATGGTGAGCCACCCAATGCTGAGTGCTTTGCACAGGTGTGTTGTATATATGTCTTATATGCCTTGTTTGCTCAGAAGTGGTTGTAGTAAAGAATCAGAACAACATGATGCAGACCCATGCAGAAAAATGAAAATGACCATGACAGTGATGCCCACCATGAGGTCTCATTCCCAACAGGTCCAGCCTACTTTAATGTGAACTTCTCAGTTTGTGAATCATTATTTAAATTTGATTTAAATCATGGTAAAAAAATAAAATAAAAACTACATGATAGTAAGAGCTGAATTGTTGCTTCATTTATTTCACTCATGAAAAATAGGGCTGTCTTGAGCCTTCAACTCTGGGGCTCAAAAAGTGGCCCCACTCCAACTCTGCTGTGAGTCCAGTACAGACATCTTCAGCCTGGCTAAGACCAAAAACTAACTAAGTCTAACCCATTAGCCCATCTGCTAAAGGTATAACTACTGTACTAATTTTTGAATCAACAATGTTTATAAAATGTTCACTGTCATCATATTTCAAGTTGCTCTCCCCAACAATATCTGCTCCTGCAACTAAAGTATTATTCATTTGGGGCTCAGCTTAGCTTTTGGTTAAAGGAGACATATTATGCATTTTTTTCCACCAGTTCACACAGGTCCCCACCTTAATGACTGTCTGTTAAATCCTATGGTCAAAATTCCTCACAGATCAACCACAGCAGTCCTCTCTGTACCCTGTCTGTGCCGCGCGGCTCAGGCGGTCGGTTTTCGTGTCTGTCGCTCACAATGCAAATGAGCTGCTGCTCACTCCGCCCCCTCTTCCGCCACACTTCCGCCTAGCGTGCCGACCTGAGTTCGGCGTCAGGTTGCCATGACAACAGTTGAGCACTTGACATGCATCGCCGTGAACACATGCCGCTGCAACCTTATATGTTCGAGCCAGTCAGACCCGGAAAATGAAGAGGCTCAAGAAGAAGTAAGAGAACCGAGGAGAGAACAGCACGTTTCTGAATGGTAAGTTTATGTAACCTGTTTTTATATCTCTTTGTATGTTTCGCTAACAATGGCTAGCGCTAGGGTTACCGATGCTAGCATGTATGTAGCTGCTATACGTTATTGGAAATATGTATATGAATTGAGCCAGCACTTTCTCCAAAATCACCAGCCACTCAATAGTCACGCTTTAGTCTGACCTCTATTAGTCACATTACTTTTTTACCTACATTTAGGTGGTGTCTGGAGCTAACTTTGCCAGAGCAGGCACTGTACGTCTTTCTGGAACCTCAACTAGTATGTTTACTGATATTAGCTATTGATGTGTACTTTTTGCGATGGAAAACTTTGAGAATTGTTGCATCTTCTAACCTGTTGTACTTATTAAAATATTCAAATAAAGTACATTCGCAATGTTGTCACTTCTTGAATTTCTTTCCTATTACAGGTGTACAGTGGAAATTGTGCCACAATGCCCACAGAGCCAGAGAATATCTAAGGCAAGTGATACCACACGTAGTATGAATGTGTGGTGAATGAAATTGTCATTACGTAGTCATAATTTCTATAATGTAATGTGACTTACCGTTTCTAATTTACTAGGTAAATAAGAAGACTACAGCAGGTCTCCAATTCAGCCAACTTCCATGCAGGACCAGCCTGGCCTTGAACTCTGTATGTTTAAATGTGTACTCCCAGAACGATTTAATATCTACAGAGCAGACTATGGGTCTTTATGTTTGAGAGGAATAGAGCAGTACTTTATTTTATGTATAGAAGTAGTGTGTTACTATTGTAATATAAAATGAGTAATGATTGGAAGTACAATAAAATACTGTCCTCTATCTTACATTGCTTACTGTTAATCTGTCATGTTTGTTAATTGTTATGTTGCTATCAAACACTGAAAGCACAATAAACAGTTCATATAGATTAACCTTTATTGTCATGATTCCTTCAAACATCACACAACTTAGAAAACAAACATGTTCAATATACTACCTAGACAGCAGTCTGAAAAAGTTTTGGTCAGCACTTAGGTTTCATAGAATTTTAGAAGAAAAAGATGGACTATATATATATATATATATATATATATATATATATGTGGCAGTGAACTAAGAGAAGGTCACATAACAGTGAGCATGGTGTAACAAATCATGTAACAGGAAACATACATAACAGTATTTTTTCTTTTTTTTTTAAATAGGGCAGCGTTCTTAATACACCCTTTACAATCACGATGGCATGACCATATCTTGTGCGGAGACAAGGCTCAGAATGAAAGCATGACACTGTGTAGTTTAGACTAACCATTATGTACAGATGTTTTAGCTGTTACAGATACTAGGCCTACAGGACCTCTATGCTGGTGTGTTGGGGATTTCTCTGCCATAGAATCATAGAATCAGGGTGGTACTGCTCAGCTGTGTGGCGCGACAGAGACGACCCAGACAGTCAAGGAAGCTACACGGAGTCAGACTGGTCCTTGATTGAACCTCAACACATAGCGGTTACAATGATGATGATCGGATGATCTTCAGCACCTCATCCACATATGGGCCAGAGTCTAGGAAAACCTTCTCAAAGATGAGGTCCAACAAAACCTATAAGACAATATAGGAGAGAAAAAAATATATACTTAATTATCCAATTTACATAAGTTAAGAGCCCTGTTTTATGTTATTTATTTTTTACATGTATAACAGATGTTGCACATCACTTTCCCTCTGGATAATTAAAACGTCTTGAATCTTGATAGGAGACAGTTAGCGCTGATTACCATGAGCTAACGGTAACTATCCGTTTGGTACAGACATTACTTGCTTGCTACTTCATCCACACCAATGTAACGTTCCTGTTCCTGTTCAGTTTACAGAAATGAAAACTGACTTGTATAACGGGGCGGCGCTAGCTGTTAGCGTTAGCTCGTGGTAATGTAAAGAAACACAAAGCACACTTACATTTCCATCCTCTGTAGTTGGTATTACTCCTCTTTCGTGTGAGCTCTCTTGCCGTCCTGTGTTGTTCTGTGTTCACTGTATTTATCCATGAAACGACTCGCGCATACACACGTTCAGGTCTAGTCAACAGTGTGGGGACGTCTCCGGTAAAAGTAAACGTAATCCTCCGTTCTTCGGTGCTCTCAGGCTGGGCCAATATAGCGACTTGTGCCGGTCACTGCAGCCAACAGCAGAGTAAGGAGCATGTCTAGGTCTTGCCCAGCCATTCTTCTCCGTGAAGCAGGAAATGTCGGAGCTTCACCTGAGCTCTGTGTTGTCATCACCTGTAGGGCGTGGTGGGTGGAGACTGGGTGTTGGCCTCTGCTGGAGAGCCCAGGAAGTGGGTCTGGTCTACAAGTTTTGTACGTCACAACCGGAGCGGAACCTGATTCGTTTACCCAGAGACAAGCAGCAAGAGGGGGGTGCGGCCGCTGCAGCGCACGCAAAATAGAGGCGGCTGTTGTTTTTAAGACTGGGTGGGGTTTGTACGCACCCCGAATTCAAAAATATTAGTTAGAAGAGCTGAGATTTTTTGCATGATATGTCCCATTTAAGGTTCATTTTTTGTTTATAGACTATTACTACGATAACTGATACTTTAATCTACATTTAAATGTGTAGATGTAGCTTCTCTTTGCATGTAAATTTGTGTGTCTTTTTGCTAATATGCTTATGTGCGTGTGTATGCATGTATGTGTGCCTGTGTGTGTGTGCATGTGTGTAGCATTAAGACAGAGAGAGTGCTGACCTTGGTGTTTCCTTGTAGGGAGTGGTACAGCTCAGAGGTGTATGTGCTGAGGCATTTGGATGGCTTAAACACACACTGCCTGCACTCCCAGCAGCCTCACACTCTCTGTGTGTGTGTGACTCCCTGTCATCACCAGGTATTTCACCAACACACTCAACTGCTTCTAATGTCATGGATATAATGTACACAATTGTACCTCAGTCAGATTCCCACAAAGACTCTAAAGCAGGTGATTCAGCTGACCCGCTTTATTTGTAACTTATTTGTTTAACTTTAAACATGTTCAAACACTTTTCCTCATAATCCATGTATCTCTTCAACTTCACACTGAAGCTTTGAGTTGTTTTTTTTTTATTTTTTATTTTTTACTTGTTTTCATTCTGTCATGCTTCTATGAAACCTTTATTTCTGCCATCTTACACTACATGCTTCTGATTACTTGCTTTTACTGTGTACTTAGCTTCTGTCTTACATTTTCATTTCCTATCTGATTTGACCTGCTTTGGTTTTCAAGCTCCTCTTACTATTAATCAATCAATCAATCAAATTTTATTTGTATAGCCCAAAGTCATTTGCCTCAGAGGGCTTTCCAATCTGTACTGGGAGTGACACCCTCTGTCCTTAGACCCTCGGTTCAAGTGAGGAAAAACTTGCCCACAAAAACCCTTTAACAGGGAAAAAAGGTGGAAGAAACCTCAGGAAGAGCCACAGAGGAGGGATCCCTCTCCCAGGACGGACAGACGTGCAATAGATGTCACGTGTACAGAACAAATCAACACAAACATATTGTACAATTACAATGAATGATAGAATGACAATGAATTACAATAAATGATAGAATGATTACAGTAGCAGTGGAACCTGTGATAGAGATAGAGAGACACAGATACACAGCAGCAGCAAATCATAAACTAACTATAAACTGTAATGGAGATAAGGTAGCAATAATGACAGTAATAATACAGTTATGTTTGTTATATTTGTAGTCAATGTAGTGGATGTCATGCAGGACCACAGCAGCAGCCACGATCCATGAGAACCTGCTGGACAAGAGAGCACAGAAACTCCAGGAAAGAAGTTTAGTTAGTAACATGCATTAACATGCAGAGAGAGAGAGAGAGAGAGAGAGAGAGAGAGAGAGAGAGAAAGAGTTTTCAGTAAAGGGAGATGTGACTGCATCTTCAACCAATACTGTGCCTGACTAGGCATAACCATGAAAGAGACAGACAGACAGAGAGAGAGAGAGAGCGGGGGGAGTCCCCCGACAGTCTAGTCCTATGGCAGCATAACTAAGGGGTGACCTGAGCCAGCCCTAACTATAAGCTCTATCAAAAAGGAAAGTCTTAAATCTACTCTTAAAAGTGTTTACCGTGTCTGCCTCCAGAACCCAAAATGGTAGTTTGTTCCACAGAAGAGGAGCTTGGTAGCTGAAAGCTCTGGCTCCCAATCTACTTTTGGAAACTATAGGAACCACAAGAAACCCAGCATTCTGAGAGCACAGTGGTCTAGAGGGGTAGTAAGGTACTATGAGTTCTTTTAGATATGATGGTGCCTGACCATGAAGAGCTTTGTATGTAAGGAGAAGAATTTTAAATTCTATTCTAGATTTAACAGGTAGCCAGTGCAAGGAAGCCAAAATGGGAGAGATGTGATATCTGATCTTGGTTCCTGTCAGAACACGTGCAGCAGCATTCTGAATTAGCCAGGGTGAAGGCCAGGGTGATCATGTCTAAAGTAACTAAGTCTCTAGAACAGCGGTTCCCAAATGGTTTTAGCCGCGCACGCCCTTCTATGTTCCAACTGGGGTTGATGCACCCCCAATCCCCTACACTTTCAAAAAAAAAAAACATGAAATGCATGCGGCATGTTTAATCATGCTCAAATGACCAGAACACAAATATGATAAAATAATCACGATCACAACGATGCGCTCTGGCATTTGAAATAATCTGAAGCACTGGAACACAGTTTCAATATAATACAAAAAAGTTATATGCAAGCTTCCACTTTTAAGAGCAAAGAGGATGGATGAGAGGCTCAGGATCGGAGGCAGAAAGCAGATAAGTCGGGGAAAATGTTAGAATATTTTGAGCCGCGCTGAACAAAAATTGCAGTTTAAATGACAGTGGAGCTAACACAACCCCGTTGCGAGAGAAAGAAAGAGAGAGGGAGAAACAGGGAGGGGGGATGTGTGAGTATTTCCAGTATATTTGTAGCAATAATATCAATATCATTTGGCCAAATACTTACCCATATTAATGCGACGGGTGAGCCTGCAAAGGTCTCGTAGAGGCCACAAGCTAGGTGCGCATATATGTGTAGAAGACATTATCTTCTTCTACACACAGTGCACAGTAAAATTATTGCTTCATTTTAAGATGAAGTGCATTTTGAATAGCCTGCATTTATTTACTAATTAAAATTACAGTTTTTGATTTTAATTTTTACAAAGGAAATGTTTATTTACACGTCTTTATTGTGTGGGGAAAAACACTCATCCAACTTTTTATATCCTTAAGGCATGCTTGGAGTTTAGTTAACTGATTATTATTAGTTGACTTATTATTATTGGTGATATTGGTTTCATCAGGCTTGATTAATAAATCTAATTGGGTGTTGTCAGCATAGCAATGAAAATTAATGGAGTGATTCCTAATAATGTTCCCTAGAGGAAGCATATATAAACTGAATAGAAGTGATCCTAGTACAGAACCTTGTGGGTCTCCGAGACAAACTTTGGTATGCATGGAGGATTCATCATTGACGTGAACAAACCGAGATCAATCTAAGAAATACGACTTAAACCAGCTTAGGGCGGTTCCTTTGATGCCAATTTGATGTTCCAGTCTCTGTAAAAGAATTTGATGGTCAATGGTGTCAAATGCGGCACTAAAAACTAATAGGACAAGTACAGAGATGAGTCGGTCTGTAATTGGCTAAAACCTCTGGATCTAGAGTGGACTTTTTAAGAAGAGGTTTAATTACAGCTACTTTAAAGGACTGCGGTACATATCCTGATAATAAAGACAGATTAATCATATCCGACAAAGAAGAGCTAACTAGAAGTAAAACATCCTTGAGCAGCCTGGTTGGGATGGGATCTAAGAGACAGGTTGATGGCTTAGATGAAGAAATTATTGAAGTTATTTGATGAAGGTCGATGGGAGAAAAACAGTCTAAATATATATCAGGTTTTTAGAAGAAGAAGAGATACTTTATTAATCCCTCAATGGGGAAATTCTTTTTTTTCGCTCAGTTTATTTTACGTGCATTTTAATCCCGAACACACATAGGTGCCAGTCTATCTCAACACTGTGGTGGCCAGTGCTGAAGAAATCTAGTGCTGCCTGCTTAGACATAATAGATACACCATATTGCCAAAAGTATTTGGCCACCTGCCTTGACTCACATATGAACTTAAGTGCCATCCCATTCCTAACCCATAGGGTTCAATATGATGTCGGCCCACCTTTTGCAGCTATTACAGCTTCACCTCTTCTGGGAAGGCTGTCCACAAGGTTGCGGAGTGTGTTTATAGGAATTTTCGACCATTCATCCAAAAGCGCATTGGTGAGGTCACACACTGATGTTGGTCGAGAAGGCCTGGCTCTCAGTCTCTGCTCTAATTCATCCCAAAGGTGTTCTATCGGGTTCAGGTCAGGACTCTGTGCAGGCCAGTCAAGTTCATCCACACCAGACTCTGTCATCCATGTCTTTATGGATCTTGCTTTGTGCACAGGTGCACAGTCATGTTGGAAGAGGAAGGGGCCAGCTCCAAACTGTTCCCACAAGGTTGGGAGCATGGAATTGTCCAAAATGTTTTGGGATCCTGGAGCATTTCCTTTCACTGGAACTAAGGGGCCAAGCCCAACTCCTGAAAAACAACCCCACACCAGAATTCCTCCTCCACCAAATTTCACACTCGGCACAATGTAGTCCGAAATGTACCGTTCTCCTGGCAACCTCCAAACCCAGACTCATCCATCAGATTGCCAGATGGAAAAGCGTGATTCATCACTCCAGAAAACGTGTCTCCACTGCTCTAGAGTCCAGTGGCGACGTGCTTTACACCACTGCATCCGACGCTATGCATTGGACTTGGTGATGTATGGCTTAGATGCAGCTGCTCGGCCATGGAAACCCATTCTATGAAGCTCTCTGCGTACTGTACGTGGGCTAATTTGAAGGTCACATGAAGTTTGGAGCTCTGTAGCAACTGACTGTGCAGAAAGTTGGCAACCTCTTTGCACTATGCGCTTCAGCATCTGCTGACCCCTCTCTGTCAGTTTACGTGGCCTACCACTTTGTGGCTGAGTTGTTGTTCCCAAACTCTTCCATTTAAGCCGACAGTTGACTTTGGAATATTTAGGAGCGAGGAAATTTCACGACTGGATTTGTTGCACAGGTGGCATCCTATGACAGTTCCACGCTGGAAATCACTGAGCTCATGAGACCGGCCCATTCTTTCACAAATGTTTGTAGAAACAGTCTCCATGCCTAAGTGCTTTATTTTATACACCTGTGGCCGGGGCAAGTGATTAAGACACCTGATTCTGATCATTTGGATGGGTGGCCAAATACTTTTGGCAATATAGTGTAGCTTGCCGTTGACATTCCAATCTGCATAAACAGACATCTGTGTCTCCAGACTAGAATATGTTGACAATGACCCTGTCCTCAGTAAAAACATTCTCTTTTACCTAATTATGCGCGTATAGTATTTGTGGTGTTATCTTGGGGTTTAAAGTCTATCCACCAGCATGAGTGCAGCAGAATGTGAGACCGACTCAGGCACTTTTGATGCACCATGTGAGTGTCTCTAATTCTCCTTGGCCAAGTGTCACTAAATAATACAGCATAAGACATCAGAGGCTCCTGAACACTTTCTTCCTTCCTGATCTCACCATTGACCTTTGACTTCAGCAATTTCTCCACAACAATGAAGTCATTACTAGTTAGACCTAAAGGAATAGATGGCTCAGTAGAGCTGTGGCTCTCTGTTAGCCTGGCTACAGTGCTGAAGAGAAACCTGGGGTTGTTCTTATTTTCCTCTATTAATGAAGAGTAATAGGCTGTTCTGGCATTATGGAGAGCCTTCCTGTATGTTTTAAGATTATCTTGCCAGACTAAATGAGATTCTTCCAGTTTGGTGGTACGCCATTTGTGTTCAGATTTCATGCCTCTTGATTT
This sequence comes from Protonibea diacanthus, assembly GCA_028641955.1. NCBI lineage: Eukaryota > Metazoa > Chordata > Actinopteri > Sciaenidae > Protonibea > Protonibea diacanthus. The sequence continues at coordinate 429,099 of CM053985.1, forward strand.
AAGTACAAGTCTGCTGGCTATACCATGGTGCTAACCTCCTATGTTTAATTATCTTCTTTTTCAGAGGTGCAATAGAGTTGAGAGTTGTTCGTAATGAGCCTGTGGTACTATCAACAAGATGATCTATTTGTGAGGGGCTAAAGGAAGCAGACAAGTCCTCTGCTACATTGAGACATGGCATTGAATTCAATACTGAAAGAATCACTTCCTTAAATTTGGCTACAGCACTATCAGATAAACATCTGCTGTAGGGGTTTCTGCCAAAAGGCTTATAGTCCAGTAATATGAACTCAAAGGTTATTAAAAATGGTCAGACAGAAGAGGATTCTGTGGAAAGACTATTAGATGATCAATATTAATGTCATATGAGAGAACAAGATCAAGAGTGTGGTTCAGACAATGGCTGTGTCCCAATTCAGGGGCTGCATCCTTTGAAGGACACATTTGAAGGCCAACACAACGCTGTGTGAAGGCTGGCCCAATTCAAAAGCTCCTTCAAATGCAGCTTTCAAATGCGGCCTTCTTTTCCCTCTTTTTCGAGGATGCACCGCAACTATCCTTTGCGGCCTCACATATCCCAAGATCCTTTGCATGCTGTTTTTCAGTGTTCAACTGATGGCAGGTGCGCAGCTGGTGATGCAACCAGGAAAAGCTTCGAAGGCTAGACCGTCTCATTTAACAACAGTCGAAGGACCCTCAGAAGGAGTTGCTTTTGAAGGCTGCGAAGGCTGCGTCCTTTGAAGCATGCAGCCCCTGAATTGGGACACAGCTAATGAGTCGGTTTATTTACACTCTGACAGAAGCCCATTGAATCTAATAAAGAGATGAACGCAGTACTAAGACTATAATTGTGGTTGTCCACATGAATATTAAAATCACCTACAATAATTACTTTATCTGTTTTAAGGATCAAGCCTGATGCAAATTCTGCAAATTCAGATAAAAATTCAGAGTAAGGGCCAGGAGCTCGATATATTGTAACAAATAGAATTGGCTGTAATGTTTTCCAGGTTGGGTGAGTGAGGCTAAGAACAAGACTTTCAAATGAATTATAATTTAGTTTAGGTTTAGGATTTATTTAGTTTTTATGATGAACTCCTCTTCTGTTTCTTCTGTTCAAAGTAATGGAAGGGTCTCTATTTGTTCACGAATGGGTGAACACGCAGGGGGGGGGGCAGACTGAAGTTTGATGGACGTGTCAGGATCCAATCGTAATGAGCAGCCCCATCAACGTGATTGGATGGTGTTTTCCCATGATTTCGCCCTCTAGACTGAACTAAAACATTTAGTTTTTTTGACAAACCTTCTATTTTACTGGCTGCAATGGGGTCGTGAAGAGGTTTTCAAGCAATATGGTAAATAATGCTCCAGAAAACATCTCCTACCCCACCTTTAACAGTCATGTGTGGTCTTCATGTCACATTTGAGGCGTAGTTCACCCATCACATAGGCGGATGCACAACAACGCACGTGCAGCGTCCGCGTGACGCCTACGTGATGCCCGTCTGTCCACTGAAAGTGAATGGAATTTACACGTGCACGTAAGAGGTTTGATGTCATCGCATAAGCACTGTACACAATTTTTTAGTATAGTGTGCTGGCATAAAACGCCCCCCATAGTGAAAGAAGTTGGGTTCAAAACCGAGTGTGTTTGGTGTGCCAACAACAAGAACCCAGGTTCCCAAAAGTGACATGGCATCCTGCTGTCTGCTGCGTTTCCCTCAGTAGCCTCTAGATGTCAGAGCCTGACTGGTGGGTCTCAGCTGCTGGGACAATCTTCAGACAGAAAGAAAGATTTTGTCTTAAGCATAACTGACACACACACACACACACACACACAGCGGTAGGGCTGAATCACCGTCATTGACTTGGTTATGATTTTTTTGGGGTTGAAAATTCAAGGTCAGTAGATGATGGATGTGCTGACAGTGAGTGCTTCAGTAGTGTAACTACACTTTATCATTGAACAACTCATGTCAGAGATTTTACATAATGTATGTCTGTCTGTTGATGGTGTTTAAACATTAATGAAGACACTAAAAGAAAGAATGAGCTTATCAGATATAATATTAGAAAGTAAAAAAAACTTAAACATTTATCTTTGAGGGAAAATATTTAAATATTAAAACAAATTGTGAATATAATATTTTATAGATGCTTTTAAACGATACACCAGTATTTAATAACACTTGTGAATGTTTAAAAAGATAAGAAAGTGTACGCAATTAATAAGGTAGGACCTCTTTGTAGTGTCTGCCTGATTTACTAACTGTTATCCTCTCAGAAATCCAGGATACTATCATCTTTCTGTTGCAATCTATACACAACCATACACTGCAGATATCCATGTTTTATGCTATGTTTATGTAAACAACTGTAACTGCTGCTTTTGGTACTTGTGTCTGTTTGTCTGTGCTTCTTTTACTAATGCAGTCAAACATCTCCTAGTTAGAACATGAACATACAGCATCATCAGCATGTCAACACTGTAGCTCCCCCTGACCTCATCATGTCACTGTGTTCTTTATTCATTCTGATCATCTTTATTTGATTCAAACATTGGAAAGTAGTGGTAAAACAATCTGAACAGTTACCACTCTTGAAAATAATGAAAACAAGGGTGTCACAGCTAAAACACAGACATACATACATACATACATACATACATACATACAGACAGACATACAGACAGACAGACAGACAGACATACAGACAGACAGACATACAGACATACAGACAGACAGACATACAGGGTCTACTTACAATAAAGTGTTTCAACAATCCAAAGTCGAACAGTACACACGTTTGCGTCGATGACTCGGAGTGTGATCAGTGTGTGTCATAACTCGGTCAGCTGCTGAACTGTGATTGGTGGAAAGGACGCAAAATGTAGCTCATGTTTGAGGGAATTGACATGGAGTCATGTCCGCGTACATTTACACTGTATTTGGCTGATTTATTCAGTATTCCCGCAGCTGAGGCACACTGTGACGAGGTTTACTACACGTTCATAGGTGGAGGAAGTGCAGCTATTTCTAGCAAAATATAAAACAATGTGTCAGTCCACTGAAGGAAACAGGAAATGTGATTTTCCATGATTGTTGTGCTGTCGTAGTCAGTGTGAGCCGACAGTTGTTGTGCTGCTCGGATGGACGGACCTCCCTCTTTCTGCCGGCTGGCTCTATAGGCTGTCTACCAGCCTGACGAAGGCGGAGCTGGCCACTCTGTCACAGAGATATGTTTCATTTCAAAAACTAGCCACTACGCTAATCGCTGCCTTTATATCGAAACGGCTCCGGGTTCAACCGCGACGGAAAGCGCCTTTTCAGCCGACTCGAGGAAAAGCAGGATGCCGGTGAAAGGCAGCGGAAGACTGATCTCTCACCCGAGCAAGAGCGAAAATGTCGGAGTAAGTGTCACTTTCCTGTGATTCACATATGGCCTTACGTTTGGAAACATTTAGTCATTTCACCATAAGCTGAAGACGTTTGGTTACCGTACGATGTTAACGATGTGCAAGTGCGTCATTAAAACCTGTCTGAAGAGTGTGTGGGGCTGCTTTCTGGCTGTGAGATGCATGTTGGCCAGCCAATAGATAGCTCGTCAGTACACCTGTTGTGCTTCAGGGGAGCCAATAGAAAAGCCTGTTACATAGCTGAACTAATATTTGCTCTGCTGGTGTTTCCAGTTGTTTCTCAGCCTGTAACCTGAGGAAACGCAGTGTTCACAGCTGACTCTGACACCCTGTCTTACTGTAATCCTGTCCAGATTGGCACTGGTTTCATGGGGGAGTTCTCTGGAGATTAAAAGGTCACTGGATGTAATCAGCAGACCAGTAGAGAGAATAGAAATTGTGTTACATTTCATTTAAAGGACCAGGATGTAGGATTTAGAGTTGTAGTTGCTGATTGCAGCCCACTCTAGGAGGGAGAAATCCTAATGTGAAGAGTCTACAGTGACAGCCTATCAAGATCCAGTGTTTAGTTTGTCCATTCTGGGCTACTGTCAGTTCAGTGTGGTGGGCTGTGTGGAGGAGGACATACAATGTGTGTAAATATGAATGGTTCATTCTAAGGTAACAAAAACACAATGATCCTGACTACACTAATGAAAACAATTGCTGGCTATCATATTGCATTTCTGTAAATAGAGCCCCATAATCTGACACACTGGAATAGAATAAAATAACTCATTAGTGTATAATCACCTGAAAATAAGAATGGTTATGAGAACATAATTTACCTAATGTTACTGTGACCACAGGAGAGAGATGATCACACAGTAACTACTCTAACTACTCTATAGGTCAAGGTTGACCTTTTGTGTGTGTGTGTGTGTGTGTGTGTGTGTGTGTGTGTTCACTCTTCAATCCTCACAACCATGGCAGTCTAGCATTTTGTCCTTATTTCAGATATAAAGCATTATACCAAAGTAACAAAAACGTAACTGTTGTAATTTTCAGGTGATTACACGCTGATGAAAACAGAGTTATGAAGATCATATCCTGTAAATAGAGCCTGTTAATCTGACTCAATGAAAAATGAAACCTTCAGTTGAAGTGGGAGCTTCGTGTCATGGATTAGTTTCCTGGAATACAGTGAGATTTTAGTAGATTGTTGATCTGTTGAGCAACTCTTGAGTGAATGAATAGTGTATTTCTGTCTGGATCACTGGCATTCTTTAAAAAGAATCTCTATCGTGGTGCATACTGAACTTTACTGAACACAGATTTATTCCCTTTCCTGAGCCATGTTGAATCAAGTCAGTGCACGCTGTTCATTCGTACAGACAAAGTGAATGTAGCACACACCTTCATGTATTATAGAGCACGAAATCACAGCTGAGCTCTGAAGCTGTATTATCATGTGCAGGTCACGGGAAGACATCATCACCTTCTCAAAGATCAATGGAACTTAAGTATCCTGAGTGTTGTCAGGTTTCTATCAATCCTCCCATGATTCAGTGGGGTATGTTCATCAACCTCATTCTCTTTTCTTATAATGGCAGAACCCAGTTCAGCTTGAGTGACGTATTCATAGTAACACAGCTGCTGACAGTGAACAGGGAGAGCTTTCACTCTCTGGCACATATCAAACATCTTGTGGCTGGCACAGTCAAACACTAATGCAAAGCAGTGTATTGGACCATGATTAGCTAAAAACACACATTGTTGTCTGGTAATTGTATCCACAGCCTGAAGATTTTTCCACAAAGTGTACTTTATCCAGCTTTTATTACACACTGAGTCTGATTGGTCAATAATGACATCCTACTGTCTGTTATTTCTGTATAGCAGACTGGTGCTATGAATAACTGTCCGTTGCTATGGACGCAGTTCTTACCATAGACTGGAGGACTACAGTAGATTTATAGAATACTTGCAGCTTGACCCATACCAGAGATTAAAATCAACTTTAACCATTATAATTTTAAATCTTGCACATCGTCCAACTTTATCGAATTACTTTTTAGTCACATGTCAGAACATAGTAAAAATGGCCACAACTTTTCAAATTTTCAACTCAAAGTAAAACACCCTCACATTTAAGAGGCTGGAAGCAGTAATTATGTGGCTATCTTTCTGGCCAATCCACTTAACCAATAATTAATCATCAAAATAGTTTAGTTGAGCACTTTGATTCCTCATGTCCTCTCTACAGTCCTGCTGAACTGTGCAACTAAGTGTGCTTCAACTCAGGACATATAAGTGATATACAAAGTTTTAAAGCAACACTGTGTAGCTATTTCTTCCCCATAAAATAACAGATTTTAAAATATGTTGATTCTACACTGGCTTGTATTCAGGTGAATGGTGTCTCTGTACTAATTTTAGTGAAACTGGATCATATTTTATGGCGAAAATGTTTTCTCATGTTTCCTCCGGCTGTTCCACCTCAACTCTGTGATTTACAGAATTTCTTGATGGACAGTGAAGTAAAAACTGCTAACAGTAGCTGCTGTCAGCTAATGTTTGCTCAGTTTGTTAGTTGGGCTGCCCAGACAGTGAGACCCAGAGCAAATGAAACAGTGAGCTTTTATACAGCCATGATCACACAATATGTAAATAGGTACTGAACAAAAGGTAAGTGAAGGTACTGTATGGTAGGTAACATGGTCAGGAAGTGGTGTGGAGCATTTGCACCAAGACCTGAAGGTCAAGTCAAACAAATAAAATGATAGCAGGCAGCGGGGGGCTGGAGGTTGTTTCTATATGTCACTTCATTGCCCCCAATGTATATTTCATTGATCAATGGACTAAACCAGTTGGGGCTGCACTTAAACATCATTTGAGTTATAGCACAGTTTCCACCATGCTAAATGTGTGTGTTCTACTGAGTAATAAAGCTAAATTGAAAACAAAAATCATGAAATAAAAATAAAACAGAGAAGAACAAACAGAAAAACACAACAGAAAATTCTACTACTCAGTCATAATCAATTCCACAAAGAATGCATTGCTTTATATGAAGAAGATGTTGACTAAAACAGGCTATGGTTGACTAAATATGATATGAAAACTAACAAGGACATTTAGCCTAGAGACTAAAGACTAAAGACTAAATGAGACAGCTGACAAATCAGAAAAAGCTTTATTGCCAAGTACGATTTTACACATACAAGGAATTTGTTTTGGTGTTGTTGGTGCATGACAAAGTGAACACTACTAAAGTCTGACCTTTAGCCAAGTGTCCGCTCTTTCAACACATGTGGCTTCATGTGGAACAGGAGGCTCTGCCCTCTATCATGCATTCAGCTGTTTTTTTTTGATAAAGACACTGATAAAAACACATAGCACCAAAGCTCCCCAGTGGCCCACCTTGTCACTTCAATGAGCTGGTTCCCTGAATTTCAAAGATAACTGATTTAAAGTTTGCCTGTATGAATATGTTAAAAATAGTCAAAATATTTCCTGACCAAAGGGAAATGAGCCGTATGGGCTGGGTTCGGACAGCTGTTGGGAGTGGCCAACTGATAAAATTCTTCTGTGTGTCTTTATATCTCCCTCTCTGTGTGTCTGTGTTTAGTGTTTATTGACTAGGGAATAGGTTCAGAGGCTAAGGGTGTGGTGCACTGCTGAAACCTAAGCTAACATCAGGGAAGACCACATTTGGTGCAGTGCTGGTGTCTTAGTGGTCTGTACAGTACTTAAAACAGCATGCAAAGTCTGCTATCAGAACACACTGATTGACACATGAAGTTACAATAGAACATAGCAAGAATAGTAATACTGTACTGTACTATACTATACACATAATAATAGAAACAGACAGTAGTCTGGTATTTAAACACCATATTGATTGAAAAAAGTAAAGGTTAGTTTAAGCTAAGCTAGCAGGTTCCCCCTGCTTCCAGTCTTTGTGCTAAGCTAGCTAAACACTTGTGGACTTTTGTCTATACTGGTAAAACTGCGAACATATATTCACATTATATAACATGTTTTCTAAACTGACCTTCACCCAAACATGGAGTTTAGTTTGATTTAATACTTAATACTACTAATAATATGAAAGTTATTTCCGAATGACTTGTGTCCATAGCAACATCAGCTGAGAGTTGACGTGATGAGGCTTTGTGGGACAGTGCTGGCATGCTTGTCTGGCAGTATCTCTGCCCACAGGGACTGATACGCTTGTCTCATGCAACTTAATGACATATCACTTAGCAAAGCCTACCTTAGCTCTTTACACACACACACACACACACACACACACACACACACACACACACACAGTATTAGGGATTGTAGTGTTGGTCCGTTATTGCAGTGGATAACAAAAATGCTTCCTTTCTGTAGCATTCCAACCCCCACCCTCACACGCTCAGATCAGTTGACATACTTAAAATATCCTGTCTGAGGCAGCTTGTACTCTGGATGACTGTGGTGCTCACTCCACCACTTGAACGCTCAAGATTCATTCAGAATAGAAGATTTAAAGCTTTATTGTTATCTGCAGAGAGAATGAGTAGCTCTGTGCTGTCCTCCCTGATTGTTACACAGAAAACACGAAAAGTTCTAGATGAAGTCAAATGATAATCACTCATCACATTCTCTTGTCTCTGTTTTTGTTAGTAGTAATGATAGTAATAATAATAACACATCAAACAAAGAAAAACTACAATACAAGATAAATGGAGCTTGTCTGGTGGGAGTGGAAACAGGCCATGTTGAATGGACATGCTCTAGTGAGCTGGTTGTAGCTGTAGGTGAACACAGAGCAGGGAGGTAACAGTAAAGCAGCAGTGACGTAAATGTCCCTGTCTACCTGTTCAGTAGTGAGATAGAACAAGGAGAACAGGTTGCTCATAGGAGGCTAAAGGAGCACATATTGACACAATGGCACTGGCATCATGGCTCTAGATAACTCTATTGCTGACTGATGGGCAACTTAAATGAATCTAAGATTATAACATTAAATAGAAAAGCAGGGGGCACACATGCAGGTTCAAGGTTTATTCACTCTAATCCTGTGATAAACTGGAGACCTGTTCAGGGTATACCATGCCTCTCACCCAGGAAGGATAAACAGTTATTGAAAATGAATGAATGATGAATACAATAGATGAATAGAAAAGTTTAATGTCAGTACCAATATTAATAACATGAATTCTAGTTGGACTGTATCCCTCATTAAATCCTTGTGGTCTACAATAATTCAATTCAATAGCACCATATCATAACAAAAGTTATCTCATGACACTTTTCATACAGAGCGAGTGTGTAGCCTCAGACTGTGACTACACTTTAGATCTATTTGAGGAAGTTTGTGTGTGCTTTTGATGATTCTATTTATCTTTGTTAACTGAAGTCTAACATCTCAGATAATGTTCTCTGGGAAGCTTCTGGGTGGTTTTCACACACAGAGTCAAGTCCTCAGGGGTCTGCTGAGCTTTTATTTCACTTTTGGCAAAAGCTGTTTGAACTAAACTACTGTATATCACTGGGTGCAGTATGTGTGTGTGTGTGTGTGTGTGTGTGTGTGTGTGTGTGTGTGTGTTTCCTGTGAGTGAACGTGACTAAAAGATGTTATCTGTAGAATGACAGGAACAGGGAGTGATGGTTTACAGGCTGCTTCCTGCAGCAGAAGACCCTTTCCCCTTATTCCACCTCACCACTCCCTGTGAGACCAAGACCACAACCACAGTTTGGACCAAAACAAATCTCCACAGTACTCTATCCCACTGATCTTCCGCTGCTGCCTCAGGCCCTCATTTGTCAAGTGTCCATAATATCAAATATTTGTGATAGAGCATGTTAGCTGTGTAATGTAGCACAGAACCTCACAGTGGAATGTGAAGAGAACTATCTGTATTCACTGCTTATAAATAAACAAGCCTACTTCTTCTTTTTATGGTTAATCCTGCCGACACAGCAGATATGGTGACCTGTTGCAGTCTAGGTTGCATGTACAACCACTCTCAACAGGAGCCACTACACCTGCATGAGCTGCCGTGTGTGTCATATGTAAATAAGCTACTGGTGAGTCATGTTGTTGTTTCACAGCTAATCCAGTTTAGAATTTTTACTTCATTTACCACTGACAGTGTGTGTTTAACTAGTGTTTGAATATTTTCAGCTTCAGAAACCGACGGGTGACTTCTTCTCTGATGCTCTGTCCTCTGTCCAAGAGAACAATGGCTGAAATTAATTTTGTTCAGAGACTCAGGGAGACAAGAAAGAATGAAATAACGTAAACTTGTGTTTTTGTTATTTTGCTCTCCCCATTTATATAACAGTTTCAGCAGCAGAGATTTGAAGTGCAGGATGACACCAGAGAAGTTCTGCACTACAGGGGTGTCAAACTCATTTTCACAGAGGGCCACATCAGCATAATGGTTGCTCTTGATGGGCCATATTAACAGTATGAATATAACAATGTACAATGTAAATTAAAATGAATTAAACTACACCTTATGATATTGTTAAATAACTGTTTCTGTATTTATTATGTATTCAACTTACAAATATTACATATGCAAATGCATAGATGAAAAAAATAAATGTTCAGTTTAAAACCCACATTACTTGAATCAGTGTTCAAACTATTTAAGCAAATAAAGAAAAATATGTGAGCTTCAATCTAATTGGAGAACGAGGACCCCCTGCTAATCAGATTGATGCTCACAGCATCATATATCGCCGTGATTGGGTTATTATTGGAGTGTATGGACGGCGTCTTTTATAGCTGTGGACGGGTTTACAGTCAATTGAGAACACAGAGCACTTCGTACAGACGTGGAAGGATACCTTTTGTGTAGTATCAGACGCCCAGTGACAAATTGTCTGTGGTCGAGGATTATGGGTAATGTAGGCCTTTCCGCTATCCAAAACATACGAATAAAACTTTATTTCTCAGAATCGAAGAAGAAAACAACAATCAAAAAAAAAAATCATACTGAGGGGAATAACATGAAGCTATCTTATTGTTGAATTATCAGTGACACTTTGATGTGTTTGTGTTGAGAAATGTTGATGATGTCATGTCAAAGAAATCCTTAAAATAGTGAAAAAATAGTTCCAGGCAGAGAGTCCTCGGTTCTCCAATCAAATTGAAGCTTGCAGCGTCATGTATCGCTGTGATTGGGTTATTATTGAACAGCTGTAGGCTCTGCTCTGAGCGTCTCTTACTGCTGCAGACGAGTTTACATTGGAGTCAATTGAGAACCCAGAGCATTTTATAGAGACGCGGAAAGGCACCTTTTGTGTCAGTATCAGACACCTAGGGGCGTGACAAATCGTCAGTATTTTACAAGTTGGGAATGAAAGTTGTTAAATGTTAAGTCAGTCATGCACCTATCACGTTCTTGCGGGCCAGATAAAATGACGTGGCGGGCCACATTTGGCCCACGGGCCTTGAGTTTGACATGTGTTCTACAGTGTTTGTAATGGATGAAGGGAAGTCCGTACCAGTTTGTAGTAACTCCACTTAAGAACAACAAACCAAATTGTATTATACAGTCAGAGCTCAATACTACACACACTTCAGCTAACAATGCATGAGTCTTTACCTCAGCAAAAACAAGGAAAAAGAGAATAACCCAAAACTCTGCTGTTGGAATTCTTAGTGATTCTCCAACACTTTGTCCAGGCTCTTTAATCTGTGTTACCTTTTGTCCATGACCTGCCCAACAACAGGTGACAAGTGATGTTTTCAGATAAATGATGATGAAGAAAATATCACACAACAGATCAGCTGTCAGGTCTGATGACATAGCACAACTATTTTAGGTTACAGTGGGTTGGACTTAGGGTTAGGGTTAGGGTTAAATATATATAACAGTTAGTATTAATAATGCCACGCCTCTGATTTGAGAGCACACAATATTTGATCTAACTAGACAGATGATGTCTAGCTCCAGTCTCTCTCTGCTGTGTTGAACAGCATATTGTCTTGTCTCCTAATGCGCACAGAGTTTGATTAGCTGGAAGTAAGTAAATGAATGAATATTTGAGTGGAATACATCTTTGATGAGTCAGACTCTCTCTCTCTCTCTCTCTGTCTCTCTCTCTCACACACACACAGAACTGCAGGTGCAGCGAGAGGAGAATGTATAAATAGCAGCAGCATCATTTACTATTACTACACAGTGAGTCAGGTACTGTAGCTGCAGCGTCCAGCTCTGCATTCAGACCTGTGACTGCCTCTGACTGCTGCAGTCATTTACAACCCTGCACACTGACTCTGACATGAGGAAGCCCCCTTTGGGCTGTTACAGGAGCTATATAATGGCACAAATGTTAATTCTAGAAAACATTTCCATTTTTTAACTCACATGCTAGCCATGTTTGATTTGTTGTACAATTTAAAAGACAATTAAAATTCCATTGAATTAGTTTACTATTTACACTAAATACTAAATACTCTTCCATTTTCTATGAAGGACGTACGAGATCTAAAGTAGCAGAAATGATCTTTGTGTGTTTGTTCTTCTAGCTGTCTTCTAGCTTTGCCATTTGGTCAAATCTAAACTTGCTCCAGTCCAAAATTACACTCACCCCACTGGTCAGTGAAATTAACTGATGATAATTTGTCAGCTGTTTACCAATTTTATGAGGTGTGATCTCTGAAAAAGAAACAAATCTATCATGCCCACCTGAAAATAAAAATAAAAATTTTGGGGGGCAGATACTGATATTTAAGAGCCCCTCAGATTTATGTTACCCTCAGGTGCACAAGTGAAAAAACTATGTGCTACAGGAAGCAAAGGGTGTGCAGACTTCATCCCCACTGATCACCTCAGCAGCTGACTTTACTGTAAACTTATCAGTAAGTGGAATGATAACCTGCAGACTGTTGGCTCTTTCTATGCCTGCATTAGAGGTTCTTGGCCCACGGTTTGGGATGTCTAGTTGTTTTTTTATGACATAAGAGCAATAATAGAATAAAAGCATGAGCATAAAAGCATGCTAATCTGGATAAAGACAGTGCTTATCTCACCCCCACATGTTCTGTCATCTCCTCCTCCTCCTGCTGCTCTGTCTGAGTGGAGGAGCTTCTGACAACTGGAAACATTAAAAGTGATCATAAATGGTGGAGTTGTTTCAGAAAGTATTTAAAAAACTCACAAATTAGAATAAAATCTTTGGAATCTGTAGCTGTCGGTTTGTAAAGTTGACATACTACAGTTACAGATTGACTGATGTGTGTTAGAGCACAGGAGTCCAAGATGTCTTATACTGAAAGGTTTATTGAAGCTTGGCCAAGGAGAATGGAGGATTTATTGACATGATGCCACCTCAGTTCTGAAGACACTGTCCTCTCTGACTTGTCTTCTTTGCCCTTGGAATAGTACAATGTGCACTCGTCCATAATCATTAGTACAGTATAAGGTATATCCCAGTTGTTAGTCTACAATACCGGACTTAAAGCAACTTGATGGAGTGTGCCTGGCTTGAGGCCACCTGTAAGACAAAACTTAGCTGGCCGACCCCCATAGAGGAACTTGATCCCTGCCCAGGATTTACTCCGAAAATATCAATGGCAAAATAATTAACTTGTGCCAGGTGGAAAAGTTGCCCCTCAGCCCAGCTTGATACTCAGCTCCTCTATCTAACCGAGGAAGCTGTTTAATACTTAATGAAAGCTAGACAGTGGACATCCTGATACCAACACGTACTGCGACAGCCACTGGAGAACCCAGAACGTACATAATTAATAGGCTTCTTTTTTAAAGAAATTGTGTTCTCTTTAGATAATCTTGAGAAAAATGCACAAGTATACTTGATATTTGATCTTTTGGATGTTGGGAAGTTCTATAAACTAAGTCCACAGCAGGTGATCTGGCACCACTCTGTACTGACATGTTCTGTAGGGTTTCAACTGATCCACTACTTGTATTGTCTGTTTTGTTTGTTATGTTAACACTGCTACAGCTGCTGCTGGCTGAATGGAACTGGTTCCCATGACCTTGTACACATAACTCTGTGTGTTAGTGTGTGTGGGTTGGATTGTGCATGCCTGTGTGGATGCACTGTGTGATTTCAGGTCAGTGTTGTGTGTGATCACAATATCTCCATTGTTGTCATTCTAAGTATGCGGTAGTACTTTGAGCAGCTCAGGCTGATGAGCTGTGGAGACACACATCTATGTAATGCTCTGACATTGTTCACCATTGTTAGCTATCTGACATCCAGCATTCTTTAGGCTAATTGTTATGTGACAAAGTATTGTATCTGAAACTGTAGACAATACATATGTATAGAATATTTTTAATATCAAAACATTGTATTAACAATCCCCAAATCTGGTTAAAGATTTTTTTCTGGTTAAAGTTTTACAGTGATTAAAGTGAACTTGTCACTGCTCCTTGGTGGACAAACCAGGGTTCTACAAATATAATGCTAATATTAATGACAATTATAAATAATTACATTAAAATTCAATTTGATATCATCAAATAAAGATTCATAAATAATAAGGTACTATGAGCTCTTTTAGATATGATGGTGCCTGACCATGAAGAGCTTTGTATGTAAGGAGAAGAATTTTAAATTCTATTCTAGATTTAACAGGTAGCCAATGCAAAGAAGCCAAAATGGGAGAGATGTGATCTCTGATCTTGGTTCCTGTCAGAACACGTGCAGCAGCATTCTGAATTAGCTGCAAAGACCTAAGAGACTTATTGGAGCAGCCTGATAACAAAGAGTGTGTGTCCATGTTGTGGAGAAGTTGCTGAAATCAAAGGTCAGTGGTGAGGTCAGGAGCCTCTGATGTCTTATGCTGTATTATTTGACACTTGGCCAAGGAGAATTAGAGACACTCTCATGGTGCATCAGAAGTGCCTGAGTCGGTCTCAAATTCTGCCCAACTCATGCTGGTGGACTTTGAACCCCAAGATAACACCACAAATACTATACGCCCAGAATTAGCCAAAGAGAATGTCTTTACCCATGCAGGCGTTACTGTCAACATATTATAGTCTGGAGACACAGATGTCTGTTTACGCAGATTGGAATGTCATCAGTAAGCTATCTATTATGTCTAGGAAGGCAACAATAGGTCTCTTCGACCCTGGCCCCCACAGTGTTGAGATAGACTGGCACCTACTGTTCCCAATTAAAACCAAACAATTAATACTGCTGAGGACCTCAAAGCCCACACACGACCTTGTGTAACCTAAGAATAGAAAATTTCAATTCCAACAGTCTAGCCTAGAAGTAACAAATGCATGGACTAGTTTTTCTGCATCTACTTGAGATACAATGCGTCTGATTTTTGCAATGTTAAAATCCTGATCAAAAACAACTCCAAGATTTCTTACGGTGGAGCTGGAGGCCAGGGTGATCCCATCACTGTGTTGGTTTGATGTTTGAGGCACAGGTGCATTATTGTATTATTATGTAAGTCTATCTGTACCGAAAGCTGAAATGTCTGTTTACATTTAATCAAAAGTTGACTGATTTTCAGGTGTACTGTTTTTTATTCAGAGGTCTTCAACATAGGTATGAAATTAACTCAATATTAATATTCTCACATTACTATACATTTGACAGGAAAGAAGTGTCATTTTCCTTGAACAGGGTTGTATAATAATGTAGCTGTATGTACTGAAGCTTTTATTATTTCAGAGTTAATGCCCTGCAGGAAGACCTTGACCTCCACCTCGCTGCAGTTTATCTAGAATGACCTGCTCCCTGTTCATCAGTCCTTACTTCAGCAGCTGTCAGGCTGATTTAGCCTCAACAAGAAGTTTGTAGCCAGTTTGGTCTGTGCACATTTGGAGCAAATCTGGACTGTGGGCAGTGTGTAGTTTTTTTTCAGCATACTCTCAGAGGGAGGTTATTGTTCTCAGAGCTGCTCTGTGCCTGCAGCCACATTTCCACTTCAGAGCTGTCATGGCTCATTAGATATGTGTATATCCTGACCTGCTGCCTCTTTAAAAACCGTACATTAGCATACCACACACATACACAGGCTGTCAACCATGTGTGAAACCATGTTGAAAGCAGTCAATACATAGTGATTGATGGTGTTTTTTTATGACCTCAATGAGGATGTGTTTTCCTGCAACTTCCACATCCAGTTATTTAAACTGACACCATGTCTGTCTGTGTGTGTGGGTTTGGATGGGTGGATAGTCTGTATGAACTGCTAGGCTTTGGTTTTATTCCTCCACATTTTTATTTTGAAAAACCTTCTGAGAAACATGGGTTTTAAATGTCAGACATATGACAGATACAGATAGGATTTCTGAGAGTGATATTAGCATTTGAGACAACTTACTACTCCTTCAGCTCTCATTGATACTTTAGGAGTCCCTGCTGACTTTAAATGTAAACGTACAACTGTACAACTGCTTTGAATTTAAACACACTTTAAACACAACCATTAACAGAGAATGGCATATTGCATTGTATGCATACCAATAAGCTTGGTATTCATGTGCTACTGTCTGAAAAATGGCTTGAATGCAGATCCCACCAGTATGTGCAATGAGTCAGTGAAGGGCAAACAAATCTGCATTTAGTGAGGAGTGTGTGAATATTTTCACATACAGTATTATGATTATGCGTCGTACTGCTGAGTGACACTGCTGTGTCAGTTTGTCTGTCCATCAGATCCTGTCCCATCAATCGCATCATTAAAGGCAATATCATAAACCTGTACAGCATACGCCACCCTCAAATACAAAAAAAGTCTGGTTGTTGTATGCTGAAAATATAGTCATCAAATATAGTTGGCCAACGTGGAGCCACATTCCAGACTCCATATCAAATCCATCTTAAGATGCGTGCTGTGAGACTGAAGATGCATATGTACATTCACACAGACATTCATCATAAACATCTCTGCTTCCACTACTGCACTGAGTGTGTGCTCAGACCCATATGGTATTTTTAAACTCACTTTTCAATGTTTGTTCTTTGTCAGTTAAGATTTTTATGTTATATTAATAATAATTTAATATAAGCTTCATCACAAATAATCTCCATATTGTAATGGTTCTGGTGACCTCCTGACCTTTCCTCTGGTGCCCACCTCAGATTAAACATTTGCTAAGGCTGGTAAGGCTGTAACAATACTATTATTACTATACTACTCTGTTCTATCCAAACTCTGATATTGTAGCTGCAGTGAACACTACATTCTGGATACATATGCATATTAATATGATGAATACTGTTGACAATACCTGTGTGCTGTGGGCTTTGTATACGTCTGTACTGCAACACATCTTATCACTGGGACTTTATAGAATAGAACAATTAGTTGGTATTGCACATAACCATGAGCTGAGCTCAGTAAATGTACCGTCTTGTACATTTGTACATTCGTCATTTGAACATTTAGAGTCTGACTTATCCTTACTGATGTGGGCTGGAAAGGTCACACATTGTGATAGGGAATCCCTCGATGCCTCTCATATCCTCTTTGAAGATTAAACTTCTATTTCTCGCTTCACCACACTGTGCCCCCCATATTGGATGTAAATTGTCAGGTCAACACATGTTCCAGTTTAAGTTTAAATTAATTAACAGTTTAAATAATGAAAAAAATAGGTTCTACTATAAGACTTTGAGACTGGACTATACAATAGTCCAGGGCGTATAGTGTTTGTGGTGTTATCTGACATGGGTTAAAACGATGGCAGAAGCTGCTCTCAGCTTTAAGGATACATATGCTGTAGAACCGGTGAAAGACAAAGTCAAAGTGTCTGATGGAAAAGTGGATCCAACCCATTTTATCCCACTGGTCACAATAGTGACCGTAAAAAAATGTTTCATTTCTAAGGCTATAAAAATGTTACTAAATAATCTATCAATGCATTTCTGTACTTTACTTTAAATTGTCACATGACCAGAGCTGTTTACTTCCTGTTTGCGCCAAGAGAATGGGATGGGAGCAAGAAAGCTCCCAAAGAAAAGGTTAGTAAAGTATGTTAACATGAAGATAGGACATAGATTTTTGGTACACATCATGTTTGAGGTCTCTAGTACTGATATATGCATTTGCTATTACTCAACTTTGTTTAATGTGGTCATAGAACTCACAAACACACACACACAAAGACTAGCTAGCTAACTAATTCTGCTTAACTTTTCACACACACACACACACACACACACACACACACACACACACACACACACACACACACACACACACACACGAAGACTAGCTAGCTAACTAATTCTACCTAACTTTCCACACACACACACACACACACACACACACACACACACACAAATAAGTGGTTGCATACAGTTACAAACAAACAGTACTTTGGTGTCTAAGAAGAAAAGCTGAAAAAAAAACCCATCAAAAAGTTCCAGGAAAAGATGTTATTCTTTATTTTTTAGTCATTCAAGGCATTGCTTTGCTCTTTGTTCTACAACCTATTTTATTTTGTTGTTCAGTCAGTCAGTGTAGGCCTGTACTTGAAAGCATGTTCAGGGGGCTACATCTATCCTAAATGTTTACCTTCATGTTCAGTGTGTTCAGTGCATACTGCACTAAAAATGAATTTGTTCAAATTAATTTTGCACTAAAAATTAACATTCAAATGATTAATTCAAATGAATGTTGCATTAAAGTAAGTTGCACTAAAGTTACAATGTTTAAATACATTGATGATTGTTGTTGTTTTTTGTCTTAACCTCAATATTCATAATGGTGCTCCCAGTATTCATGTTGCTAGCTGATAGTATACACACACCCACACACACACACACTGCACAGGTCAAATAGACCTATATTCAGTCTTTCCAATGGTTGATACAACACAGTATCCCACCTGTCACAATTGTGACCGATCATAAAACACACTTTTTCACACACTTTTCCATGAAAATTTCTAAAAAATATGATTGATTGTTTCAAAGGGATACTAATGACACATGATTTGGATATTTTTGTGTCTGGGAAAAATTTGGAAATAACAGCCAGCAATGGAGGATTAAGCATTATAATCCAGAGTCCCAAGATAGAGGAATAAGATATCGGGAGTAATAGAAGTAAGAATAGAACAAATCCATTAATTTCATTGAAAGAAGAAATGAACACAGTGAATCCATTTTCTGAACCAGAAAAATCCAAAATTGTCCAATTCTAAAGGTGTCCACTGCTCACAGCAGAAGAGCAGCTTAAGTTCAAATGATTACTTAACTTAACTGATTATTTCATAATAAACATGTCATTTCTAAATTGTTTGTTTTATTTTATGACTCGGAACACACTTTTTATTCTGTTTATTCTTTGATGACATTTTTGTGAAAATCCTCCCTGCATGTGTTCTGGTCTGCTTCTGTCCTAACTTGACTCTCCTGATCATTTTCTGTCTGTTTCTACATCAGAACAACAGGGTCATGTCATACTTTCTGTTAGGCTACTGAAATGTGAGAAATTAGTTTTCACATTAAAAGCCCTCTAGTCAATGATATAATGTATAATCTCAACTCTTTCTGAGATGAATGTGGAACATATATAGGAAGTGTTGAGTTTCATCTGCAAGAGCTCAACGGCAGTTAAAAAGAATAGCTAGGTAGATGTGACTGGAAATCAATGCGTTACTTTGTTATAAAGAGTGATGAGAATGACTTACTCCATCCTTCTTCTGTCATTTTTTTTATCCTCACTTCTATTTGTTTGTATTAGCTTTTTCATATTATTAATTATTGTTAACTAACTGACACTAAATTGTGGAATAGTGGAACAACACTGCATGCTCTGGTTCATTACACTGAACATCAGTAGACTTTTGATGGTGTCTGTAACCCTGCTGGTATACTGTCCTGTCATGCCACCTTAGATATCACTGCAAAAATGATAATGCACAAATATTTGTTTTTAATTTTTGAAAATAACATATATGACATGCCTTGGCAATGCATGCAACTATGCCATAGGTCTATAGATACAGTAGAGCATGAAAAATGAACAAAAACCACTGTTCAGTTCAGAAGGTTAAGCCTTTATCAGCACGCTCACAAATGCTATGTGTAAAAACATTACAGAGCATGTAGAGGATGTGGAGAATCCATATTCACACATTCTGCCATGATGAACACAGCAGCATTCAGCAGCAGGCACACAGACACACACACACACAGAGCTTTGAGAGAGGCTGCAGTTTTTTACAACTGGTCACATATTTCACTGCTATATTTCTTTACTTTCTCTAACATATATGTGACCATGTCACATATATGTTTTTTACTATTATTTTTGAAGTAACTTTTTTTTTCATGAACAGCTTCTCCTTACTTCATAGATTGCCCAAACTAGCTGCATGTGTTACAGAAATGAATCAGAAAACCTTCAGTAGTCTTTATTTTCTAGTAAAGTCCAGTTATACAAAATGAATGTGTATATATTCTGTGTCTATGATATTATGCTCTAACAGACGTTGTTATGTTATCTTTACACTCTCTGTCCAATCAGGGTGAGGTGAGGAGAAATGTCCCTGTAGCAAGTTGAAGTTTCTTGTGACCTATTTCAGCCTGCCTGCTCCCTCTGCTCCTCATGTTGGGGAGGGACGAGATTCATGCTTCCGACTGCCTCTTTGGCGACTTTCCACACACTGCATCTAGCTAAACTGGATTAGCATTGGGTAGCAGGTGGTAACAAGGCCTGACCTGGACGCACCACAGTTAGCTCAGGCCGCCCCAGGATGTCATAGTCTCCTATGTAGCGTGTGGTGACATGTGGTTACACTATGGGAACCCCAGGCAGGCTTGGTGTTATGGCTGCCTAACTTCCTTTTGCCCACTCAGCAGTTGGGTCTGAGTTGCTGGATATGGATTCAGTTGGCAAAATGGAGGAGAGCACCAGGAGAGCACCAGGTGTGCAGCTATTTTATAGGGCATGTATGATACCAAAAAGATCTGTATCACACACACACACAGAGTGTGAGACACACACAACACACACGCAGACAGACACAGACAGATACAGACAGACACAGACAGACACAGACAGAGAGACAGACACAGACAGAGAGACAGACACAGAAAGAGAGACAGACACAGACAGAGAGACAGACACAGAAAGAGAGACAGACACTGACACAAACACAGACAGAGAGACAGACACAGACAGAGAGACAGACACAGGCAGAGAGACAGACAGACAGAGACCCAGACACAGACAGACACAGACAGAGAGATAGACACAGAAAGAGAGACCGACACAGACACAAACAGACACAGACACAGAGAGACAGACACAGACAGACAGACACAGACAGAGAGACAGACACAGACAGACAGACACAGACAGAGAGACAGCCACATGTAGAGGATGTGGAGAATCCATATTCACACATTCTGCCATGATGAACACAGCAGCATTCAGCAGCAGGCACACACACATACACAGCTTTGAGAGAGAGGCTGCAGTTTTTTTTACGGCTGGTCACATATTTCTCTATTATATTTCTTTACTTTCTCTAACATATATGTTACAGAAATGAATCAGAAAACCTTCAGTAGTCTTTATTTTCTAGTAAAGTCCAGTTATACAAAATTAATGTGTATATATTCTATGTCTATGATATTATGCTCTAACAGACGTTGTTATGTTATCTTTACACTCTCTGTCCAATCAGGGTGAGGTGAGGAGAAATGTCCCTGTAGCAAATTGAAGTTCCTTGTGACCTATTTCAGCCTGCCTGCTCCCTCTGCTCCTCATGTTGGGGAGGGACGAGGTTCATGCTTCCGACTGCCCCTTTGGCGACTTTCCACACGCTGCATCTTGCTAAACTGGTTTAGCATTGGGCAGCAGGGTGCTAGGTGGTAACAAGGCCTGGCTTTGACGCACCTCAGTTAGCTCAGGATGTCATAGTCTCCTATGTAGCGTGTGGTGACATGTGGTTACACTATGGGAACCCCAGGTAGGCTTGGTGTTACGGCTGCCTAACTTCCTTGTGCCCACTCAGCAGTTGGGTCTGAGTTGCTGTACATGTGGATTCAGTTGGCAAAATGGAGGAGAGCACCAGGAGAGCAACAGGTGTGCAGCTATTTTATAGGGCATGTATGATACCAAAAAGATCTGTGTCACACACACACACAGACAGAGAGACAGACACAGAGACACAGACAGAGAGACGGATACAGACAGACACAGACAGAGACACAGACAGAGAGACAGACACAGACAGAGAGACAGACACAAAGAGAGACAGACACAGACAGTGAGACAGACACAGAGAGACAGACACAGACAGAGACAGACACAGACAGAGACATTTATTCATACTATCTCTATTTTCTTTATCACTTATTATTTTATAGTTTATTATTTTACACACACACACACACACACACAATTATTTTCTTATTTTAGTTTATTTATTAAGTTTTATTCGATTTATGTGTATATATTAACTTATGAAGTGTATTTTTGTTTTGTTTAATTTACTCTGTATGCTTTACCAACATTGTCTATGTGACATTAATGCAAATAAAGTGAATTTGAATTGAATTGAATTGAATTTGAATTTGACAGAGACAGACACAGACAGACACAACCAGACACAGACAGACAGACACAACCAGACACAGACACAGACAGACAAACACAGACAGACGGACACAACCAGACACAGACAGACAAACACAGACAGAGACAGACACAGACAGACAGAGACAGAGAGACAGACACAAACACAGAGAGACAACAGCATGACTATATGCTAGTGCTGCTCGGTGGCACATTCACTGGAACTAAGTGGTTAGTAGTTGATATGACATGACCTGCAGAGTGGGTCTAGAGCCAGGGTTTGGTCTTCTGTAGGTTTAATGCAGCATCTATAGATATAAACAACTCATTCTAAGATGATAAAAACAGTTCTGAATATTATATTCCATTTCTGCCATATTTTGAAGGAGTGAATATCTCAACACACAACACTCCTCACAAGTACGATATAATAAATGTGTGTGCATGTTTGAGTAGGTGAGTGAGTGAGAGACAGGCCGGGGGAAAGCAGCGTGCAGAGTGACAGATACAGGGAGGTCTGGTGGAGAGCTCTGTTCTCAAGCTTGTCTCTCCGTTTGAACCTGTGGGTCCCGCTTCTACCTTGTCATGTCATCCGGCCTGGGCAGGAAGTGGAGGAGCATGGTGCAAGCGCTCAGGACTCTTCATAGGACGGGAGCAGGAGGAGGTGGAGGAGGCGCTGCTGTTATTTTTAGTCTGTCCTCCCTCCCAGGGCTAGGCTAATCCTTTGCTGCACAGGCTTATCCAGATTGGAGGTGGGACTGCGAGGCAGAAAGGTTAAGCACTTGTTCCCAGGGTAGGCCTGCTTTGGTTGTGATGTTGTGTAAACTACCCAAACTCAGCCAGACCATGCTGAGGCAGGATTTTGCTAGTCAGTGCTTGTGGTTTGTCTGGGCAGGGGGACTGTGGCCATGAGTCTGGAGCGATTGCCGACCGGCTGCTGTGCTGGCTACCCCAGCTGGTATCACTGTTGGCAGGCTAAGACGGGCAAGATTGGTGTTTTCAATGGCTGCAGCAAAGGGGGAGGCAGCACCGGGTGTGGGGGGGCCAGGATCCAGCTGAAGGGGCTGGACACTGAACAGCTGAACGGCAGCCTGGTGGTTCTCTACGCACCTGCTGGGAACTCCTGTCTGCTCAGATTGGTGGGATATACATAGATGGATGAACAGATAAATAGTCGAGCAGAGTGTGCTATGTAATATCCTCAGGGTGTCTGCTGCTTTTATATTGAATTGCATGCATTAATTCAATATAAAGGACATAAAGGTTTTTAGCATGGTGAATTGAAAACTAGTTTTATGGCTGAATATATATAGTTCCAGATGTTAACGTTGTGTTTTAAGCCTCTTCTACATCAGTCATGTAACTTTCCTCTCACTTGGCAACACAATAAGAAGAAGGTGACTAAAGTGAATACAGTTTCTTAGTTGTCTAAGTTGTAGGTGACATTTTGATATACCTATCTTTCATACATATGTGTCATGCTATAAAAATGTGTTCATGTAAATTCATGTATTTTCATAATTTTATATTATACTTTCATAAAGTATTTCATAATTTTATATTGATATGCAGTGTACTGCTGCCATGCCACAAAAATAAAAAAAATATTGTGATACTAATAAAATCCTCCTCAATCAGGCTCACGGTGAGATCATCACATTTAACACATATACTGTGTACATAACAATGTAAGGAGAGAAGTCATCTATGTGAGAAAAAGCTTAGTTCATTGGATGATTCTTTTTAGGAGTCATTCTTCAGTCATTCAGTGTTTGCTAACCCAGTTGTATCTGTGTTCTCTATAGAGCTCAGGAATGGAAGAGATGGTCTGGGAGCAGTACACAGTGACGCTACAACGGGTGAGTCACTCACTAACATCTACAGTATATATTCATCAACCTGAAGCATCTGGACACTAAAATCTACATTTATCAATCACCCAAATCTGATAACTTAATCATGATTAAATACAAATTCTATTCTTGAACATCATAAAGAATCTTCAGTGCTATTTGTATCTTTATGTTCGTCAGTCTGCTGTAAGTGAATCTTCAGTTCTTACAGCTTGATCCCAGCGGCTGCCCAATCATGACCACCAATGAACCTGTATGTGGAATGTGGAACCTGTGGAATGTTCCAAACTTTCAGTCTTTTCTTGTTCCTGTTTTGGAATGTGTTGCAGACATCAAATTCAAAATGAGTTTATATTTACAAAAAACAAAGTTTATCAGTTTCAACATTAAATTTTTGCACTGTACTTGGTTGAATATTGTTTGAAAAGGATTTGAAAATCATTGCATTATGCTTTTATTTACATTTTACAGTGTCTCAACATTTCTGGAATGAGAATAGATGGTGGTCTTGTGGTTGTTAAATACTGACACATAACGTTAGGGATGCACCGATTGTGAAATTCTGGGCCGAGACCAATGTTTACGACTTGGCCGATCCCGTTTGCTACATGTATTGCAAACTGCATAACGTGGATCTTCCTTGAAGCGTCCCAGAAGTGTCTCTATGCTCATCTAGTGCTGAATATACGTCTGTTCTATTTTTGACACTTGACGCAAGCAGCATGCGTCAATCTACACAGAGCACATCGAGCAGGCGGAAGCCAGAAACAGAAAAAGCAAAGAGAATCTGGTGGAAAAAAGCAAAAGCGAAACTAAGTAACTACGTAGCATATTTACACATGTAGAAGCATATTTAGAAGAACATACACCGGGGAAATGGCCAAATCTGAGCAAGTAAACAAAGTCTGGCGGGCTAAACGCTTCTAAAACTCTCCCAGTGGTGTTTGAAGTCGTGTGCAGGACGGACCAAAACCGGCGTGCCAGAGACGTGTGCAGTGGGGTTTTGGAGCCTCCAAAAAAGGAAAAAAGAAAGGTTTCTCCTCAGCACAGCGTTCATGCCACATGTAAATGAACATATAGACATCAGCTACTGCCATCAGTGTCATCTTTATTTGCCGATGGCTAATGGCAGTTAAGGAGGCGAACATCGGCCAGTGCCAATGTTCAGCCGATGCATCGGTGCATCCCTACATAACGTGTTTACTCTTTATATATTTCTTTCCCAATCTAAACCAGTTGGTAATATAATAACCTACACTGTATTAGCAAAATAACCACAATACAACCCCTTTGGTAACCTGCCATGACCCACCCTAAGAACAGAGAGATTGCAGGAAAAGAGGGGTTGTGTAGTTGAATATGTTTGTGTCTAGTCTGCTTGACTCATTGATCCTTTATTTGCCTGAGGTTTGTGCAAATTAGAATCTATGGCCCTGACCACAGCTCTGAAATATCAATAGCCTAACTATGCTGTTTATAGATAAATCCATGACGCTGTCCACGCTGCTGAAGTAGCAGACAGATTTATAATTTTGCCTTGCCATTGAGCATAATCCCAGCAGAGATCATGTTTCCTCTAAAACTGTACCAAATAAAACATTTGGCAGTTCATGTGGTATTTTTAACAATGCAGTAAATTATGCATTCAGTGCACATGAAAACCACAATCATCTTCACAGGGTAGAAATATAGATAACGAGATATATAACGAGAGTTACAGATGTAACTACAGCTGAGGGTGGTGCTTTAGCACTGGATACTGGATTCTTCCTCTTTAAATGTAAATTCACAAAAAAAGTTCTTGCTGCATGGAGTTTCATTTCCGGTTCAATTTATTTATGCGGGATTTAACCTATAGGATGGACAAAAATGAAAATACAATAAATGAGTCATCCTCCTGTTCATGAACACGCTCAAATCACAAGGCTACTGTATAGTACACGGTAGTCAAACCTGCCATTTTCCGCTCTGTGATCTGTGTGACACTGGGAGACTAAAAAGCCCAGTAAGTGCAAACAAAAGGTTGAGCAATGAGAACGCTAATGAGGTGTGTAAGCTACGTTATCTCCAGGTAGAACAAATATAAAAAGATTCTGTGAGAGAAGCGCCATCTTCTGGTCATACCCTGTAATTAAATGAATAGGTTGAGTTACAGTAAAAAATAGACACGCCCAGGAGAAAGAGGGGGGTCACTCCAGCCACTGGAATTTGGCAGGCAGTTGGCTGGAAGTCGGCCGAAAGACAGCTGCCATTCAGCTGGCTTTCAGCTTGACGGGGAACTTTTGAGTTGCTACTACTGTATCTCCATCTTGTATATGTGCAGGTCAAGTTATTATATCAACAAAGTCACCTGTGACTATTCAATGACGTGGGGTGCACGTATATAACCCCTGCATCAACACGCAATCTGTCACTTGTAATCTGTGTGAGAAGATTCTGTAGGAACAATCCAGTATTCATAGAACCGTACATTCATAACTCTCGTTCTGTTTCATTCTTCCCGAACACCAGAGGGCGGTGCTTTAGCACTGGATGACTAATGCCAGCAAGGTCACAAGGAATGCTTACCACACTAAGGCATGGAAACTGTTGGTAGGACAGCCATTGCCACAGCAGGTAGAGCAGCCACATTGATGTGATAATAGTTAGTGAAGGTACACGAGAACTCCCAGGTTGCAGCAGCACAGATGCCTTGCCCTTTGAAGGAAAGCTGTGTGACCTATAGGCATGTAAAATCACATCGACAATCCACTTAGAGAGCCTCTGTTTTGATAGAGGTTGACCTTTTTTACAACCCTCATAGCAAACAAACAATTTGTCAAAGTTTCTCGACAGTTTGTTGAAAAATGGCAGTAGCCCCCACATACACCTTGAGTACCCAAAGCAGAGCTGCTCTGACACCTCGTCCACTTGCTCTGACGAGCTTGGTGGACTAAATGCCACCAACTCGATGGCTTGGTTCACATGTGAGGGAGGCACCCTGTTTGGTACGAAGGATGGATTGGGCAGGAGAGTAACTCCTAAACCATCCAGATGCCAATGCATACACATCTGGCTCACCGTCAGGGCATGGAATTCCCCCAATCATTTTGCTTATGTGACAGCCAGCAGAAATGCAATCTTAGCAGACATCCACCTATATTCTGCCTCTCCTATGGGTTCAAATGGGAGCCAACACACTGACCTCAAGACCATTGTCAAGTACCGTGACAGCACTACAGTGGCCTACGTCTCTGTGCGGCCTTCAAGAGTTGACTAACTCTAGTGGAGGCACAGGATGCGGTCCTGAGGGCTGGTCCTCTCCATTAGTGAGTACCAAAGGGGACAATGCGTGCATGTTCCTGAGGCAAAAACCATTTTTGCCATCATTGCCACCACCTCTGGGTGGATTATGCAGTTGACAGTACATCAATGTCCCAACAAGATTTGCCCCTCGTGGTGGAGTCACCACTGGGTGCTGGTCCTGTATTATTGGGCTGGAGATTGAGCAGGAGTTCCTTAATTTGGGCAAACTCAAATGAAAGAGTGTCCACTTTGCTACCCAAAATGCCCACCTTCCTGACTTTCCCAGGAGGACCATGTGAGGCAGCACCACGTCTGTGCCGACGTCCCTAAGGTGCCGTTCGGTCTGCAGTCCCACTAGTGTGCAGCAGCCCAGAAACCCCTTCTATTTCTGCAAGTCTAGCCATTCTCATGCCAGTGGCATCATCCTACAGTTCATACACGGGTTGTCAGATATATCTGCCCTCAGGTGTTTGATCCCCAGACAGGCAGGGCACTGATTGTGGCCATCCTCCATGTCCATGCCTCAAGAACACATTTATTCTACAGAGGAAGGGCACACAGCACTGCTTGACAACTTAAATGAATATTTCTGACTCTCTGGTATAATGGCCTATAACCCACCAAAAGCAGAGAGTTAAATGACGTAGCATTTGTCAAAAAAGCCAATATATATCATCACAGTTACACAAACCAAATCATTAGCAAATATATGACTGTACTTAAAATCTTTTTTGTTTGTGATTGTGAGTCTCACATTGTGTCTGAATATACTGTATTTACTAATTCAATTCTCTTTCTGTAGGACTCCAAGATGGGTTTTGGTATTGCTGTGTCAGGTGGGCGTGACAACCCCAACGTGGACAACGGTGAGACATCAATCATTGTATCAGATGTGCTGCAGGGAGGACCAGCAGATGGATTACTCTTGTAAGTCTGCCGAAAAGTGCCAAAATTCTCCTGAATGAATAATGATGCTGTGGACTGAAGCAGGGTACTGGTTAAACTGTTGAATACATAACCTCTCCTCTGCTACAAGTACTATCCTGTGTTATCCTTGGTGCCATATATGTACTCCCCAACAGCTTGAGCTCATTGTTCAAAGCAGAATTTGTGGTTTATGATTGATTTGACATCTGTATTACTCATGAAACATTTTTACTGTTGACTTTGATGATTTTTATTTTGTTCTCACAATTATCTTATATGTATTTGTTTATATATGTATTTGTTGTGTATTATCTGTATCTGTATTTGCATTTTTATTTATTTTTTATTTACTTTTTATTTACTCTTTTTGTCCAGTGAGAATGATCGTGTTATTCAGGTCAACTCCATCCCCATGGACAATGTGCCTCATTCCTTTGCTGTGCAGTCTCTCCGTAAATGTGGCAAAGTGGCCAAAATAGTGAGTATGGACCACACACAAGGAACCTTTGCACAACTTTTGAGTTTTTGGCAGAGAAACAAGGGAATGTTTCTAGATGCTCACAGATTTGATCCTAATAATTGTCACACTGTTGAAGGTAAAATCCTATGACTTCTCAGGAGGATCTTTGTTAAGACACGAACCATCTGCAGGAGAACCTATGAATTGAGTTTCACTAATAAATGCAGTTAATGTGTTTATTCGAGTCAAGCATTGAATCAGAATGTTTCAGCCTGTCTGATGGACATTCCTGTGGTCATTGTTTGAACCATAACTACAGTGTGCTCATAGTTCTAAGGGTTCCCCTGCAGAGCAACAATGATAATCTTCTTTCTCAAGATTGTTATCTGGCTGCTGAATCACCTGCTACGTAAGGACCCAGTGTTCTTCATAAATGTTTGTGGGATAATCAAATAGTTTTGGAACTCATCGATTATCCCAAGGCCCTTAGTAAGTAGTTTCTAGGGAGCTGAAAAGCTTGAGACATACCACTGGGTCATTACTACAGCTCTGTGAACACACTACAGAGATGGAGCTAGCTGATACACCTTTGCGTCACTGCTGTGATGCTATGACCTACTGTAGACCTCCTCTTAGACACACAAAGTCCCAATGCAGTGTGACAAATCAATCATTTAGTGGTGGAAACCAGAACGTTTCCATTGCATACATATAAACTTTTGAAGCCTTTAAAGATCCAGTGTGCCAGATTGGAATATCCAGGGTCACGGTGGGGGCTGGAGCATATCCCAGCTGGCTTTGGGCGATAGGTGGGGACACACTGGACAAATCAGATTGGAATATAGAAATTAGAATTAGAATGAACCTTTTATATGAACCGATGCTGTGGGTCCTCTTCCACAGACTCCAGCATGTAGAACCGCCATGTTTCTACAGTACCCCAGTAAAAGTTTTGTATTAAAAAAAAACATTCACACACTGATGGAGCAGCCTCCAGGAGCAATTTGGGGTTCAGTATTTTGCCCATGCAGACTGGAGTAGCTGGGCATCCAACTGCCGATTAGTGGATGAGCTGATCTACTTCCGAGCCACATTATATAATATATATATAATACCTGCTACACCATGTCACATATTCAGGGTCTTTGGCATTGTGGCCAGCCAGACAAACCAAAGTCATGGTTACAGATTCTACAGATTCTCCATCCATATGCAGATATGTTGCATCTTAACAGTCACTCTCTCTAAGTGAATGGCTTTGATATTCCTCTGTTATTCTTACATTGCGTCCTATATCTGTCTGTTGCCATAACAATCTACACCAGAAGGCTTTGTTGATTGTGAGGTTGTCATTGATTGATCTGGGCTCAAATCCCAAAGGTCACTGGTGTTTTTCAGTTGTTTGATGTTTTCTGTAACCTGAAAGGCTTTGCACAAAAACCTTCCTAACTAAGCCTTAATGAAATACATAAATGATTTCAATTAAAGGGCTTTGTGTTGTTTTCTCTTTCTCTGTCAGATGGTGAAGCGACCTCGTAAGGTGGCAGTCCACTCACTTAAGTCCCCCTCCCCCGGCGGAGACAGTCGAGATTACGCCCCCTCCACCCAATATTATGATACTGATAATGACAATGGCTGGTACCGAAACGAAGGCCGGGACCACACCTCTGAAAGCAAAGGATACCCGGACCCTGAGTACAGGGGAGGACGGGACTACAACCTGAGAGGTAGGAGCCGTGGAAGGAGTCAGGAAAGAAGCTCGCCTAGCCCAGACAGATCCAGGAGGGATGGTAGCCGAGGCCGAGCCCTGGACACCAGTGCTGACCATCAAAGGTACCACAGCCGAGGACGCAGCCCCGGGGACAGCTACCGCATGGAGGACAAGTATGAGCGAGGAGAAGGAGGAGGAGGAAGGGGAGGGAGATATAGGAGCAGGGACCAGCTTAATGACCCTCCATCCCCAGAACCTTCTAGAGAGCTGGAGCCACTAGAGAAACCTGTCAACGTCCTGCTGGTGAAGAACAGACCAAGTGAAGGTAAAACACTCCAGCTACTTACCAATGCTGCCCATGTAACTGAGGAGGGGTTATGTTTTACTGTTAAAACGGCATGAGCTGCAGTTATAGAGATCAGCTGACACCTGTCTAAGCATAGGCTTAAAATAGCACTTAAAAAATAGCACTTATTGCAGAGCTATAGATACATAAAGAGGTAGAGAGAACTTATTGATCCCTGAAGGGAAATTCCTGTGTTACAAGTATTACAAGCATAACACGATATATACAGAAGGCATGAGATAGATGAAATTAAGGGGACTAAGTATAAATAGAAGAAACTCTAAAGAGGAAGAACATATAGTTCTACCATGTAAAAATATACATATAAACTCTCTGTGGAGTAACATTGTGCATTAAACAGAGTGTAAGTTGTGTAATAGCGTCCATGATTCAAGATCAAATATTAGAGACCTCTCCTCTCCCTGCACTGAGGGGAGTCATTATAAAGTGTCATGGCAGTGGGCAGGAATGACTTGTAATTTTACAGAATCACTGAATCAGCTCTGCTGTCTGATCAGGAGGTCATGAAAAGTGATCATGATCTGCATTACAGGGATTTCTATTTTTCTTGTTGCTCCATGTCTAGACTAACCAGAAAAACAATGTATAGACAAGTCACTGTTATATCTGAGAAAGGTGGAGATTTCCACTGTGTTGATTGGAAGTGTCAAGCGATCACTTCTGCAAAAGGCTTTCGTTATAGATGTGTGTAGATAGGAGGCATGCATTTTTATTTCATCATTGCATTTTGTGGCGATGTTTCAGGTTTAGCCTTGTTAGCAGTGTATGTATGTAACTGTAGGGAGGCCGGTTTGTCCCACATTTTGGTCTAGCTTCAAATATCTTAACTATTTGATAGATTGTCATGCATTTTTCATGACATCCATGTCCTCAAAAATTAATATCAATGACTTTAGTCATCATCTTACTTCACATTTTGGCTTGGACTGAAATAGCTCATCAACTGTTGGATGGATTGGATTGTCTCTAGATGTGCTTCAAAACTGCTTGCATATGTTGTGATTGTTATGTTTTTTTTATGGCAACACACAGCTATAAGGACGCTTTGCTTTCACACGTGCTGCATTTATAGTCACGCGCAGTTATTCTCTTGTCTAGTGCGTGGTCTTTCTTCAGATTCCGGGAGATTGGATCTCATTTTCGGGCGTCAGGGAGCCGCTATCAATATGCGGGAGACTCCCGGAACTTCTGGGAGAGTTGGGATATCTGGATAAAGATAGGCATAAAAAGGAAAATTTCCTCCAGTTTGGCGCCCCCCACCTGTCATGTCTCTATTCCTCACCAGTGCGGTGTGCCCCACACTTTGAGAACCGCAGGTTTAATTGTAGTCCGAGTAAATGTTCCTCACCATCATCAGGAGAGTCCCCTTAAATATGACTCACATGTCTTAACTGTTACCACACTGTTGATCTCTCTCTTATGTGTCAGATTTAGATTAGTTTCTGTTCATTACATGGTGCATGATGCTAAAGGCTGAGACATCTGCTTTAAAACAAATGCAACCTGTTTCAGTAGCAAAATGTAACTTGTAACTAGTTATATATAATATGTTCAAACTACATAACATTTAAATTCACTTGAATTGCTGCAACAGCTTTAACTTTCACAGCATGGGGTGACTATGTTTTCATCTCATTGTGTATCAATGTGCAGAACACTGTAATGAACTACTTGACTGTATCTACAAATGCATGTATCGTCAAATTGTTCAGTATAGAAATATCTAACTAATAATCTAACTATCTAATCTAATATCTAAATATCTAAATATCTCACTGTTATCATCTGCTAAACACATATGAACATAACATAACTACATTAACCTCCTATCCAACCAAACATGTCTTCAGTCAGTTTGAGCAGGAGTTTTCAGTAACTGTGCTGTGTTTCATGTTTGTGTGTTTTTGTAGAGTATGGTCTGCGTCTGGGGAGTCAGATCTTCATCAAACAGATGACCAGCACAGGCCTGGCTGCCAAAGACGGGAACCTGCAAGAGGGAGACATCATTCTCAAGGTGCATACACATTTCTTCACAGTGCAGTCACACAATAACATCCATCACAGATAAGTCATCTAGCTCTGTGGTTCCTAACCTGAGGTTCTGGGGCCCTCCAAAGGTTCCCAAGATACATGAGTGATGATTAGATCCCTGCAATATCACAGAGTAGGACATATTCACCCTATTTGATCTTCTCACTGTTGTCTTTTACTGAAGTCTACAAGTGGTAAGCACATTGTGTTGTTTGTTATGCAGCCCTTGATTCATAGTCAGATTGCAATTTTTTGCCCTCTAAGTTTATAATTGACAAGTTATCCTACCACTCCTTCTTTTCTGTTTTTCAACTTCCTTGTCTTTGTGCAGGGTCACTCACAAGCTGCACACACTTAAACAGCTGTTTAATTCCTATGGTTGGTATATGTTCTAGTCGTGTGCAGGTTGGATTAGCCTGACTGGCTAGCCACTTCTTTGTCAGGTTGCATTTATAATAATACGTCTGCTTGAGGTTCTGATTCACGTCCAGTTCTCACTAAACTTTCCTGACCTAAGCCCCTATCTGAGTTGAAATGATGGTGGTGTGTGACTCTTGTGGAGTTAAAGTGCTTGCTCAGGTTAGCATAGATGCTGCTAGCAGCAGTGTTCTGTTAGAACTGAGTATTTCATCATTAAAAGAATAGCAAAGAGCAGAAGCACAGAATTGGTTCTGTGTAACAATCCATCTGGTGCAGCCAGTTAAGGAGATGATGATTTTCAACAGCCCTTGGCAGCCCATCTTTTATCAACTCCATGAGGGCATCCTTAAGGTCACTATGTCAGAGGGATGTAAGGATTCTCCCTCACCTTGATAACTGCCTTATTTGTGCCCCCTCATTACAGAAGGCAAAACAAAAAAACCCAGGGTCTTCACTCATATTGAGGCACTGATCATGTCTGTGTATTGGAAGAAGAGCTTGTTTCACACAGCTCAGCAGACATCTTTCATTGTCTCTGGACTCAGGCTTAATGTGGGTTTGCCTGACTGTGGAGCAGGTAGAGTTGATTTTGGCACCCACTGCTGTCTTAAGGAAACTGTCCAGATACAGTATGGTTCATGGTACAGACAATCCCAACAATGCTGGGCCTGCTGCATCTGCAACCTCTGCAGGCTGCAGTGCAGCAGCCACCTCAAAGACCATCATTTACTGAGGAATGACTCACTCATGCTTTGTTCACTTCCATTGGTGGAGGGACAGCATGTTTTTGCTGCATGGTGTCATCTCTCATTCTACTAGGAGTGTGGCCACATTCTAGTCACCAATCCACGGGCGTTACTATGGAAGGTCTGTGCAGCAGCATAAGCACAGCACTTTGTACTTTAAGGTTTTATCTTTATTACACATGTAGCAACTCAAAAGTTCCACTGTTTCCATGATGGGTCCGTAGCTGGTGCTTGACTGGTCCTCGGAGGTAATGTGATCCCCCGCGATGATGTAGTCAGTGAGGCCCCGACTGGAAATGCCCCTAAGCCGCCTGGGTGAAAAACCAGCTGCAGTGCCTCATTTGTCCATGGAGAGGAGCAGTGATTTTAATGTTCTGTTCTCACCATAGATAAAACTCTGAAAGTTAAAAAATGTGCAAAGGAATTAAACATTTGCATAGAAAATATATATATAACTGTTAAGTTAACCCATGCTAAACGTCTATATAAAAAATAGAAAGTAACTAGCTGGTGTGCCTGTGGCTCGGAGGTAGAGCGGGTCATCCACTAATCAGAAGATCCCCGGTTCGATCGCCTCCAGTCTGCATGTCGAAGTGTCCTTGGGCAAGATACTGAACCCCAAATTGCTCCTGAAGGCTGCGCCATCGGTGTGTGAATGTGTATGTGAGCAGTTGACACCTTGCATGGCAGCTAATGCCATCAGTGTATGAATGTGTGTGAATGGGTGAATGAGATATGCACTGTAAAAGTGCTTTGAGTGGTCGGAAGTAGGGATGTAACGATGCACCGTGACACGATTAAAAATCGGTACAAATGCATGACGATTCGCACCGGTTGACAGAAAAAAATTAATCACGAATGCGAGAGAAGTAGGATATGTTCTTTTTCTTCTTCTTTTTTTTTAGAAATAGGTTAGGTATGGCATTAGAGAAACAGCGCATAAAAAGCTATCTTTTTGGTAGGCAACAGTATGTGAACTTAAATAATCTAAAATCTCAAAACAAGGACATCAAAAATGGGGTCGCCCAGGGATCAGTCTTATATTAATGACTTTGCTAATTTTTCAGAGATACTCCATTAGATTATCTTTGCTGATGATACCAACTTGTTTTTTCACATAGTGACACAACTGAACTACAGCAAACACTGAATTACAGAAAATGGACATCTGGTTCAAGTGTAATAGATTATCTCTTAATATAAGCAAGACTAATTATAGTGTTTAATTTCAACAAAAAGACATCAGATGCAGATCATATTCTTCTTAAAATAAATAATTTACTACAAGTAAGCTCTACTAAGTTCCTTGGGGTCCTCTTAGACGAGTCCTTGAGTTTTAAACGTCATATAGAATATTTAATATCCAATTTAGCAAAGTACGGCTGTCTCTTTTAAAATAAGACATCATCTGCCCTTAACTGCACTACTCACTTTATACAAAACTCTGTTTGAGCCACATATTAATTATTGTAATGTCATTTGATGTAACACTTACCCCAGTTATCTGACGAGGTTAGAAAGCCTTCAAAAAAAGATTATTAGAGCTGTGTCGTGGTCTGAGTACAATGCCCCCACAAGACCTCTTTTTCATCGCGTTGGTCTTCTCCAGTTGACAGATTTATCTTTATATCTTTATATTATCTTTATATCTTTTATATTATCTTTATATCATAACGCCTGTGTGATGCATCAAATCATCCATAAAACTAATCCTAGATTATGCGTGCTAGTTCCGGTTTGCGGTCCTTGAGAGGCATATAATACCAGAAATAAACATCTAATCACTGGGAAAAAAAGAAGACTAAAAAGTACCAGCTTGTCTCTTGCATGCAGGGGACCACAGATCTGGTACGAGCTTGATGAAAGATTAAAATTGGTGAAGTACATCTCCACCAAAAGAAAGAAAGTCACCACATGTAGCAGAGGTAGTCAGACATGGCAATGACAGTGGGTCCAGGAAGTAGTACAAAGAGATTTGTCCAGTGTCTATTGTGCCTCCTGCCATCACTGAGAGCTGTTGTACAGTCTGATGGCCAGGGGGACGAAAGAGTTATTGAGTCTGTTTGTGAAGCAGGGTTGAGACAGCAGTCTGCCACTGAACACACTCCTCTGCCTGAGGGTGGTGAGCGTTGTCCAGTATGGACAGCAGTTTGTCCAGGGTAACTGTAACTGTAACCAGTAACCAGTAACCAGTAACCATAGATTGTATAAAAACACTGAACAGATACACTGGGGATGCTAGGGTGAGCAGGTGAGCCAATCAGCTGAGATAGAGCACAATCATGGATGTGGCTAGTGGTGCAACGGATCATCATGATCCATGATCCGTTCAGATCACTCCCCACAGACCGGCACCAAGTCATCCGCGGATTGTTTGATGGGGGAAAAAAAGTTGTGATAAGATAACACTGAGGCATCGGTGCAGCCGCTTGTATCTGCAACTCCATGTTGCGCACAACAACAACAACAACCCCCCCAAATCAACTAGTAAAAACAACAACAACAAAAAAAACACTTGTATCGGCAGGTCTGACACAAGGGCTGTTTGCAATTTTTTAAATGTTTTTTTTTTCATTTACTGTATTTTCATTTTTGTGCATCTCATAGGTTAAATCCTGCATAAATAAATTGAACCATAAATGAAACTCCATGTTATTCTATACAGTTATTCTTCCATTTAAAGAGGAAGAATAACTCCTTATTCCTGTTGATATTTTAATAACAGTTTGATTGTTGTGAATTGCCATTTAAAGGAAAGGAAAGGCTGATTAACAGCCTTTTGGAAGATTTTTGCAGTTGTGCAGGTATTCAGTGCATGCTTTAGGCCACTGGAACTTGGCTGGAACTTGGCTGGAAGACAGCTGCCATTCAGCTGGCTTTCAGCTTGAAGGGGAACTTTTGAGTTGCTACTACTGTTTAATGTTTATTTATTATTTTTTATCTTTTTTGTTGTTCAGAAAATGTTCTAGCTTGTTTATTGTGTTTTGAAAGAAATCTGAACGAATTGCCTTTAGATGGATTTAATGTTGCTTCTGAGTCTACACTAGCATCAGCTATTCTACCACTGACAGTAGATGGGTGACTCTTTGTTGTGACACTACTGGTATGAATCATCCACTTTTACTGCTACAGGCATTCAGGAAGAAATTAAACAGAAAAGAACAGGAATTTGAAAATTGGTTCTAATTCCTGGTTGACATGCCGCTGGTCTCTTGGAACCTTTTAGGGCAAGAAGATCCTGTGAAGCTGCATGTAGGCTGCCACGTGGTATTTATAGCTGGGGCAGCAGGTAGATGTAATTTGGTTTATAAAAGATGTTTACTGTGTTACAAAAATTGTAAAATCTAAGATACAATTTACAAGATATAAATCTAAAACATTCCCAGTATCTAATATGAAGTTAAAAGAAAGCAGGCTGACTGGGTGCGGCTGCGAAGTGTTCAGACTGTGGCTTGGCAGGGCTGTTTGTGTCAGTTCTAGACAATGTTTGTGGTTCCACCAGAAGCAGCACTTCTCTTTGCTCCACAGAGAATACTCTGCTGTTCTATTTTTTTTCTTTTTTACAAATGCTGCATCAAGCAGCACAAAGAATGAGCTGGCTGGAAGTCAGACACAGAACTAGCACAGAGAATCTGGACAACACTCCAGATCATTAAAACAGACAAAAAGGGAACAATTTAATTATGTAGTCCAATTATTCATGGAGTGTGTGTGTGTGTGTGTGTGTGTGTGTGTGTGTGCGCGTGTGTGCGTGTAGATCAATGGGACAGTGACAGAGAACCTCTCACTGCATGATGCTGGGAAGCTGATAGAGAAATCAAGAGGGAAGCTGCAACTGGTGGTCCAGAGAGACCACCGCCAGATCCTTGTCCGTATCCCCCCCCTCGCAGACTCTGAC
Organism: Protonibea diacanthus; assembly: GCA_028641955.1. NCBI lineage: Eukaryota > Metazoa > Chordata > Actinopteri > Sciaenidae > Protonibea > Protonibea diacanthus. Next base: position 466,735 of record CM053985.1, read on the forward strand.
TCTGATAATGACGGTGAGTCACTGAATGCATCGTCATACCAACAAGGTTAGTGTTCAACATTAGGTCAATAGTGGTTATCATGTGGTGTAGTCATGTACAGTGTCTCCCAGAGGTCTGACGTGTATTTGTTGGGGTACTCTTCACAGTAGATGGTTAAACAGATGACATGTCTGTTTGTGTGTCACTATAATATTTGTGTCAGAAATTCATTCCAATCAATGCAATAATTTATGTGATCTCAAATGATTTAGATTACAATTCAGCCTACATGGACTGCTGCATGTTGACCTAAGCAGACGAGCCGTCTGTGGGAAACACTGTATGCTGTGTCTAAGATTATTGATTAGTCATTGAGTTTCAAGAGTTGACATGGTTTGTTCAATTACATCAGGTACTTGTGATACAAACATACAATATAATCCAGTATAACATGCACTGTTTTGGTCCTCTAGTAATATATAGATGACCAATGAAACCGAGATCTGCTCCAGATTGTGGAGGTTGAAGTGTGCCACCAGAATAATTCTAGATTTGTGAAGTTCAATAGATAATCAGGATTTATTACTAAAGCATAGAGATAATTTATGTAGTGATCTAACATTGTGTTAGTGCTAATTATTGAATCCATTCATTTATTTATCATTCTGTTAAGTTGAATATGCTTAGTGTAGTGAATCATATGAACTCATAGTGGAGCAGGACAGGCATTCAACAACATTCAAGGCACAATAAAAGACCATCATAAAAGTATCTAAAAACGTGACCATTCAGGAGTCAAAAAGCATCATGGAATGTTCTCCACAGAGGGGCTATATCACTCTCAACTATCAGAGCTTCATCTTTTAATGAAGCTGAATGCATTACTTTCAGCAGTATTCTTAATATTAGACCAAAGCATCACTGGACACTGGACGAGAGGCGGGGTACACCCAACACAGGGATGAACAACCATTCAGGCTTATGACTCACCAGTTAACCTGCATGTTTCTGGAATGTTTCTCAAAAGCCCCCAAAATGTTTCAGGTCCATAAAGTAAAAAGTTGTGAATAAAATACACACTTTTACACATTACTTACACATTACATGTTTTAAGTAACCAATAAAAAGTGGATAATTATTCTTTGTGACACACTTGAGCCTCCATGCAAAACAGACTATAATGAATGCAGGGCTTAAAGTATTCCGGCACTGTGCGTGTGGCGTTTGACTGCGATTCATTTAAAAAAAAAAAAAAAAAAAATCCATTTGATGCGGGATATTGTCAAACCGCTACTCTCCGACGTGCATAGTTTAGGATTGTTGTGACCATGGATGTACTCAGAAGGTTGTGAAGGTCCAGCAGCAGTTGATGCTGTGTTCACCAACTCAGGAAAAAACGGCTGTGAATTGTGGAAAATGAATTGAACAGCATCAGACTCTGAAATTACACATATATTCATCTTCTTCCAAAATAACATAAATTGCTGCGGCATAGGTTTTCAGTGTTCAGCGGATAGTGACAGTATGCCACTCTTCATTTTTCTCCTCCGACTTAACCTGTAGCATGTACACTATGACCTGTCGGTTACCTCCCAGAGGTCTTGAACGCAGCATCCAGGCCGGCCTTTGACCAAAATCCAAAGATGGAGGGGAAATTCATGAAGCCAGGGGAAGACGTCCTAACTGAAAAAGACTTAAAATTAAATGGCGCTGGGTGTGGAGCCGTGTTTCTGTGTGTTGTGTGCGAAGAAGCTCATATATGCAATTAGCAGCAAAAAAGTTCTTCTACGTTGCCTACCGTATACGTTGCCCCCACCCCCACCCCCACCCCTACACCCGGATGAGAAAAAGTTCAGGCTCAGGATTTTTTAAAACTTTAAGCCCTGTGAATGAAATGACTTAAAGCAAAGTGTTTATTGGCATCATTTTAACTGTTTCCTAGGGACATACACTTTTATCATTTGTCATGTTTACATACACCCAGGTTAAAAATATCTGGCATTCAAGTGGCTAAAAATACCATCTGAAACGAAGCGGTCTTGAGTTTCTGCTTGCAGCTGCTCAGCTACCGTGTATCACTCAAAAACAGAGAGGTCACCAGTAGGTCAGGATTTAATCAGGACCTTACTGTGGACTGATAACTGCCCAGCCCTTTAGTTGAAATCTGACTAAAAAGTGATCATATCGATTTAAAAGTGTTCATCTTGACAAGCAGAAGCGATCCCTATAATCGCTCAAAAGTGCATTCTTTGTCTGTGTTTTCTCTTCCAGATAATATGTCATACTTTTAGATGAAGGACCACCCAAGACACAGCATGTGTAACAATCTGTTGCCTTACTCTAAGCTGTAAAACGGCTGTGACACAACCTGACTAAGTTGTAAAGCTTTCATATCTTTTGCACTTCTCTTTATACTGCTCTAAATCTTTTAACTTTTTTAATACATGATTCATTTTCTTGAATAAATAAACACATTTTAATCACTATGTACTTTGAATTGTGTGATTCATTTGGTATAGAAGTTAAATAATGCCAGTGGAAGAAGTCTTCAGATGAATGTTGTCAGATATCTGAATATTTAATCATGTTGCAAAGGGTGATGATTTATTTTTGTGAATACAGAATGTTGCATGACAAAGCGTGGCTCATAAAGCGGGTAAGATGGTTTGTTGAATTTTCAGTGTTATAACATATTAATGATTTGTCCTAACAGTGTAGCGACTCGCCGTTGTCTGTCCAGGTGGTATATCTGAACACTCATCCTCTTCCTTTTGTCTCCTGCTGCATGTTCATTCTTATATCATGCTCACACATCTCATTACACTGACAGACTCACTAAAATTCACTGGGGAGTTTGGAGTTTGGCTCAATGGGCTTGTTAGAATCTGACCGGAGTGCTGCAGATTAGCTGTTTAGTGTACACCTAATGCTAATGCAAAGAAGGCCCATTACCCTTATTTATATTTAATTTGGATCTATAGTACGGGGAAATGTGAATAATGTTGTGAGATACAACAAATATCTAATTTAAGTTTTTTGTTTCATATTCGTACTTTGGTACTTGGTTTATAAAGTGTTCACAGAGTTTTCCAGTAGTATTTCCTCAAAAGTCCTTGAATATCAGAATCAGAATACATCAAAATTAAAGGTCAAACAAAAAATCAAGTAGTTTTCTTCAATTTAACAACATATGGATAAAGAGAATATCTGTTCGTCAGTCACTGGGTGAGTCATCCCCTCATCCAAACCTCCAGCAACTCCCACAGCATTCTAGATTAGATAGTCATGGATTAATCTCCACAGGTGACTCAGCAGTATTACAGCTGTGTGTTAATGTGTGTTTGTAAGTTTTGGGGAGGATCTTCACAATGACAGAATGATGACAAACAGAAAGTTTAAAGACACACTTGTTTGTTTTATCATAAATATAGGTATAAAGGAAGTTTGCACTGAAAGTGAGTAGACTCAAATAAAAATAATAAATAATTTGAAAAGTTCAACAGCAATAACTGGGGCGGCTGTGGCCGCTGTCTGAGGTAGAGCGGGTCGTCCACTAATCAGATGATTGGCGGTTTGATCCCTGGTTCGATCACCTGCATTCTGCATGTCAAAGTGTCCTTGGGCAAGATACTGAACCCCAAATTGCTCCTGAAGGCTGTGTCATCAGTGTGTGAGTGTGTATGAAGCTTAGCTCCTCAAACTGATGAGCAGTTGGCACCTTGCATGGCAGCCAATGCCATCAGTGTATGAATGTGTGTGAATGGGTGAATGAGATACGTACCGTAAAAGTGCTTTAAGTGGTCGGAAGACTAGAAAGGCGCTATATAAGTACAGTCCATTTACCATTTACATGTCTTTCCAGTCTTTTTCATTAAGACTATTCCCCCTACCTTTTTGTTGATACTTGATACATCTCTGGAGCCCAGCCACTAGTTCAAATACAAAGATCTGTCACTTACTAGACACTGACTAACAACTAAAGCTTCCAGCAGTCACTTGGTAGTGAATCTTAAATCACTCTCAGACTAAGGAAAGCCACTAACCTCCACACACACTAGCACTTCAATGAAATAAATCAAACATGTTTCTTACGGCAAAGTTCCTATGGTAAATCTGTCTACAATAACAAACATGTTGTATGTATGAGAGAAAGAAGTCCTGATGGGAAAGGTGAAGGGATTGAGGAACATCCAGTCTGTCCTGTAGCTGTGGAGATATCTTTGCTGGGGACCCACGGATGGACAGACCAGCCCACACTGCCATCCTGAGTCCCCCCTCCTCTAGAGGGTAGACAGAAAACTCAGTATTGATTGGTTCTTTGTGATGGCTCTATATCAATACACCACCAAAGGTTTGTGCTGAATGATGATTTTTTTTTCTTGACATATTTGGCCAGCAGTGACCAATATCAAATTTTACACAATATTCTCATATTTCTTCTTTTCTTTTTGTCTGTCACGCTCCTCTCTCACATTGTGTCTCTCTCTTCCATTTCAATGTCTCATTCTCGCTTTTCAGCCTCCTGCATGCAGAATGTCTTTATGACCCTAATCAAACTAATTACCACATACTAGATTGTACCTGTTGAAACACGGCTGTGCCTCCTTGACCTCTAACTGCTCTCATATGAAGGTAAAACTGATCTGCATAAAGCCATGAAGGAATGCAACAATCCTTTGAAAAGGGACAGAATTGTTGGCTGTTAAAGGGGTTTGTCATGGCGTGTTGACTTAACGCCACTGTTTTATTTGCTCTTTTTTATGTGGTTGCCTCACTGATCATCTTGCAACTAAGTCGTCAAATGTTTCTTTAGTTTGTGGTTTCTTGGTGTTTCCACCTCCAGCCCCCCTGCCTTTCTTCAGATCAATGTATTGAGTGCCACACTGACAGATAAAAGCAGCTAAATCAAAGATTCTGACACCCATGTTCACTTCAAATGAAAAAAAAAAATCACTTGGACTGAATGAAAGCCAGGCAGTCTCTGTGGAGCGCAGAGCTGTGTGTAAGCACTTTTTTGACCAGCTTGTTTCTTGGTTATAAAGCAGTATGGATCCCATGAGGCAAGAGCTGCTGTCATACTGGCATCTTGAAAAGTATTTCTAAAAAAGAAAGTTTCTAAATTCTTTCTTCTTAGCCGTCCTGTATCTCTCAAAAGTTCTGTATTATGTAAGTTTTGTATTTGTGTCAGCTGACCAAACAGCTGTCTGTACTGTTTATCCCATCACTGAAGACTTCACTATTCTTTAAAGAAGTGGCCTGTCTGTGTGAAAAGATACCCTGTTATCCTCATTTGTACAGTTCATCACATCTTGTCCCTCTTTATTTCGATGATTTGTACTAAGCAGTTAGTTTCAAGTGAACCTCATCTCTTAATGACCTAAAGCACAGTTGGTATTGTTGTCTTTCTTTCTAATGCAAAAGGGATTAACAGGAAGCAATACATGCATAATCATTTGAGTCCTGACTGTGTAGGACAGGATTGGTGGCTTTTTTAAGGCCTGTGTGACAATGCATCGTTCCATTAAGTGTTTTTGTACCTGACCTAAGTCCACAATGGAAGGCCAAGTAAAAATCTCATTGTCGTGGACTTCTGGCTACATCTCAGATTCATACAAAAGAGGTTAACGGCTCACACTTTAGGACAGTCTGTACTCACAAAAATTATATAATGATTATTACACTTTGGTGTCTGTTACTCATAATGGTCTTTATTTGTAGTATAGGAATATACATGCCTTTACCAATAGTAACACTATATAGTTCTAGCACTGTACTGGAACCATCATTACATATACACAATATGGAGCAGTGGCTGTCTGGAAGGTAGAAAAATCATCTAAAAACCTTGGGTGTTTTTGCATAAATCTGTACAGTCATGGTGTTTATGAATTATGATTGGATGTATTGAAATAATGGCTGCTTTTATCTTGAATACTTTACTGTGGCACCAGGGTTTGTCCTCATAATCTCCAATAACATCCTCAATCTGTCCCTGGCAGTAATTAGCTGGTGTCGGGGCTTCCTGAGGCAACCATATTGTACTACTGGTGGTGGTGGGGGCACACTGCCCGGACAGGGGGATTTGGCTTGAAAGAGGCCTGTGTGTCTAACTGAAATGTCTGTCTATCTGTCTGTCTGTCAGACATATCAGAGATGGAGTCATACCATTCCTATTCTCCCCCAGAGGAGAGGAGGTCTCGCCAGTCTGACCTGTCCTCCCACTCTTCTAATGAAAGAGACAGCCACAGGTAGGATGAATGGAAGCTTGAAAATTCAAGTCTCAAAAACTCATACAACTGACTTTATATTTTGTGTGTGTGTGTGTGTGTGTGTGTGTGTGTGTGTGTTTAACAGAGAAGACCTAATGATGTCTGCCATGATGTCAGCCATGGCCTCTCCGTTCAGAGTACCTGAAGATCCTCAGGCCTCAGCTCAACTGGACAAAGACACAGTGCACATTGAGGAGCTTCCAGGTTATCACTCACTGCACCATCCACCTCAGTCTACAGCAACTGTCTCAGTCTACCATGGCAGGATCACAGTTGTCATATTAAGAAATAGACACACAACCCAAAATTTCACATAGCTTACTGGATTTAAAAGTTTTGAGACTGTGAATCTAACAAAGATAATTATATAATAATTTTTTCGACCACATAGCAGCAGAAACGAGCTGTAAACCTGTCTGACTTATCATCTGAGCTGTGTTTCTGTTAAACTGATGAATGCAAGTTCATCATCTTGTGAGGGAAAATGGCTCTTTAGCTGCTAAATGCTTAATTATTTTCACCAGCTGTGTGTGTTTGCTGTTTGGTGCTGAGCTGGTTATGTACAGTGGGTTTATCAAGCTTTTTCACAACTGCTGCTACTAAAACAGTGAATATGTCAAGCTATACATGGCTGGTTCATTATGTGATTATCTCAAAAGACCAGGAGCAGTATCAGCTGCTCTGACAGTCCATTCTGCGTCATTTGTTTTCTCCAGCAAAAGGCATGCTTTGAACCCTTCTGTAATCTTCAAAGCTTCATTATAGATGTACTCTTACTGACCCAACATGTTATTGGCAGTTGTAAACATATGAGATGTTAACAGCACTCTTCCTGATTTTCTTATCTACAGTTGCTGTAACGACAACGCCCAAGATTCTCCTCCGACCAAGTGCAGAAGATGAAAAAATATACGGGCAAGTTTTACTCATTTCCTTTCCACACTTACTGTATACATACATATACTGTATGTATGTAGTGAGTGATGATGTTCTGATTGCAATACAATGCAATGCATTTAAAGTACTTCAGTCAAAACTAAATGTACTTATTATGCAGAAAATGGCTTCTTTATATCATAATGATCAGCAATTACAAATATGAATATTGTACTTACATAGAGTACTTGAGTATAAATGTCCAGTTCCAAGTTCCACCACTGTTGAAGTGAGAGAAGCTAGGTAATCATTGAAATTATTCAGTAAACACAGACATACTGAGGCCACTGCAGCAGTTTTTTGAGGTGCACGTCATACATATTGCCCCATCAACCAGTTGAGTTGCACTTTTGTACATCATTTATGCGATATCACACACACAAAAAACTGAAGATGGAGATGTATGTGTGTCTGATTATGACCAGGGCCAGATTTCTGTTGTCTTTGTGTTTGTGTCAAATTGCCCTTTTTTTTTTTTTTTTTGTATTAATGGCGGTATTTCCCCTCCTTTAGGCCAAACACAGTGATGGTGAATTTCCAGAAGGGAGACAGTGTTGGGCTGAGGCTGGCAGGAGGAAATGATGTTGGCATCTTCATTGCTAGTGTTCAAGAGGGCAGTCCTGCTGAGGAGGAGGGTCTGCGCATCGGAGACCAAATCCTAAAGGTAGCCATTGCATTTCATAAACAAATATAAGCCCACAGTTCAAACTACAGTGTGAATGTGTGTTTACTGAAAATGAGTGTTAGTGTATTTGTTTTATCATCTTAATATCAAAGAGTCATAATTATTCTACCTTTTGTGTCTTGAAGGTGAACAATATTGATTTTCAAGGTGTAGTGAGAGAGGAAGCAGTGCTCTTCTTGTTGGAGATTCCTAAAGGTGAAGTGGTCACCATCCTGGCCCAGAGCAAACCTGATGGTAAAACAAGAAACAGCACACAAGACACTCAAGCATATACTCATTACATTTTTCTGCACTTAGCTTTCTTCTTTCATCTCTTCAGTCTTAGTGTGCAAATTACTTAAAAAGATTAGAATTTCAACCTTTTCATGTTCATGTTCCCAGCAGGAAACACTGCAGTTTATTTCCAGGCCCAGTTTGACATAAATCTGCCAAATAAACTCACTAGAGCACCAAATGTTGCTTCATCTGCTGCTGAAGATAAAATAACCCCCAATAAATGCCAAATATTCAAAAATTAAACAAATTTACTTTTAAGTTGTTTTTAAAGATTTACAAATCAATGGACTTGAAGCCATAGACTGGACAAGGAAGTAAGAAAGTATTTAGGGACAGACTAACACACTGTGGGTTTGCGACTCTTTAATCATAGCTTGAGTTGGCACTCTGATGTTTCAGCAGTGATCAAATGTACTATGACTAGAAATGCTCAATGGATGGAATGTGTTAATCAAAGTCATTTTAATAGACTAAGCTGTAGTTGTCAGCAGCTTGTGGAATATCCCAGAACATAGCATGCTTTACCATGGTGCTCTGCCAGCTATCACTCTCATAGCTCAGGACCATTGTCTTCCTCTCCTCATCTCTCTCTAGCTTTGATGTTTCCATTTAATAAGGGAGATACCAGCTTGGTCCCCCAAGGCTTTTAGACCAGATCTGGCTAGTTTTGGTTCAACCAACAATGACACACATGGACAGATGCAGCCACACAGATCCACTCAAGAACACATTGGGTGAGAGAGAGCAACACAAACTGTTATGTAATGAGCACATTGGCCCCTTGAGCTTGTAGCTCTGAAAAAAAAGGCATTTGGCCTTTTTATTGAAAACAGTCTTTTTATTAAGCATCCACACAATGATTGGAGTAGAGAGCTGACTTGACATGGAACCTGTCTGACTCTTCACTGCCCAGCACTGTAAGACATTTAATATTGTTGAGACATAGGAGGTATGGGCTGAAATATGTGCCACCAGAAACTGAATTTGAATCATTTTTATTTGAATTTGAATTGCTAAACTTGAATAGTTGCATTAAAAAACTGAATTTGAATCACATAATATGAATTTGTATCGTTCAGTTTGAATCATTGCATTGAAAAACTGAAATCTAAATTGTAATTTCAAATTGAATTTATTAGTTTGGAACTGAACATTCAGTTCTCACAATTCAAATTTGGTTCTCAAAATTTAATTTCGATTTTCTGTGACAAACATCCAGGTAGTTGTGGCAGAGCAATCGAGCACAGATACACAGGATGCCTCTTCAGCCAATCAGCACCTACGTTTCTGAGCATGTAACATAGTGGTCATTTGTTGCCACTCGCCATGAAACGGAGGAAGAACTGCTTTATGGCGTTATATTTGAGTCTAGTGTTGCCACCCGTCCCGTTTTTCCCAGAATTGTTCTCTTTTTGTCATCAGGAGGGATCCCTCTCCCAGGACGGACAGATGTGCAATAGATGTCACGTGTACAGAACAAATCAACACAAACATAAGCCAGCCTTGGCAGCAGTGAATTGTAGTCAGTATGACTGTTGCCTCTCTTGGTCTTGGTTTCGGGTCAGTGCTTTGTCAGACCACACACATCAAATCAGGAAGCTTCAGGAGCCTGGAGCAGACTGTTTCATGCATTTCTATACAACAGTCAGGCAAATATGTGCATTTTATTTTGAAATCTGAGCAATGAATTGAGAAGTTAAGTCTTGATGCCACATATGAAATCAAATCAAATCAAATCAAATCAAATTTGTATAGCCCAAATTAACAAAACACACTTTGCCTCTGAGGGCTTTATAATCTGTACAGGGAGTGACACCCTCTGTCCTTAGACCCTCGGTTCAAGTGAGGAAAAACTTGCCCACAAAAAAACCTTTTAACAGGGAAAATCTAGTCTAGTCCTATAGCAGCATAACTAAGGGATGACCTGAGCCAGCCCTAACTATAAGCTCTATCAAAAAGGAAAGTCTTAAGTCTACTCTTAAAGGTGTTGACTGTGTCTGCCTCCTGAACCCAGACTGGTAGTTTGTTCCACAGAAGAGGAGCTTGATATCTGAAAGCTCTGGCTCCCAATCTACTTTTGGAAACTATAGGAACCACAACAAACCCAGCATTCTGAGAGTGCAGTGGTCTAGAGGGGTAGTAAGGTAAAGCACAAATCCTGATCAAAAACAACTCCAAGATTCTTTACGGTGGAGCTGGAGGCCAGGGTGATCCCGTCTAAAGTAACTAAGTCTCTAGAAAGAGAGTTTCTGAGGTGTTTGGGTCCAATTACAAGAACTTCAGTTTTGTCTGAATTTAACATCAGAAAATTGTAGGTCATCCAACTTTTTATATTCTTAAGGCATGCTTGGAGTTTAGTTAACTGATAACTGAAGCATATATAAACTGAATAGAAGTGCTCCTAATACAGAACCTCGTGGGACTCTGTGACAAACTTTGGTATGCATGGAGGATTCATCATTGACGTGAACAAACTGAGATCGATCTAAGAAATATGACTTAAACCAGCTTAGGGCGGTTCCTTTGATGCCAATTTAATGTTCCAGTCTCTATAAAAGAATCTGATTGTCAATGGTGTCTAATGTAGCACTAAGATGGCTCCAACTCCAACTCCACTCCAAGTTTTTATGATGAACTCCTCTTCTGTTTGTTTTATCTTTAAATAATGTAGGTGGACGGGGGACAGACACAGACACCCATATTTCTAGATATGAGAGCTGCTCCATCCAAAGTGGGATGGATGCCGTCTCTCCTAATCAGACCAGGTTTTCCCCAGAAAGGTGTCCAATTATCTATGAAGCCCACATCGTTTGCTGGACACCATCTCGACAGCCAGCAGTGAAATGACGACATGCGGCTATACATGTCATCACTGGTCACATTGGGCAGGGGTCCAGAGAAAACTACAGAGTCCGTATGCACACACCGATGAAACATTAATTTTAGTGACCTCCAATTGGTGTAACCGGGTGTCATTACTGCCGACATGAATAACAATCTTACTGAAGGAGTGGGGAATATCTGTTAGAAACGTGAAGTGGTTGGTGGTGTACCGTGGGCTTCAGTTTGGGGCTATGCCTCTTTCGGACAGTCACCCAGCCTCCTGGCTGCTCAGGAACTACCGGGGGACGGCTAGCTGAAGCTACCTTTGGTGGTACCGCACCGGCTACAGGGGACTTGCTAACTATAGTAGCTACTGACTTTGGTGGTGCGGTACCGTGCCTTTAAATCACTGAGCCTCGCCTCCAAAGCTACAAATAAACTACATTTATTACAAGTACTGTTATCACTGAAGGAGGACGAGGAGTAGCTAAACATATGGCATACCGGGCAGGAGAGAGCAGGAGAGGAGAGAGAAGAGAGAGCAGGAGAGCAGAGAGAAGCCATTGCTACAGCTAGGCTAGTTAGTGTGACTAACAGAAACTGGTAAAACTATCGGATTGTGGTTACTAGAGACCTGTTCGTGCACAAACAGAACAAGTCTAAGGATAGTGTAGAGATATGTAGATAATCGCTGATGTGAAAAATATCCGAAAATCTGTTTAGGTGAGCAGAGCAGAGAGCACCGTGGCAGTAACACAGATAACCGGAAGTGACAGAACACTCTTACCATAGTTGCATATGCAAGTAACAAAATGTTCAAAGCTGAAAGGTTCAAGGTGCAGCTCTGTTATTTAGTAATAAGACAAGATGAACCTCCCATCTACGGAAGCGCATTGCATTCACTGGCTAAAAAAAAAACTGACACCTTGACAAGATCTCGTAATTACGAGATAAGGAAAGGTGCCTTATTGGCCACTGCACTTCAGCAAAGTTGGAAAGATACTGGCAGATTTGAACTTCCGATCAATAACGATCACTTACGTGATCCCAGAAGTTCGAATCTGTCAGTATCTTTCCAACTTTACCGAAGTGCAATGGCCAAAATGGCACCTTTGTAATAACGAGGAGAAAAAAAATCTTTTCTTGTTATTACGAGATCTTTTCTCATAATTACAAGATCAGGATCTCGTAATTACGAGATAAGGTGTCTTTTTTTTTTTTTTTTATCCAGTGAATGCAATGCGCATCTGTACTCATCAAGCCTGTAAACGCAATTACTGAGGGGGTTATAACAGAAGCAACAATACAGCTTGCTCTTGCATACAGTAGTGTTGTTGTGGTATTATAGTGCCAAAGGGAGGAATCCATTAACTAACTATAAATGAAAACCTGCACCATAGGTATCTATGGTGAGACCCCATCAGGTAGAAATACATAAGATAAAACCATTCATGTAAGATGCTGACTCAAAGGTTTTTTCACATAAAACTGAAAATATTCCTCACAGCCTGCTGTATGAAAGAGATGGATGGTACTAACAACACCTTGACAATTTAGCAACTCTTAGGGCCTTGAGACATGGTGGTGCTACAGGAAAGTGCTCAGTAAATTATGAGATATCTTTTGTAAAAGTGGAATTTTTAGCTTTATGTGACACTAAAGTAAAGGTTAGGAGATCGCTAAAATGATTCATCTCTTTAGAACCATTCATTTTCATACCAAATTAAACCTTAATGTGATCTGTAGTCAAATTCATGCTGGTCTTTAAATTCCACTTTTGTGGTAAAACTTCTACATAAATGCATGCTTTTACGTGCTCACAGACAAGCACAACAGTCAGAGGACATGAAGCTGATCAGCACTGACCTTTACCTTCATGCTGTCCATTGTGTCTCAGGAAGACTGCAACTCTGATGTTTAATGACAGATGCACAGCAGCAAAAATAATAATGATAATTATAACTAGACTATTTTTAATGCAAATATGACTAATAATAAAAAGAAGATAAGAGTTTAGTGGTCACAGGAGGTCTGCCAGTAGTCTAGGCCTAAGTCAGCATAGAGATAACCCTAACCATAATTACATTATCTGGCATGTACAGTAACCATTCAGCTAAAAGTGCTCCTCTCTCACTCTTCTCCTTCTCCTCCTCCTGTGCTTCCTTCTCTTTGCCTCACTTTTTTGGCTGGCTAGTCTATAATGATATCCTGGTGTCGGGGCGTGGAGACTCCTTCTTCATCCGGACCCACTTTGAGTGTGAGAAAGAGACTCCTCAGAGCCTGGCCTTCAGCCGGGGGGACATCTTCAAAGTGGTGGACACCCTTTATGATGGAAAGCTCGGCAACTGGCTGGCAATCCGTGTTGGCAAGGACAATCAACTGTTGGAGAAGGGCATCATCCCCAACAAGAGCCGGTAGGGACAATGGGTTCCCTCTTTTTAGGGCCTACGAAGCCCATGAATGTGTGTTCTCCAGAGGGCTGCAGGCCTTGGTGTGTTTCAGAGAAACTGCTAGTCATGTCACCTAACAGCATCTGAAAGCCCCTTTCCAGTGGTGGACCTGGGTGGGGGCCCAACCACTCTTAAGACAGACAGGCATCGTGCAGTTATTGCCTGCATTGTTCATTAAGTTATGATTGCAAAGACCCAAAAATAGATGAGGGTGGCAGTGTGACAGACTTCTTCTACTGTGGACGACTGTGGACATTTACAACAGGTAGAAACACTGTCTGTGTAAAGGCAATTTTGAGATTTCTTTCAAAATACATAAAATATGTTGCAAAATAGTTGCTGAAAACATGTGAAAAGACTTTGACCGATATATTTCTGAAATAGAGTTAGAGGTTCAAACAGTTTTTCACCAGTTTTCAGTCCAGGATTTTGTGGGCGGTCCTTGACTGCTCCCATGAGTGGGCGTGGCTCCAGCACATTCAGAGGACACGCCCCCACCGTTCTGGAGCTGAGAATTCATTTTTACAGTGATTGATGATGATTAGTAACACTTTCGTCTTTGGTCTGACAAACTCAGAACACATCTATTCTTACTTTAGGCAGACTTTAAGAGGCAGCAGTTGTACAAATTAGTTCATTAGAAGCACACTAAGGATAGAGACAGGACTTGTTCCTCCTCACTAAATGTGGAAGTCTACAAAGGATTAACCAACAAGTTGATATACACCAGTTCCAACGCAGACTAAAGGATGGAGTTTAACACTCTGCAGTAATAGTGTTCAACTTTTCACACAGAACACACATAAATAATGGGAATAAGTTGTCATGACCTAGAAAAGTGTCATGCCTTTAAAATACATACAAATATATATATATATATATATATATACACACACAAAATACATATAAAATAAATACAATACATACATACATAAAAGGGATAATTTAAGGTGAGCACTATCACATGGGTACAACAGATGACTGCCAGCCAGTCTTGACAACCTACAGTACATTTGCAGATTGTGTGATCAGATAAGCAGGTGAGGGTTACAATGTGTTTCTTTCTAAATTTTCTGACAGTGCAGTAAATGGACTTGAGTGATTAAGATCTCTGTCAAACCTGATGAGCTGTCACATAGTGGATCAGATGTCTGTTCAGCCAACCATTTTTCCACTTACCCTTTCAATTCCTCTCTCATCTTTTCCTCCATCACCACTCATCACTCACCACTCATATTTAAAGCAGCTTCTTTTTAGAGGTCTTATCTTCTTCTTCTTCTTCTTCTTCTTCTTCTTCTTCTTCTTCTTCTTCTCTTCTTCTCTGTCCACTTTTCTTTCTCCACCACATTATACATGCACTTCCAGTGTTCCTCTTGTCTTCTGAATCTCTTTCATTAACAAGTCTCCTTTCAGTGGTACAAAATTAGGAATAAAGATGCACAACCCTTTTGCACTCTGGTTACATACATGAATTGGCCCAAGAGGGTTACTTTAATTACAGGTCCAGAGCCCAGGGGCTAGTAAATCATTCGTGTGAGACATTGTGTTCCATTTGTGACTGAGACCCAATAACTCTTGAGCTTTGAGTATAGTATTCATTCACACTGGGACAAATTTGGATGTACTTTATAATGCCTGCATGAAGAATCTGTAGCTAAGTAAGAAAGGAGCATGTTCCTCCCAGTGACGTGATGTGCAAATATGGTAAATAACCACTGACCATGGACCACTGACTACACACTGCACACCTGATGACCTCGCAGACTATAATGACAGAGCAAAAAACTGTGTTCAGCTGTGACTTTTCAACATGTGTTTGTGTGTGGACACACTAAGAACACTTGGCATGCTGGTTAATAGTGACAAGAAGAGGGATCTGTGATAGATCTATTAAAAGTATATGTCTAGTTTAAAGAGAAATATGACTATAGAATCAGACTAGGACATTCAGGACAGATAGGATCTGTGAAAAAATCATATTAGCTTCTGTTTCATGTCCAGTTTGATGCATAGAAGTGTTTTTGGACATGAACATGTATGTGAATAATGTGAGTAATAGGTGTATCTGTCCTGTCAGAGCGGAGCAGATGGCCAGTGTCCAGAGCTCCCATAAAGCTGTTCCAGGTGATCGAGCTGACTTCTGGCGGTTGCGAGCCCAACGTTCTTTGAAGAGGAAGGACCTGAGGAAGAGCAGAGAAAACCTGAGCAGTCAGACTCTGGCCACCCGCTTTCCAGCATATGAACGAGTGGTGCTCCGAGAAGGTGAGTGCTTTAGTTGTACAGCATATTTGTTAGATGATCTGAAGACACGCTCATTGTTCTTATTACGATAAGATGTTCATTTGGATTGATCGGTGAGTCTGTCTTTTATCCAGCCTCAGATATTTGATCCCTTCTTTAGCTAAGGATCTGTTGAGGTCTGAAAATATTTACTATCTAGATCACAGTGGTAGATGGTATATTGTAATATAATTGTCCATTGGCTCAACTCCTACCATTATTTGGTGGGACATGTAAACTAGCTAAGGGCATCATGTACTATAGTTTTCTGCTGTCTGGTGTGATTACTGGCTAGATTTTTGAGTGTGCTCGTGAAAGAGACTCAGCCTCATCCACATTGCCACTGTGTTGGACAATGTCACAACTAGATTCTCATGAAAATCAGATTTGCCATGTTTAACAAACCCATATTGAAATATTTAGTTTCATTTATCTGTTTTCTTTATTGTTTCTTCTTTGTGTATTAATGTATTTATTCATTTACTTTTTAATATCTTTTCTCTGGATTTATGAATTTTGTAATGTGTCATCTCTGTGTCATCTCACACAGGTTACTCTGGATATGTTATGCCACTTTGCTTTTTCAAGTCAGACATAACATTCTCATATATGAATGTGTGTGTGTTGCAGTCCACAGGTGTCCAGATTTGGCTAACATTATATAAATGATGTATAAACCACAGTGTATTGTTGCAGCTGGTTTCCGGCGACCTGTGGTACTGTTCGGCTCCATCGCTGATGCTGCTAATGAGAAACTGGCCTCTGAGATACCCGAACTGTTTGTTATTGCCAGTGAGTCTCTTCCAGCCTCTTTCTGTTTGTGCATTTATTTTGTGAAAGTTTTTTTGTTCCTACTTGAATAGATGTTCTGGTTTTGCTTATAAATGTCCTTTCTGTTTGGTGTTGTTATGTTAGAAACCGAGCCAAAAGACGCCGGTTCTGAGAAGTCCTCAGGAGTGGTCCGATTGAACACCATCCGACAAATCATTGAGCAGGTAACCAGACACACACACACACCTACAAAATGTCAATTTATGTCATGTTCAGTATTTTAATTTGAGGGAAAAAACAGTTTGAGTTTATCAATCAAGTCAAATATCTAGTTGCAGAGGCCGGTGTTAAGTATGCATGCAGGGAAAGCTTCTGTTTTAGTTCTGTGGAATGATTGTATCGAAGGCTGACCTGTGTATAAGCAGAATCATGTTCCTCTCCTTGTTGGGCAGGGTTGTGTGAAGGGCAAATGATATGGCATTAGGTTATAGCAATATCCACACAGGAATGGGTCCAACAAGATGGGAAGGGTGGCTTTGATGTGACTCATAACTAACCACTAGAAGCGCTTCATGATAACAGAGGTCAGTGCAGTAGTCACTGAGGCAGGATGCACTTGATATCTTGGGAACCCTGATCATGTTGGATGTCTCGAGGCCTGAGGGGTATTCAGAGCTTCAAAGTGGCCATAGAGAACAGGAGGCACTGACATCAGCTTGTGATGTGATTTTATGCTCAGTTATGGCCTGTGTATCCTACAACGTGTCCCAAAAAGAACTATGGATTGTTGTGCTTTGGTCCATTTTCATTTCCGTTGGTTTGGGAGAGCTTGGCTTTTGCTGCTTCATCTCTGATTTGAAAGGAACATGTCTTTTTAAACGGCATGTCGTATTTGCATACAAAAAACTACAACTCCTATGAAAACGTACATTTTAGCTTTAATCTTTGCTGTTAACTCACCTATTTGGTAATGTTGGTGTCATTTAACCTGCTGTGGTCTTTGGTATAAATCCCTGTTGAGACAAAATGAACAACACAAAATACTGTTGAGTAGTATGTTTCACAGCTGGATTTTGTCATTGGTGTATTTTGAATATGTAATTCTAAATTAAGTTTTCCTGTGCCTTTCAGGACCCAGAAATTATAATTCCTCTTTAGTTTTTTATTCAAAGTAAGCCGTACAATATTCAATTCAATTCAGTTATTTCGATATAGCACCAGATCATAACAAAAATTATCTCATAACACTTTCTATACAGAGCAGGCTAGACCGTACTCTTTATAATATTATTTACAGAGACCAACAGTTCCATCATGAGCAAGCACTTGGTGACGGTGGTGAGGACGAACTTCCTTTTAACAGGCAGAAACCTCGGAAAGACCCAAACTCATTGGTAGACAGTCATCCACCATGACTGGTTGAGTTAAAGAGACAGAGCGGGCCATTAACAATGTTCATCATTACACAGGACAAACACGCCCTGCTGGATGTGACACCCAAAGCAGTGGACACCCTGAACTACACCCAGTGGTACCCAATTGTCATCTTCTTCAACCCAGACAGCAAGCACGGCATCAAGGCCATGAGACAGAGGATTGTCCCCAACTCCAACCGTAGCGCCCGCAAACTCTACGAACAGGCCATCAAACTGAGGAAGACCTGCTCTCACTTATTCACTGGTACAGTTAACACACACAGTGTGTATTTGCTGTTTTTTGAGTGTGTATACTGAGATTGGATGGTTTTCTCATCCAGCCACCATTGATCTGAACTCAGCCAACGATGCCTGGTATGGCAGCGTCAAAGACTCCATCAGAGAGCAGCAGATGCAGGCTGTCTGGGTTTCTGATGGCAAGGTACATACACACACACACACACACACACACACACACACACACACACACACACACCATTATTTAACCAGAGATAACCAGATTTTACATCCCCCACATGTAAAGTATCTTTCAAATTATTCTGATGGGTGTTTCTGTTATTTTGTCCATCCCATTTATCTCAGTGAGCATAGACTAAATAACAGAGGACAACTCTGTATAACATACAGCATAACACCAAAATGATCAAAGCCTCTGCATCCAGTTGAATCAAACCTCTAAAATATTTTCAGCACAAAGAGTTTCATGAAGGATGATTTATTGTCTTAGATAACTAGGTGGAGTTAACTAGGTGGAGCTCTAAACTGCTCCATGTACAGTATAGCCTAGTTTGTTCTTATTCAGTCTCGTTAGTCTGTAGTAGAGTAACTGCCCCTCTATGTTCCTGTCATTTTCGTAGCAGCCACTTATGTGTGTGCTCTGAGCATGCTCACTGTGTGCCTTCCTACTTCCTGCCAGTAGTGCTCTACAGCTTGGCTCTGTTTGTCTTTCTTCTCTTTTGTTCTTGTGCTATCCGTCTGTCCATCCTTCCTGCCTGTACACCCAAGATCCACCATGTGTCTCTTCTAGCTGGAGGGAGTAGAGAGTGATCTGGACTGCCAGGATGTGGAGCGTTTGTCCTTCCTGTCCGCTGACTACCTCAGTATGGACAGCCGGCTGACCTCAGACCTGGATGACACAGCAGACGAGGCTGGGACCTACACCGACAATGAGCCAGATGTAGAGATGATGCACATCTCTGCCATCAGCCGCTCATCTGAACCAGTCACAGCTGAGGAGGTCAGAGTCAAACACACACACACACACCTACACACCCACACACACCCACACACTCACACAAATACAGCTAGTGTGCATTAAAATAATTTCATCAATTCAACTGTTTGTGTACATGAGTGACCTCCATAATGCTCACTGTACTGCTGTGCACCAGCAGCAACCTCTGACCTCAAACGTATCTTTTATTTAAGACTAGATCTGTGAATTATGAGTAAACTTTTAAATATATTTATATTATGTATTTATAGTATACATTTGAAACATATTGAATTATTGCTAGAATTGAATGAAACAGAATGAACAGAAGAGTAAAAAGTCACAGTTCAGTGTGAGATGATGAAAAAGCCTCTGCTTCTTCATGTTTCGTTTGAACTGTGACAGCGCGCACATCTCTCTGAATGATTCAGTTCACTTGTATCGCTCCAGATCAATTCCTTAACACACAGGAGGTAGGGATGGGAATCAAAAACCGATTCTTGTTGAGAACCGGTTCCCAGTGTTTCAATTTCTTGCAAATTTTGCAAACGATTCCCTTATCGATTCTACCACGCACGTTGCATAGCTTACACAAGCCACGCAATGTGGCTAATACTGCAAGTAACTAACTAACACTGCCTATCATGTTAGCACCATTTGCCTCATTGTAAAACCTGCTAATAGTAATGGTTAACGTTAACGTGAATACCTTCTCATGCGTTACATTTAGATGACCATCACGAGAGACAGAGTCTGACTGGCTCAGAGCCAGAGGCTGGCAGTACTCGCTCCAGTTCACGTCTACCTCTAGCTTCTCCTTTCACTGAAGCAGGGATGAGAAAAAGACGAATGTCACAGAGCAGTGACTAAGTTTGTGGTTAAAGGCTTACACCCATTTGCCACAGTAGATGCCCTTGAATTTCGGTTGGTGAATGTGTTTAATTGTATGCTACAGTAAGTCAGAGAATGTCAAAGTTGCATGTTTTCCTCTGAGTTAATCAGATGTTTCACTCAGTCATTCATTCACATCATATATTTTCTAGGGAGATGACAAAGATTCTCAACCCTAAGTACAAAGCCCCAAAAAGATGCTATGATGCTAATCGACCTGTTTGTTTTTCCAAATGAGAATCGATAAAGAACCGAATCATTAAGCAGAATCGAAAATGGAATTGGAATCATAAAAATCTTATCAATTCCCATCCCTAACAAGAGGTCAGTGTGCAAATACACGATAAGTGGACTGATAGGATCCATTTGGTTTGAGTGATTTTGTTATTGGCCCTCTGTCTGAGTCCTTAACTACAACAGGCATTTGGGATTCAAGAAGTCATACAGTTCTTTGGTAAATGAACCCTGGAGCTGAACTCCAACTGTCTCATTCATTGTTCCTGTTTAAATGTCTCTTTAATTACAATTTCTTCTAAAAATGTCTATATCTTTTTAGTACATTGATCATTATTTTCATTTTTTGTTTGATAATATGTATTTGATGAGGGAGATACCGGACACACCCTCTCACAAACACACAGCCTGATACACATGTCAGGGTGGTGCTGCCATCTGTAGTGCAGATAGGTGATTACAGCTCCAAGCTTGCCATGACAGGAAACTACATTTAGCAGTAGTTTGTGCTGAGTGTAAATATAATGATCAGCAGACATTTAATTCTGAACATTTTGTCATCTGACTTAAACCTGACACAAAGTCTAATACCACAAGGGTCAGTTATAAGTATTTCATTTTGGATAATCAACACAACAAATTGGAAACTTGGAAATAACCTACAACTTATGCCTATACCACACTGAATACATCTGATCTCATCAACTGAGTGTGACACACCAACTCCTGTCATGGTTGTGTGTGTGTGTAGATCTTGCGCAGGTACAGTCCAGACATCAGGAGTCGCATGAGGAAAATCAGCAGCCGGGAAGTCCTGAACAGGTGCAGCCCTCCACCTGTCTTCTTACCAGAAAACAAGGTGAGGGATAGCTACACACCTACACATACATTTACCTGCTGACTTCACATTTGTAGTTTTCTCTTTCTCATGTTGTATGTCATCTAAAATAAGCCAGATAACGGCGTGATGTGAAGATAGCTTATGGTGGATATTACAGATTAATATACTTTCATGGTCCTAGAAGAACCATTGTCTCATGTCTCCATCATGATCGCTTCTACTTCCTCATTCATACTGAATTTGACATTACTGTTGGAATGTAAAATGTTTACATTGTCATGTATGTTCCTCAGGAAGTCAAGGGAAATGAGAAAAACAATAATGATCCAGGATAGAAATAATATTGTAGTAAAATATAAAGGATTATAAACATTGTGTTGGACTGTAGCACTGGACACTGTATTATTGGAGTTTCTGCTTAGTACTGAACAACTGGACACCATCACTGTTTGCTGATTATGTCAGCTGTTATGCCTAGCCAGGCACTCTCTCTCTCTCTCTCTCTCTCTCTCTCTCTCTCTCTCACACACACACACACACACACACATTACAGTCTATAGTTAGTTAATGATTTGCTGCTGCTGTGCATCTGTGTCTCTCTATATCAACTCTACCCCGTGCTTGCTCATGGTGGAACAGTTACAGTCCTGTAGATAGTATTGTGGAAATGCGGTCTAGACCTGGGACCTCATGTACAAATACTTGCGTGGATTTCCCGTGGAGACTTGGCGTCACCTTCTAAACCTGAAACTGTTGCATGCACAAAAAATTCAGATGTATCCAAAGTGTGTGTATGCATGGATCCAAGCACTTTTCTTTTGTACATCCCAATCAACGTGGGAATTGGCGCACATGCAGATATGCCAAACTGCTCCCTGTTCACGCCCTATTTAAATATGCAAATCAATTTAAATGACCTCAGACCTAATTCCTCTCTGTCCAATCAGACCACATAATGAACAAAAGGAAAGAAAAGGGAATTTCTAGTGTCTGAGATAGAGCTTCTAGTGAATAAGAAGTGGAGACAGCGCCCAGGGAGATTATGTTTGGTGCCACAACAAACGAGGATAGATATGCGAAAAAAGAGCGTGGAGTGGGAGCATGTGTGGCAGGCTGTAAATGCTGTGAAATTCGAACTAGCTGCTTTTACAGGTTAAAAAGAATGGTCAGATCAAGGTGGAGGTGAAACGGAGGTTTCTGCCCACCTCAAGCATGACCGCAACAGGCGGAGGAGACGGTGGAGGAACTCTCCACCTTCGACAGAGAAGCGGCCTCTTTAGTGGGTGACACAGCTCTCACCTGAGTGATGGGGAGCCCACCAGATGAGGCAGAATACCAATACACCACTTAAATGAACCACACAATGAATGAATGCAAGTAGCGCGGCGGCTGTTTCCAACTACGCCCGCTTTTACTGACATGAATACTGAACACAGGAGACAATCAGGGGCTTGATAAGAAAGCTCTGTAGCTCTAATTTCTGTGAAAATAAAGAAAACCAAAAACATGACTACATATGCTTCACTTGTATCAGTATTTTCTGGGTGGCTTCGTGAATAAATAACATAGTGTGTCACCGCTGCATGCCCAACAACATTGCCATCGTGTGTAGGAGTCAAGCCGCGCTGGTATATGTTACCAATGTAGCCAGTTGTGAGTTAAGTGCAGCTGGAACTTTTTCTCAGCGCCCCCTGCTGAGAATATGTTCCGACTATGCTCTGATGTGCGTCACTCTGATGACTACTTGTTTTTTCACATCGCCAAATGAACAATAGCTGTAGAAACATGCGCGTGCGCCAACCATGAAGTTGGCGTAGGGCACCGCACATTTCTGATCATTTCAGGTTTGATACATCTGGGCATTGGCGTGGAAAAGGTATCACGCCACTTTTTTGTGCGTCACGCAACCTTTGTACATGAGGCCCCAGATCTGGGTTTAAAGTGTCATGGACTAACTTTTCTTATGATATGGCGCTATATAAATAAAATTGAATTGAGCACTACACTGTAAGAACTGTCTCTGTTCTGGGTCTAAGCTTCTCCTTGTTGGTCAGGTGGAAAAACTATCTCTGAGGATGACCGGTCCTCATGTCAGACTCCACCAGTCCACACCATCCAGCACAATCAACACCACCCTCCACCTCAAGCTCCAGCCAGTTATGATTCTCCCTCTAGCAGCAGCCCTGCCAGTAGCAACAATGATCCTCCACTCCACCCATCTCTCCGTTCAGCTGTGTCCTCCAGCCCCTGCCCCCTCCTCCGGCTCACCAACTCAACTACCCACTTGCGGCAAACTGTGACTCTTGGAGCGCCCCAACCCCTGTGAGCCAACTTCAGGAGCACAATGAGCTACCAGTTCATTCACCTGTGGCTCTGCCAAGTGTGATACTGGCGGTCTGTAGGCAGCAGAAAGAGACGGCAGAGGACAGCCTGTGGATGATCCATCCATGAAGTCCCTTCTTGAGGGAAGATCAAAGCCTTTGAGAAAATGGATCATACTTGAGCCCAAAAAGGATGCTACTGGACGTGCAGGAGGCACAGAATGCCAGGAAGCAGAGCATACCTCCAAACTGCAGTTTGCATGATGTGTTTTTGTTACAGATACTCTATCTGTAGGTGGACTACCCTATCAGCTCATCTGAATCTATTCAATTTATTTGTCACTTATAATCATAAAGTGTTTAACCACAATTGTATCCAAAGCTATTTTATGATTATAAGTGTAGCGTCAAATCAGAACAGAAGTTAGACCCAACAATTGCAGTGAAATGTGTTTCTGTGAGCTCCTACTATACATTCTTTATTGAACTAAATAATAATAGTTCATGGTAATAATAATAGTATATGCTAACAATAGCAATAGAGATATATAATCTCCGGCAGTGTCCTCATTTAGAATCCCTAGTATTGGTGTGAGGGTAAGCTCTTCCTGAGCCTCCTGAGTGCTGGTCACAGTGTATCAGAACCTTCTCTATTAAAACAGGAAAAAGGACTTTATCTGTGGTTGTGATCATAAAGATCCTCCTAGCCTTATTTTTGCAGCATCCAGTTACATCAGCACTTGACATGGAGGAGGGTGGGATGTTTCTTGGTTAGCTGTTCTGGGTGTAGTTCTGCTTTTTTTCCTGTAGTCTCTCTGCCTCCTCTGTTGCTCTTCTTACACCTTAGACTGCCCTTTATAAATGTCCTGTTGCCATATTGCAGACCTAGTTTTTAAGCTGTAGTGTGTGAGTTTATATGGCATCGAGATATTCGATAAATCACATAGTTTTCTGGTTGTGGGACAACAATTTTAAACTGTTGTTTCTGTTGTACAAATTAATTCAGACTCAACGAATCCATCAATGTCCTCAATAACACCAATTGTTGTGTCCTGGAGCATGCTCAGGAACTTGTTCATAGATTGCAAACTGCAGGGCAACCTCTAGTTAGTCTGTCCATTTCCTGAGTCCCCACATCACTGAGGACATGCAGTTTGTGTACATACTTAGATCCAATCACAATATTTGTTTCATGGTGGCTGGCACAGTTACACAATGGCTTGATGAAAAGGGCTCATCAAATGGAGGCAAAAGTGCAGACCAATTAAGTGGGAAGAAGAATAATGTTTCCCATGATGTGGAGAGAGAAAATACATAAATATATGACATCACATCTGAAGGGATGACTTCTGGCATACATTGTTATCAAATCAAATCAAATCAAATTTTATTTGTATGGCCCAAAGTCACAGAAACACAGTTTGCCTCTGAGGCTTTACAATCACCTGTACAGGTGACTTCCCTCTGTCCTTAGACCCACCGGTTGAGTGAAGAAAAACTTGCCCACAAGAAGCCTTTAACAGGGAAAAAGGTGGAAGAAACCTCAGGAAGAGCCACAGAGAGGATCCCTCTCCCGGGGCGGACAGGCGTGCAATGGATTAATGCGATGTACAAGAACAAATCAACACAAACATATATTGTACAGTACAATGAAATACAATAAATGATAGTATGATTACGGTAGCAGTGGAACACCTTGATAGAGTTAGAGAGGGGACACAGATGCACAGCAGCAGTGAAACATTAACAGACTATAAACTATAGGAGAGATGTGGTACTTAATTATGACAGTGATGCTATATATATAGTGGGCGTCAGCAACCAGACCACAGCAGCAGCCACGATCCACGAGAACCTGCTGGACTGAAACACAAAAACTCGGGGAAGAAGTTTAGTTAGTAACATGCATTGATAGTAATGGTGATGGGAGAGAGAGAAGGGGAGAGAGAGAGAAGAGAGAGAGAGTCGAGAAGACAGAGAGAGAGAGAGAGAGAGAGAGAGAGACAGAGAGAGACAGAAGAGACAGAGAGAGAGAGAGAGAGGGTTTTCAGTAAGGGAGATGTGACTGCATCTTCAACCATTACGATGCCTGGCTAGGCATAACCCAGAAAGACAGGCGGGGGTGGAGGAGTCCCCGGCGATCTGATCCTATGGCAGCATAACTAAGGGATGACCTGAGTCAGCCTAACTATAACGCTTTCAAAAAGGAAAGTCTTAAGTCTACTCTTGAGTGTTGACTGTGTCTGCCTCGAACCCAGAATGGTAGTTTGTTCCACAGAAGAGGAGCTTGATGGCTGAAGCTCTGGCTCCCAATCTACTTTTGGAAACTATAGGAACCACAAAGACCCAGCACTCTGAGAGCACAGTGGTCTAGAGGGGGTAGTGGGTACTATAGGCTCTTTTAGATATGATGGTGCCTGGCCATGAGAGCTTTTGTATGTGGAGAAGAATTTTAAATTCTATTAGACTTAACAGGTAGCCAGTGCAAGGAAGCCAAAATGGGAGAGATGTGATCTCTGATCTTGGTTCCTGTCAGAACAGTTCAGCAGCATTCTGAATTAGCTACCTGCAAAGACCTAGAGACTTTGTTTGAGCAGCCTGATAACAAAGAGTTGCAATAGTCCAGCCTAGAAGTAACAAATGCATGGACTAGTTTTTCTGCATCGCCCAGAGACGCGTCGCGTCTGATTTTGGCAATGTTGCGTAAATTGGAAAAGGGAATGCAGTCCTCGAAATTTGTTTTATGTAATTAAAATGTGACATATTATTAAAGATTTAATGAAAAGAGTATTCCACCATGTGAAACACATATGTACAAAACAGTTCCTCTTTAAAGGTCCAGTGTAGGATTTAGTGCCAACTAGCAGTGAACTTGCAGACGCTGTAACCAAATGAATACTCTCCATGTTTCATTCTCTCTTTCCAAGTATGTGGAAGAACTCTGGCTGCAAACACATAAAAAAGCAAGGTCATATCTACCGTAATTTTCAGACTATAAGCTGCTACTTTTTTCACGCACTTTGAACCCTGTGGCCTATACAACGGTGCGGCTATTTTACTGGCTTATGGCCCACCCGGTGCACCCTCTAGCAGTAAACACAAAAGTGAGACAGATGTGGGGAAAGATTATGCGCCAAAGAAGACACTAGTTTTGATTTTGATTTTGAACTGTCATTTTGCACATCATGCACACACCTCATCATGGAAAACAAACACAAAGAAATGCCTATGATGCAGCTTTTAAGTTAAGGCAATCAATGAAGAAAAGGAAAATAGAGCTACTACGTATATCATCCCATGTTCATCCGTGTTGGCCGGCGTGTTGGTGCCATGCTGCCGATTTTCAGGCACAGTTTGAAAAAGTCGTCTTAAATTAAGAAGCTAATTTTGTACCCGACTTTCTGTGTAAATATCTCGTATTTATGAAAACCTGCAGCTTATATTCAAGTCGACATATATGTACAAAATGTGACACTTTTAAAATTTGAAGGCTGGTGCGACTTATATTCAGGTGTACTCAATAGTCTGTGTCGACTCAGGGCTACTGTAGAAAAATGGAAATCCACTCACTCACAAAAAACACAGAAATAGATTCTTATGCTCAGGTTATCATACACTAATGGAAACGTACTAATTAATATTTTATTCAATTCCTGCCAATAAATACCTTTAAAATAGCGATTAGTGCACAAATTGCTTTAAATTATTTGCTCAGGTTTCATTAATAAGAGTTTATTATTTAACAGATCCTTTTCATATAACAAGATCTTTTTATATAATGACATCTGTCTTATTGATACTACATAAAGTACCACTGCTCTTTATCTAACTATAAGTTTTATTGAGAAACTTTTTTTAAGATTATGTTTTTGGCCTTTCCAAGCTTTATTTTTGATAGAGACAGCT
This sequence comes from Protonibea diacanthus, assembly GCA_028641955.1. Classification (NCBI taxonomy): domain Eukaryota; kingdom Metazoa; phylum Chordata; class Actinopteri; family Sciaenidae; genus Protonibea; species Protonibea diacanthus. Next base: position 494,047 of record CM053985.1, read on the forward strand.
GAAGAATGACAGGAAATGTGGGAGAGGGACGGGAATGACATGCGGGGAAGGGTCTGAATTAGGGACTCGAACCCAGGCCAGCCGCCGTGAGTCTTCGCACATGGGGCGGCCGCTCCACCGACTGAGCTAAACACCACCCCTTGAGAAACTGTTTTAATAACACAGGAGTTTATCTGTTATATCACAAAAGGTTCTACATAAACATATTTCATAAAACATGAAAGTGTTCTCACTATAACATGGCAAGGTATTCATTAATGAGAAGACACTGCAGCTGACACTGACAAGAAAAACTCTTTTTACATTTCAGTTTGATTTCAGGCTTTTACAGAGACACGATGAATGTACTATCATACTATTTGTCTATCATCTACATCCATAAAAGATTTTGTTAAAACAAGAACACTTTTGTTGATAAGATTTATTTACTTTTTATGACATGTTGGCACTAATACCCTGTGGTAATGTAAAACATCTGCTTGTGTTGTGTTTGTAGAGGGTTGCACTCTCTCATGTTGAAGACACTACTGATGGGAACAACAATTGTAAAATAATTGGCACTGTGAATGATGCAAAGTGTATGTAAAACAGGTTTCTGTCTCCAGTTTGTAATATATCAACTGGCAGAATAACGTCTGCTGTGTTTCTGGTGATAAAGGGTCACTGGTTTGATTCCCAGTTCCCCCTGTCCAGCTCAAGGGTCATTGAATTGTAATGAATTTAATTGAACTGAAGTCTGTTCTGTTGTGTTTCCAGTTGGAAATTTCTCAGAGGCACCCAGACATCTATGCTGTTCCTGTGAAGACAGCCAAGCTGGATCACAGTCGCCCACAGCCTATCGGGTAGGCTCACTACTGCCATACAACTGTTTCCAAGCTCTGCTGTGAGTGTGTTTGTCAATGTGTCTGTGTCTCCGCGGTTTGCTCAGTTCAAAACAAGAAGGAAAAGCTTGGGGTTAGGCTAAAGGTGATACTGCTTCCAATGCAACATGCAGTGTACAGTAACAGCACAATAATTAAATAGAAGTTACTCAGTGACATCTATCTATTACCATTATGGAAAAGTCAGAGGATCACCAAAGTCATCAGAATATATCCTCTTGGGACCTTGAATATCTGAAGCAAATTTCACACAAACCATCCAACAGTTGTCGAGATACACTGTCCGTCAAAAAAAAAAGTCACCACCTGGATTTAACTAAGCAAATTGGTAAAAGCCTTCCATTGGATAATTACTGCACTGATTAATATGTTTCAGCTAGCAACAAGTTATTTAACCCTAGCTGATGCTGTGAGTAGCATCTCCTTTCTTAAACAACCATGTCAGAAGACATATCCAGTGGTCATGGAAAGGATATTAATCATTTTCAGAAGGGTCAAATTATTGGCCTGCATCAAGCAAAGAAAACAACTAAGGAGTTCACTGAAAATACTCAAATCTGATTAAGAACTGTCCGACACATTATTAATACCTGGAAGGATAGTGATGAAACATCATCTTGGGCACATCAGGGAGAGAATAGAGGTGGATGAAGTGATACTCCCATCATCCCTAGTGCCCACCGTACAAGTCTGTGGGGGCGCAGTTGGTCAGGTCTAGGTTCTGCAATGTTATGTCCCCAAAGCATGAGGTCAGCTGACTACCTGAATATAGTGAATGACCAGGGGCCTCACGCAAGTACGAATACTTGCGTGGATTTCCACGTGGAACTTGGCGTACGCTTAAACCCAGAAATGCACAAAAAAATCCAGATGTATCAAAGTGTGTGTACGCATGGATCCAAGCACGTTTCTTTTGTACATCCCAATCAACGTGGAATTGAGCGCACATGCAGATATGCCAAACTGCTCCCTGTTCATGCCCCCATTTACATATGCAAATCAATTTAAATAGACCCCGGACCTGAGATTCACCTCTCTGTCCAATCAGATTCATGAATAAATAACACAGGTGTCACCGCTGCATGTAACAATATTGCCATTGTGTAGGAGTCAAGCTGTGCTGGTATATATATACATTTTTACCAATGTAGCCAGTTGCGAGTTAAGTGCAGTTTTTTTCTCAGCGCCCCCTGCTGAGAATATGTTCCTGCGGCTATGCTCTGATGTGCACGTCACTCTGATGACTACTTGTTTTCACATTATTAACAGTTTCCCAGCATCACCTCTAAGTGTCGCCAAAGGAACAATAGCTGTAGAAACGTGCATACGCCAGCCATGAAGTTGGCGTGGGGCACCGCACATTTCCACGGTCATTTCAGGTTTGATACATCTGAACGTGAGCGTGGAAAAAGACGTACGCCACTTTTTTGTGCGTATGCAACCTTTGTACATGAGGCCCCTGGTCTTTATTCACTGATGGCACGGGCATATTCCAAGATGACAATGCCAGGATTCGTCTGGCTCACATTGTAAATGAGTGGTTCAGGGAGTATGAGACAATTTCAAGTCAATCCATTAGAAGTTCAATGTCTGTGCCTAGAATATAGAATATTTCATTGCAATCTATCCAGATCTATGCAATCTGGACCAAAGTTGTGGACTGACTTTACCAAATTGTCAATCAGACAAATACAAATACAAAGTGTTGCCAAGACTAGTGAAGCTCAAATTAGACTGGAAGTGAGGCAGGACTGAGGGCTCATATTTTCTGTGTCCTTCCAGCTCCAGCTCCGGTCCTGAATCCCTGACCCTTTTATCCTCCAAGGAGGGAAGTCCCTTCTACACCAGTGAAGAGGAAGCAGTGGCAGGATACTACACTGCAGACTCCTACCAGTACCAAGACACTGAACTGTAGGACCAGCACACAGCAACTGTGCCCGTCCTCAGCTTCCTGGACATACATGTTCACATGCACTGCATATGCAGTCTATTTACACACTTACCATTCCATCATGCTCTGCACAAGTAATATGTTGACTTTGAACTGACTTGCTTCTTTATTGAGGGGAAAAAACTGCATTTTTTTCCTTCAAGGAAGTTAAAGCAATCTGTACTATCCATCTGGATAGGAATACACTGTCTTCACTTGACTTTTTATGTTGTTTTTAATTTTTTTTTCTTACATAACACTTTTAATGGTCAAAGCTGAGTAACTAGGAACCACCTGTTTTCTTGCCTATGCAACTCTTCAGTTTGTGCACAGCAACTGAAATCTATTGCCACAAGTTTTGCCCTCACAAAAACCTCAACAAACCCAAAGCCCACAGTGCGCTTTATCATATCTATCCCCTGCTTTTTTAAAGCTCCTATTATTGCCAGGTATAATCAACAAAAGTTACGTATATATTATTACATATAGCCTATATAACTAAAGTAAAGTGTTTATACTCTGTCTTTGCATTCCTTTGTATATGACAATGCCTGTGTATACATACAGTGTACATATATATATATATATATATATATATATATATATATATACTAGTAACTCTGGAATTTGTTAAAAATTTTTTGAAGTGCCTTTTACTTTCTTAGTCCCATGAGGTTTGGGTTGTCGTTCCTCTGCCCCTCAGCCATCCAGCCGTAAACCTCTGCTGCTGTCAAGCTTAAAGAGAAACCAGGGAATCAGTGACACCAATACCTTAATACTGTCCCAACACACTGTACTGTCTGTTGTCACTTCAGTAACAAAACACACCCACAAAAAATACAGTACACACCCTGCACCTGCAGTCCTGTGTGCCATGTGTAAGAAAAAAAACACTGTCTGATATGATAGACGAATATGAGTTTAACGCCACTTTGAAATTTTAAATTGAGATATTTAGACTTGTTGCAAGCTGTAAAGGCCCAGTCACTCCAGCAAAAAACAGCCAAATTTTGTGACAAAATCAGTTAACTTCAATGGAATTGGCACAATCAGGGAAGCTTGTAGGGCTGAAGTAAATATGCACAAATCCTTCTGGTCAAGTTCAGTTTTGGTGTACTTTAACATTAAGGAACAAAGCGCCAGAGAGTTTAAAAAAAGGAAGCTGTCTAACTATTTTGCACTTTTATATAACCTCTTCTGTCAGAGAATAAACCGCTCCACAAAAGCGGCATGTATTTTAGACAGCTATATGAAAAAGTCAACAAATATGTCACAATAAACTTTCTAAATCTATCGTTCTGTTAGTGACCATGCTCAAGAGCTTGCTAAACTCAGTTAGCCAGTTAGCAAGCTACCTTAGAAGACCTCTTAGGACTTGTGATGTTAGAACAGTTGGAGGCTTTCAATGAAAGAAAAGTTCTGGTTTTATACATCTTTGAACTTCCACAGTGGAAAGATTTTGCCATACTTTCTAAAGGTTAACTGCTATTAAGATTAGTATTAGTAGTGACTAATATCTTTGAATACAGCAATATTACTGAAAACAGTCCAATCACTGAGCTTAAATAGGCCACAAACTCAAGTGAGACGATAAAGTAAGTTAGTAAAATTATTACCTAAGCTGTCTCAAATTGGCACCAACACTGACTCAGCACTTTTTTCTTAATATGTCTACCTTAGCTTGCCAGCTACAGTAGTTTGCCAACTAATTCTGTAAGTAATCACCGTCACCAAGCTTCCAACACAACTGTTATTAGGAGGTTCATCGAATTTTGCTGTGCCACTTTCTGGTGTGACTGGGCATTAAGATTTCTTTTTCTTACTTTTGCCATCTTTGGTGCTCAGCATTCATTGCTGTGCCGTGCTTTGCACTGTACATCCCAGTCACAAATGATTGGACAGTCTTAATTGTATTGTATGGCCAGTAGTGTGATGTTGATTTCTGCAAGTGGCACCCTCTTCTGTCTGTTTAGTCATGGTGGCTATCACTGCCTATGCTAAAGCCCTACAAATAATGAAGTTGGTAATTATAACTATAAATATATTTTTCTTATTGTCAACAAATCCAATGTGCAGATATGAACCAACAATGAATGAATCCTACTAACAAGTATTATCTGTGTACCATTACAAACGATACAAACCTACCAGACACCAGGAGAACAGCAAAAGTAGAAACTTTAAGCAGGCTGAATATTTTTTGTGTTCTATCAGTCATCCACAGTGTGGAGCAAAACACAGTTATACACCCAGAAGCAAACCTGTGATAGATGAGTTGAATTCAGAAATCACATTTGCTAACCTACAGAGACAGTCCCAGTTTTGACTGGGAGTGTGTGTCCTGTCAACATCTGTCTGTGGTGGAGGCACTCAGCTGTCTTTGTTCTGGGTTCCATCATGGGTGTGGATGAATGGTGTCCCACATGTTTCAAATATGTTTGATTGTAGTATATCTCAGTTCACTCTTTACCTCCACACGAGTTGCAAAGTGCTTGCTCTCAGAATCCAAGTGCTAATGAGTGATACTGTTCTGTGTCATGGCAGAGAGTTATATTACAAATGAGATGGAGCGTATGAGAAGACTATGTCTGCTGAGTTTTTCCATATTTTCACCTTGTAACACCAAATAAAACAAAAAAGTCTTAACCACATGTGTAGTGTACATACTGTTATCATTTTCACAAACAACTACCTGCTGATTAAATGAAGACAGAACTGAGGCCTCTTATTAACTTCACATGACCATTAGAATGCATTTTCACTTCAAGGGCTGTGGATTCTGACCCCATGTCTGACATTATATCAGTCTACAAAGGCACTGATGAATAAAATCAAATGAAAACAAATTTTATTTGTATAGCCCAAAGTCACAAAACACATTTTGCCTCAGAGGGCTTTACAATCTGTACAGGGAGTGACACCCTCTATCCTTAGACCCTCGGTTCGAGTGAGGAAAAACACAGAGGAGGGATCCCTCTCCCAGGATGGACAGACGTGCAATAGATGTCACGTGTACAGAACAAATCAACACAAACATATTGTACAATTACAATGAATGATAAAATGATTACAGTGGCAGTGGAACCTGTGATATAGTTAGAGAGACACAGATGCATAGCATCAGCAAATCATTAACTAACTATAAACTGTTATGGAGGTATGGTAACAATAATGACAGTAATAATATATGTAGTGGACGTCATGCAGGACCACAGCAGCAGCCATGATCCACGAGAACCTGCTGGACGAGAGAGCACAGAAACTCCAGGGAAGAAGTTTAGTTAGTAACATGCATTAACATGCATTAATGAGACAGGTATGTTTACAGATGGTGTGTGAGAGAGAGAGAGAGAGAGAGGGAGGGGAGGGCAGGGAGGGTGGGGGAGTCCCCCGGCAGTCTAGTCCTATGCAGCATAACTAAGGGATGACCTGAGTCAGCCCGAACTAAGCTCTATCAAAAAGGAAAGTCTTAAGTCTACTCTTAAAGGTGTTGACCGTGTCTGCCTCCTGAACCCAGAACGGTAGTTTGTTCCACAGAAGAGGAGCTTGATAGCTGAAAGCTCTGGCTCCCAATCTACTTTTGGAAACTATAGGAACCACAAGGAACCCAGCATTCTGAGAGCGCAGTGTTCTAGAGGGGTAGTAAGGTACCTGCCTGACCATGAAGAGCTTTGTATGTAAGGAGAAGAATTTTAAATTTTATTCTTGATTTAACAGGTAGCCAGTGCAAGGAAGCCAAAATGGGAGAGATGTGATTTCTGATCTTGGTTCCTGTCAGAACAGGTGCAGCAGCATTCTGAATTAGCTGCAAAGTCCTAAGAGAGCAGCCTGATAACAAAGAGTTACAATAGTTCAGCCTAGAAGTAATAAATGCATGGACTAGTTTTCCGCTTGAAACACAGTGTGTCTGATTTTGGCGATGATGCGTAAGTGGAAGAATGCAATCCTCGAAATTTGTTTTATGTGAACATTAAAGGACAAATCCTGATCAAAAACAACTCCAAGATTCTTTACGGTGGAGCTGGAGGCCAGGGTGAGCCCGTCTAAAGTAACTAAGTCTCTAGAAAGAGAGTTTCTGAGGTGTTTGGGTCCAATTACAAGAACTTCAGTTTTGTCTAAATTTAACATCAGGAAATTGTAGGTCATCCAACTTTTTATATCCTTAAGGCATGCTTGGAGTTTAGTTAACTGATTGGTTTCATCAGGCTTGATCGATAAATATGATTGTGTGTCGTCAGCATAACAATGAAAATGAATTAGTGATTCCTAATAATGTTCTCTAGAGGAAGCATATATAAACTGAATAGAAGTGGTCCTAGTACAGAACCTTGTGGGACACCGTGACAAACTTATGCATGGAGGATTCATCATTGACGTGAACAAACTGAGATCGATCTAAGAAATACGACTTAAACCAGCTTAGGGCAATTCCTTTGATGCCAATTTGATGTTCCAGTCTATGTAAAAGAATCTGATGGTCAATGGTGTCAAATGCGGCACTACGATCTAACAGGACAAGTACAGAGATGAGTCCTTTGTCTGATGCCATTAGGAGGTCGTTTGTAACTTTGACTAGTGCTATGATGCACTCTAAATCCTGACTGAAAATCCTCAAATAAACTGTTCTTATGGAGAAAGTCACACAGCTGATTAGCTACAGCTTTCTAGTATCTTGGAGAGAAAGGGAAGGTTTGATATCGGCCTGAAATTGGATAAAACCTCTGGATCTAGAGTGGGCTTTTTAAGAAGAGGTTTAATTACAGGACTTTATCTTGATAATAAAGACAGATTAATCATATCCAATAAAGAAGGGCTAACTAGAGGTAAAACATCCTTGAGCAGCGTGGTTAGGATGGAGTCTAAGAGACAGGTTGACACTTAGATGAAGAAATTATTGAAGTTATTTGATGAAGGTCGATGGGAGAAAAACTTGCTGTATCAGAATGTAGATCAGTGTCTGATGAGGGCAAGAGGTGATGAATTTTGTCTTTAATAGTTATAATTTTATCATTAAAGAAGCTCACGAAGTCATTACTAGTTAGACCTAAAGGAATAGATGGCTCAGTAGAGCTGTGGCTCTCTGTTAGCCTGGCTACAGTGCTGAAGAGAAACCTGGGGTTGTTCTTATTTTCCTCTATTAATGAAGAGTAATAGGCTGTTCTGGCATTATGGAGAGCCTTCCTGTATGTTTTAAGATTATCTTGCCAGACTAAATGAGATTCTTCTAGTTTAGTGGCATGCCATTTGTGTTCAGATTTATGTGCTTCTTGTTTTAAGTTACGAGTCTGCTATACCATGGTGCTAACCTCCTCTGTTTAATTATCTTCTTTTTCAGAGGTGCAATAGAGTTGAGAGTTGTTCATAATGAGCCTGTAGTACTATCAACAAGATGATCTATTTGTGAGGGGCTAAAGGAAGCAGACAAGTCCTCTGCTACATTGAGACATGGCATTGAATTCAATACTGAAGGAATCACTTCCTTAAATTTGGCTACAGCACTATCAGATAAACATCTGCTGTAGGAGTTTCTGCAAAAAGGCTTATAGTCCAGTAATATGAACTCAAAGGTTATTAAAAAATGGTCAGACAGAAGATTCTGTGGAAAGACTATTAGATGATCAATTTCAATGCCATATGAGAGAACAAGATCAAGAGTGTGGTTCAGACAATGAGTCGGTTTATTTACACTCTGACAGAAGCCCTTTGAATCTAATAAAGAGATAAACGCAGTACTAAGACTATCATTGTGGTTGTCCACATGAATATTAAAATCACCTACAATAATTACTTTATCTGTTTTAAGGATCAAGCCTGATGCAAATTCTGCAAATTCGGATAAAAATTCAGAGTAAGGGCCAGGAGCTCGATATACTGTAACAAATAGAGTTGGCTGTAATGTTTTCCAGGTTGGGTGAGTGAGGCTAAGAACAAGACTTTCAAATGAATTCTAATTTAGTTTAGGTTTAGGATTTATTAAAAGACTTGAGTCAAATATGGCTCCAACTCCACCACCTCGACCGTATTACAATGACTGGGAGGAGTGGATTCATTTAAGCTAACATATCCATCCTCCTGCAGCCATGTTTCAGTGAGACAAAATAAATCAATATCATAATCAGATATTAATTCATTGACTAAAACAGCTTTAGAGGACAAGGACCTGATATTCAAGAGTCCACATTTAAGTCTCTTTGGACTGTTGGAGATGTTGATTTAATTTTTATTAAGTTTTTATGATGAACTCCTCTTCTGTTTGTTTTATCTTTAAATAATGTAGGTGGACGGGGGACAGACACAGTCTCTATACTAAAGGACTGGGTGGGCAGCTGCTCTAATGGAGGCGCAGAGAAGCGTGTAAGACTGCAGCTCTGCTTCCTGGTCTCAACTCTGGGTTGTCACAGTTTTGGTCGACTAATAAACTTGGCCATATTTCTAGATATGAGAGCTGCTCCATCCAAAGTGGGATGGATGCCGTCTCTCCTAATCAGACCAGGTTTTCGCCAGAAAGGTGTCCAATTATCTATGAAGCCCACATCGTTTGCTGGACACCACCTCAACAGCCAGGAGTGAAATGACGACATGCGGCTATACATGTCATCACTGGTCACATTGGGCAGGGGTCCAGAGAAAACTACAGAGTCCGACATTGTTTTGGCGTATGCACACACCGATGAAAATAATTTTAGTGACTTTAGTAACCGGGTGTCATTACCACCAACGTGAATAACAATCTTACTGTATCTATGTTTATCTTTAGCCAGCAGTTTTAAATTAGACTTGATGTCGCCCGCTCTGGCCCCCGGGATGCTTTTAACTATGGATGAAATAGATGATTATAGCAATAAATCTTTTAATATAAAGGTTGTGATCATATTAAAAGTGGGATAGGAAATTTTTTCTGGAGCATTTTTTACCATATTTCTTGAAAACCTCTTCACAACCCCACTGCAGCCAGTAAAATAGAAGGTTTGTCAAAAAAACTAAATTTAGTTTTAGTCCAGTCTAGAGGGTGAAATCATGGGAAAACACAGTTGAATCACGTTGATGAAGCTGCGCATTATGATTGAATCCTGACACGTCCATCAAACTTCAGTCTGCTTCTCCCTCCCCCTCTGTGCATTCACCCATTCGTGAACGAATAGAGACCCTTCCATTACTTTGAAGGTGTGGTTTCGAGGGGAGGTCTGAAGAAAAGGCATGGGTGTGTATTTTCAAAATATAGCTTGCTGGAACTGTTTTCCCAACATCTCCTACCCCACCTTTAATATGGATTTTAATAAAAGCATATAAGGCCATACCTTTTTTTCTTCTCTTGTACCCGAAAGCCTGCAATTCTACTTTCTAGCTGGTTTATACACTTGAATTTCAGTTGACATTCTTTCCATCTTTGCTTTTTGGCTCAGAAGAGGGTTATTTAATTTGGGCGTTCAAATGCAGCCTACAGTAGAGAGAAGTGTATATTTAAATTGTTAGGGTTTAGCTGAAAACAGCAGTCATAAAAACAGTACTAGCAGGAGGCAATATATATTGTCTAAATACAGGCATTTAGACATACAGATTTCAAGTGTGTGTCTGTAATGTTCACAGCTGTGAAAGTGTTGGTTAGTATTGAAATCTTTAGATACTGCGCCACAATACTACATAAATATCTGCAATAAAGTAAAAAAAATAAAATAAAATAAAGTCTGCATATGCCACTATTAAAAAAAAACACAGGTAAATACTGGTCAGATGGAGGGCCAAAAATAACCTTAACATTGCTGAACACAGTGAACCCATTCCTGCCTCGGGCAGAACAGGTAGGTAAAAGCAGTACTTATTGAGTCAGTAAACAGAACATAATCAGACTGGCAACAAACTTCCAAGTCAAAAAGAGATTAAATAAAAAAACAGCAAGCAGGATAACAAGACAAACAAGAATAGGGTTGAAGCACTACAGCGGGGAGAGCAAAGTGAAAGTAGAATGACTAAAGTAAATGTGCTTAGCAGCAGATGTGGTGGAAGGGCTGCAGAGGTAAGGTGATGAGGAAAGGTCAGAACACAGTGGGGACTCCTGTAGGACAGGGAGGGAATGCCAAGCTCTAAAATGACAGGAGACAATGTGAAAATGGGTAAAAGGGGCAGAGAATTATGGCTGAAAATGAATTTTAAAAAATTAATTGGCTGTAAATATAACTACAAAAAACCATCACTAATACCATTTTACCAAATAGCATTGCCATGTGTCATTTCATGGAAAACTGTAAAAACTGTTTCAGTACTGTGAGCATATATCCCAAAACTACCTTGGTTTGTTAGCAGCACGGGGAAGTGAGAATAAGTTTTTTTTAAGTTAGTGGAAGCAATCATTTAAGTACATAAATACAAACGATACAGTATTGACTTCTTACACATTGTTTATGTCAATCCAACTGTCCACAGATACCTAGGTATTAGAAAAGCACAGTATGTGGGATCACTTTCACACAGACTTCATGTAACAGTATACTGCATGTGTCTTGAATTATGCTAGTTTATTACCATATATAAGTTTTATGTATAACATAAAAATGAACATGAACAGTTGCTTGAACAGTTTCAAGCAACAAAGGCCCACAAGATGCCTCGCAGCATGTTAATGAGAGTTGTTTGATAATGTGCAGGTGTGTTGTCAGCAGAGATAGTGATAGCAGGTAAACAGTCAGTACAAGGCCTGCAGACACAGCACGGTCAATGCTGTCACATGAGCTTCAAGAGCAACACACATAACTGAAGACTGATCCACTGCTGCTGGACATTTGAAGGTTACACGTGATTCATATCCAGGCAGCTATAAACACTTTTCACACTAGTATAAAAAATACTTCATAGTGGAGCTGCAATGCAATGTGACACAATCTGCTTCTCTACTTCTACCCAGCCCACCTCACCTCCTTAGATGCACATTTTCATTTGATTCTTCAGTAACTGTTCAGCCCAAATACCATAGACACTGAAGGCATGTCCATATCCACACAAGTACAGCCCTTAAAGGCTCTAAGAAGTTTTTCTTTGTGCTTGCTCGTGGTGGAAATTGTTGAGTCTCTGTAAATAACATTATAAAGAGTACAGTCTATATGGAAACTTCTGTTCCGATTTGGTGCTATATACATAAGATTGTATTCCTTTGACCAGGATGTGCATATACCTAAATAAACCTTAGCACACGACATCATCACACACTCATGGGAATAATTTTTGCAAATGTGTTTTGGAGTTTTCTCAGCAAAGACCTGTGTTTAACAGTGAGGAGTTGTAACAGGCTACAGCTTTTGTTCCAGCAGTGTCTTTATTATTCAATAATATTATTTAATATCAATAATAATTTAATAAAGTTTCCTGCACTAAGGAAGCAATATGGTTGATAGCACCAAAGGTAAGTCATTTATAGTTTAAGATTAGGCTTTCCATATCATTAGGAAAAATAAGAAAACAAAATAAATACAGTATCTCCAGAAATGTCTGCTTTTCAAAAGGTTCCTTTAATATTAGAGTTTAGTTACAATTTCAAAGATACAGAAAACCGTCTGATGACAAAATGAGGTCAGAGCATTCCTTCATTCACTTTGGTATATTCACATTCTTTGTGAAGTTTAGTCAAACTAACTGATCAGTCTGTGCTTTGACCTGTGGTGATGCCTTCTTCTGGGCCATGACAGCTCATTTTATACCAATGACAAAGATTGTATTCATTTCCAAATACAACATAGTGGGATGTGGTCGTGGTGGTAGGGGGCAGAATAACCCCTCTCTGAGTGGAAGACAATTGAGAGTAAATGTAAGAAAGTGTATTAAACACGTGCGTGGAACCGTTTATAAAGCCGAGTCAGTGTTTGGTAGATTTCCAACATGTCGTCCTGTCTGTCTGTTTACATGTCACACATGGTCTCATGCTCTGCCCCTCCCCCGCCCTGACTTTTCTCAGCCTCCTGCCAAAATATGTGAAAGTCAATCCAAGCCGTGCCGTTCAGCGAGCATGTTATTTAAAACTGGACACCATCATGGCAGGGGCACCGAGCAGCTCCACTCAGCCCAGCGAGGATCCACCCTTTAGCCGGTGAAAACGAGCCTTCTCCGACAGATTCTTTGTTTTTCGTCCAGTCGAAATGTCTCTCCCGGTGGTGCTGCCGGGGTCTTGCTGTCCGGTTACCGGGGCTTCGCAGCTTGCAGAGGCGTCTTACCGAAACCGACCCCGTGGCTTGTCTGCCTCTTCCCGGTTCGCCGGCGGTGGCTCTCGACTGTTGCTGCCCGGGCGGCCGCTGCTCTCGCTGGGCTTGTTGCAACTGCTGCTCGGCGGCTCCATGGTGGCGCTGTCCTTTGGAGCTCTGTCACTCAGCAACTCACCCCCCATCCGAAACTCGTGTCCCTTCTGGGCAGGATCCTCGGTAAGTGAACCACCATCTTCGGTGTGCATGGCATTTTATGTTTTATGACAGTGTGCCTCCAGTATCAGCTAACAGTATCACAGTAACAACACTCAGTTTGTATATGCACAGTGCACACAGTGATGTGCGTTAGCTGCACACAGGGAGCTGTTTTTATAGCCCTCGTTACCATTTTAAAAACGGAAATGACGACAGAAAAATGCATGCGACAAAAGCAAATGAAGTGTAGGTCCTTTGACTATGAACCATTCAGGATATTATTATTATAAATATTCTATCTCTGTAGAGGAGAACCTGTCAGGACTGAGAGGTAGTTTGTGTTGATCTGTGCAGAGCTTGAGTCAGTCTACCTCACTTCTTAACATAACACTGAACCATACTCACCAAAGTAGCTGATCAGAATTTGGATCACTGCATTAACACAACGAGTCCATTAGCAAACCAACAGGCTTTTATTTTGAAGAGAAAACAAAAAAGTGAATGGCATAATAACACACTTCCTGTCCATCCATCAGTTTACAGTCTTGTTTTTCTGTGCAACAAGGGAATATTTTCTTTGGGTGGAGTCAATTTCATTTTGACCTCCAGTGATAAATATTAATGTCTCACTTATGTCAAAAACACTTTGAACACAAGTCAAATGTTAAGGTTTATTTTTGAGCTCAGCATTTAGACACTTGAATATTTGCTTGTAACCGGCTCACAAACACTTTTTGTGCTGTACCATATTTTGTATTTGTTTTTTTTCCATTTTTATTTTTATATGAAATAGCAATACAAGAAAAACATGCATGGTTTCATGAACCTAGCTTCCAGTCTATGTGCAGAGCTAGCTAAACACATCCTGGACAAAGTGATCCAAACAAAGCTCAAAGCAAAGCAAAAATGTTGGGCTATTCTTTTTCATTGGCTCAAACACAAAGACAGCTTTGTAACTGCCATCCTTCACAGTTCAAAACATTTTATGACCACTAATTGAATAATGTGGCATTAAATACAAATCACATGTCTGTGGTGAATGAGGAATTCTTGTTTGTGTCTCTGGAAATCCCCCTCTTGACACAATATCTCATCCTGCTGCTCCTCCAGCCTTTGGAGAAGATTCAATTCCCTTACCTCTTGCTTGTATTATATATCTCCATGAATTCAAATCTGTTAAAGGATAAAACCTATCACTGTCCAGACTCTGCTGATGCATTTCTGTGTTTCACATGGTGTGTATGTTGTATGTATGTTGTCCTTGAGTGTGGCAGTGATTCTAGCAGCAGAACATGGCAGTTGGCGAAGTGAGAGGAGGAAGCTGTAAATCTGTAGTAGTGAAGGCTGAAATTATTTAGTGATGCGTACAATCCTGTTTGCAAAAGGTTTGCACACTGTGTAAAATGTAAAATGGGTTTTTGAACTGTGTGCTGATAACAAGCCGGATGGTCCCTCTCCTTTTTAGCCCAGAGGACGCAGCATCCATGATTTCCAAACAGAATTTCACATTTGAACTCGTCAGACCACAGGACAGTTTTAAGTCCATCTTAAAGAGCTTAGGATCACAGAAGGTAACTGCGTTTCTGGATCTAGTTCACATAGTTTCCTCTTTGCATGGTGGGAGTTTGAGCTGTCATTTGTGGATGCAGAGATGAACTGTGTTCATCACTGTGAACTGTGTTAAGTCATCCTCAGCCCATGCAGTGATGTCCACGACAGAATCCTGTCTGTTTTTGATGCAGTGCCGTCTGGAGGCCTGAAGCTAACGGCCATCCAATATTGGTTTTCAGCCTTGTTCCTTTATATATTATTCTTCAGTTGTTGCACTATCATTTGCCAGCACAGTCTTTCACAAGGTGGTGAACCACTCCTTTAGACCCAGTCGTGTTACTCACTGTTGCCTCATTCATGGTGAGATGTTCCACCAGGAGTTTTCTTTGAGCATTTCAAAGTCTTTTGTTGACCCTGGCCAACTTTTATCAAACATGTTGCTGACATCAAATTCAAAATGTTCATATCATTTTCCAAAAACAATCAAATTTCTCAGTTTCAACATTTGATAAGCTGTCTTTGTGCTTTTCCCTATTTAATATGAGGTTTCAAACATCACGTTTTGTTGTTATTTTTAAATTAACAATTCAGCATTCAGTCTATAAAGCGTGAGAAAAGAGTGGAAAAAGATGATATTGCTTATGTGGTTACAAAGTTGAAAACCAAAGAAGACAATGAGACAAGATGACAGAAGACATATGACAATATGTGGACATTTATGGAGAAATCTTTTTTCTTGATGAATGATTTACATGCTTATCAGATTGATCAAGTTGTTGTTGAAGTTTCTGTCATCAAAACAGTTAACATGTTTAAATTTGCAGTTTTTTTTGTCCCTGGCTGTCTGGTATAGCCAGATCAAGTGGATATGTTCATCCTGGAAGTCATAAACTGTAGGCTGTACACGTGACTTGATTAATGACTTGAGTTATTGATGAGTAATTGATGTTTGGATCTGGAACTAAAACCTATAGTTTGGTCCAAAAGTCTGACACAACTAGTCAACATACTTCTGTTTTACATTTGTTTTGTATGTATTACTGGCTGACTTCACAGATACACCGTCCATACTTTATACTGTCAGGGTTCCCCACAAATGTTCAACAGGGCTTGTTTATGTGACTGGAAGAAAGTCCATGACAATCACGACTCCTTGGTCTTCTCTGGTCTTCAAGTAGGTATTGCAAATCTTTGAGGTGTGTTTGAGCTTATTATCAGGCTGCAGTATGAATCCTTCACCACAAAGATTCAGACCAGAAGGTGTAGCATCTCTGAATATTCCCACCACCACAACTCACTGTGGATTTGCTATCATTGTCTTTCATATGTCTCCTTACAAAAACCCTTCTCATAGTGTCATACATTTCAAACTTGAATTCATCACAAATGGAACTTTTTTCCCACTCTGTCATCCACTGTGAAAGGTGTTTGGCCTTGTTTCCCCTCCTGAGATGTGTAGAAACTACTGCTCTTGTCCTCTGAGATAGTATTTTTGTGTTCTTTATTTAGCAGATTCTATATCTGTATATTTATATATTTTCTATCTCTCAAGGAACTAAGCTTGATGTATTTATCTTTTGAAGGTCCGGTCACTTTTGGTCTGCCTAATTGTGCTTTGGATAAAACTGATCCTGTTTCTGCAGAGTGTTTTAGAGTTTAGTTTAGTTCAGTGTATTTCGAACATGTGCGAGTAACATCAAGTAAATTGAAAACAAACAAATCCAATAACAATAGTCAAAACAAAAATGATAATGTGAACCCAACATGTCGGAAAAGGAGTAGGATGAAGCATATGCTTATTTAAACCAACCCCTTCTCCACTACTCAATTGGCAATCTTTCTACCCAAACATATATATTTACATAAAAAGGAAAAGACAGAGAAAATAATTAAATTAAATAAACAAATACATAAACCATTTCTCATTTATGAATACACCCAATTGTTAAAGCCCTTCTTCCTCCTGTACCTTGTGAAAACCATGTGTTTGTACCGCTTTTTAAACTGAATCATGCTTGGACATTGCTTGAGCTCCGCACCCAGTCTGTTCCACAGCCTCACTCCACAAGCTGAAGGACAACATTTTTAATGTTGTACGTGCCCGCTGATGCTTTAAGTTGAACTCACCCCTCAGATTATAACCCCCAACTCTGTAAAAAAAAAACAATTTTTGAATGTTTCCAGGAAGTAGATTGTGTATTGCTTTGTACATGATTTGTGCTGTTTGGAAATGAACCAGGTCAGTGAATTTTAATGTTTTTGATTTTAAGAATAAATTTAATGAATTGACTGAATTTGTGTGGTCTCTATAACCGGTATTATGAATTATTCTTATGGCTCTTTTCTGCAGTATGAATAGATATTGTATTGTACATTTATTGTACAGTAAATGTGGTAAAATCAGTGAACAGTAGAGAATGTGGAGTGATTTGTGGTCCAGAATGTGTTTTGCTTTGCTCAGAACTGAAATGCTTCTCAACAGTTTGCTTTGTACATGTTTTATATGAGACTTTCAGTTTATTTTTAACAATTGTTATCCCAAGTAACTTGTTTTCATATACTCTCTCAACGTCCACGCCATCTACCTGTAACTGTACTTATGTATTCTTATTGTAATTGCCGAATAACATGAATTTGGTTTTACGTAAGTTTAACAATAATTTGTTTCTGTCAAACCACATTTTCAGTTTGCACATTTCAGTAGTGATCCTCCCCAGTAATTCCTGTAAATCCCCCCCACAACAAAAAATACTAGTGCCATCTGCAAATAACAATAATTTTAATGTTCTTGAAACATTGCATATGTCTTTTATGTAAAATATAAATAGTTTTGGACCTAACACTGACCCCTGTGGGACGCCACAAGCAATGTCCAAGCATGACGAAGAATGTTCCCCCAAATTCACAAACTGTTTTGTGTTACTTAAATAACTTCTCACCCGGTGCAACACTAACCCCCTGATCCCATACCGTTCAACTTTATTGATGTGATGATATGATTAATTGTATCAAAAGCTTTTTTTAGATCTATGAATGCGCAGTTTGTGATCTATAGCGTTTGTGAGCTCCTCAATTAATTCTGTTAATGCCAATGATGTTGAGCTGTTTACTCTAAATCCGTATTGAGTAGGGATGTAATGATACACTCAACTCATGACTCGATACGGTTCACAATACGATTTTCTCACGATTTTTTTAAATCAAAATGAGCTACAGGCAAATTATGACCAAATGAAATTATCTTTTATTCGTAGGAAAAAAATCTTAGAGGTGCTTTCTTTACAGAAACTCTGTAAAACAGTTTGTGTCCTCTTATAAAAAGTGTAACTTACATGGTCATCTTAAACAACAAAATCCATGTATGAGGAGAGGAGACGCTCGTGTTGCTGCTATATGTTAGCAGTCTCTTGCAATATTTACATGCTGTTTTGGTTTTGTCTGTCCATTTCTCACCGGTTGTATTTGTGTATATAGGGATCCAAAATGCCGCCATACAGGTGATTTAAAACCGCTCGGGGCATCCTCTATTTTAAAGTTGTTGCCTACCGTTGCCATGTCTTCCCTCGTTCTGTGCCCTGTACCTACGTAGTGACGTAAGTCACGTGACTTGACGCCTGACGTTGAACAATTGAATTACCAACCAGTGACTTTTTTTTAAGATAATGTAATCTATTTCTAAAAAAAAAGAAGAAAAAGAACACATTCGCTGTTAGAGAAGAAGTTGTTGTCCGGGTCTATATCGTGCTCCAAGTCCAGTAAATTATGGTCAGTGTATTGAAATGTTCTCAGTTCCAGCTTTTCATGATCAGCAATCCTTTGAATTATATCCCTGTTATCTCCAGTTGTAGATGAATGAGTTCTTTCAGACTGTACCATATCACTATATCATTCCTCAATGTTCCTGATGACCAGCACTTTGGCTTGCTCTGGTGTCCCATTTAGTTTAATGAATACTTTACAGTTTGATGTCCATGTGTGTTGAATTTTGCCCTGTTTTTTCATGAGGCATGCTTTTCTGGCAGTATCTGTGTTTTGTTTGGTCAGATGCTCATTGATAAATACGTACAATCCTTTCAGTTTCCTTCCTTGTTTTAACAGTGTGGTTTTGTGTTTTCTGTTGACAAATCTCATGATCACGGCTCATTTGTCGCTGTCATCTCTGGGGGGCAGAGGGTGGCATGCCTCAACATTGCTCCAGTCCATTTAAGTCCCTTTGGAGTGTAGGAAGGCAGCCACCTGTTGCTCTACTGAGCTGACATCTTGCTCGCTAGCCCGCTAGCTAGTTTGTCAACCAGCCACCTAGCTCAGTTTTTTCCGTCCGTATTCCGAAAATCAGTGTTGTTAAACCAGGCATTATTCAAGCCAAGGGCAGGTAGTTCGATGTCCGTAATCCAAAATCAGTAGCCAATAAACACAGAAATAGTCCGAACACTAAAACACACAAACTCTCTACAAACTTTTCTCCAACATGCAGTTGGAGTTCCATTCATTGCCCTCTTAGAGACATTGAGTCTAGTAATGATTTGGCACTGAAGTCCCTCTTTGCTTAGAATAACAATCTGACTTCTATAGGTTTCACTTGGTTCTAGTTAGTTATTTTCAGGTTTGCATGAAAATATTAGAGATTTTCAACATTGTCTCAACCTTATGACCGCACTGTACATATGATTGCGGATGTCTGTGGAAACAGAAAGAGGAATTTTATTCTACTCCTGTCACAAACACTTTTTCTACTCCCGAAACACTAGACCCTCCACGCATCTCAGGCTCCACACTCTTTTGCCGTTTTTAACCCTTAAACAGGCAATGTGCACCAGGAGATACACACTCTTTAACATCCTGTAGGGGGTATGCTGGGAGACTTTCATTAATCAAGTTAGCATTTATCAAAAGTCTTGTCTGGTATTAGTACCTAGATCACATGATTCGGTTCAGGCTATCTTTCATCGTTTCGTCAACCTGATCAGAAAACATCATGGCCGCCAGTCGTGGAGAACCTGCTTCCTTGGGGGTAAGTAATCATATATTAGCCATACTTATTTTCAATAACACAATAATATAAATCCCTAAAACTAATTAGGACATTTGTCTTAACATTCTGATGAAGAAAAAACATTTCAACTGTGTTTGTGGTGGTACTTAGCAGCTTTTGAAATGTATGTATCCCTTGAGATACGTTGCCCGATTAGGGGTAGAAATTTAGTCAATGTGCATTATTCAAAATGTTGTTTCAAACTGGAAGGCAATGTAATAATTACTGCAGTACCAGATACAGTATCATGCACAGCTGTGCCCTTTACAGCAGTATAACTGTATTTTACTTTAAAAAATCTACTTATTTTCAAGCAGGGCATCTCGGCTAGGTCCTTTTATGGGAAAAGAAAGGAAAGCACAGGAATGAGAGTGATAGAGGAGATCCCTGCAAGTTCTTCTGACTCTGAGTCAAACAGTGATGAAGGTCAGGAAGTAATTTTCAGCCAGCATGAGATGGAGGCAGTGAGTGAAGGCAGTTCTGATGAGGAGGATGAAAGTTCTGATGAGGAGGATGAAGAGAGTAGTACAAAGTCCAAACGAGCCAAGGGATTCAGGTGACAGTAGTCTTATTTAGGGACACTTATATGTGCAATTCATACAAATGTTTGTATGTTGTAGTTGATGTAAGGTGAAAAAACACAAACTTTCTATGTGGTATGCTTGTGATATTTACTGGAAGTAGCATGCCACTAACCAGCTATATTAGCTATATATTCAGTCCATACTTGCTAATAATACCATTTTGTACAAATAACATAGCCCAATTATGTATTTTTGTATATGTTTTTGTTTATTTTTTACAGCTGGCGTAAGAAACGGTTTGAGCACCAGTCAGCAGCAGCTGCCAGAGAATTCAGCGTACCCAATGAACTGTCTTCTCCACGTAGCTACTTTGCCCGATTTTGATGATGATCTGTTCCAACATATTGCTGAACAAACAAATCTCTACAGCTGTCAATTAATTGGAGCCAGCATTAACACCACTGTGGATGAGATCAAGTCATTTGTTGGTATTAAGCTAATCATGGGAGTGGTGATAATGCCATCTATGGATGATTATTGGGCAGAAGACACACGTTTAAATGCCTCTCACGATTCATCCACTGACAAGACAATCAGACATCAGACCCAACCCAAGATCGTCTCTGCAAAGTGACACCAGTGCTGGAGCACATAAGAAGAAGTGAAGTGTCTGGAAATTGAGAGTGAGAACAAGTTCTCAATAGATGAAATAATGGTCCCTTACAAGGGATCAAAGGCTGGGTCTCTTTGACAGTATCTCCCGAGTAAACCTCACCTTTGGGGCTTCAAGATCTTCGTTCGAGCAAGCGTTTCTGGGATAGTGTATGACTTCCTGACATACACGGGGAAGAGCACATTTGGCACAGGCCAAGGTCCAGCTGAAGAACTTGGAGTTGGAGCCGATGTTGTCATTCAACTCTGCAAGACCATTAAGAACCCATCAGAGTGTGTTGTCTACTTTGACAATTTTTTTTTTACCTCCCTTCCACTCATTGTGCATCTGAAGGAGTCCCTCAGTTTGTGAAGTCTGGGAACCATACGCAAGAACAGGCTTAAAGGATGCACACTTGAGGATGACCGTGCTCTGCTGAGACAAGGAAGGGGAAGCTATGACTACAGGGTGGATAATGAGGCAGGAGTGGCTGTTGTAAAATGGTCTGACAACAAAGCTGTCACCTTAGCTAGCTCCTGTGCTGCAATCAGCCCTCTCAAGGAGGTCTGGCGTTTCTCCAGAGAGGAGAGAAGAAGAGTTGCTGTTCCCTGTCCAAACATTGTGTCACAGTACAATGTCCACATGGGAGGAGTTGACCTTGCCGACATGATGGTGGCTTTGTACCGGACTCCTGCAAGGTCCCACCGGTGGTACCTGGGCTTCTTTTGGCAAATGGCTGATATAGCCATCAACAATGGATGGCTGCTGTATCGTCGAGATGCCAAAATCATTGGTGTGCAAAAGTACAAAAAGCTCAAAGAATTCAGGCTGGAGGTTGCAGATGCCCTTATCCACAGAGGAAAGAAGAAGGGAAGGCCTTCCAAGAGAGGGGAGGAGAATATGCACAGCCCCACCAGATGCATACAAAGGCCAACAACCCCAAGACCCATGGTTGATGTCCACCATGATCAAGTGGATCACTTCCCAGCTTTCACAGACAAGGGAAGGTGCAGGCTTTGCCCAGAAGGACAGACAACAATCTGCTGCACAAAATGTGGTGTTTGTCTATGCATTGTCACCGGAAAATACCCACGCAACTGCTTCCAAGCGTTCCATAAAAAATGAAATATAGAAAGGAAATGAGGGTCATTGTTCATAGAGTTCCCACCGCTATGGAAAACCTGGACCCATAAAACTTTCTGCAGTGTTCAGTTGTGTATGCATCATTTGAGAAAATGAAATTGTTGTTGTTGTTTTGTTTTTTATGTAATCTTCAGTGCACAAAATGTTCAATATGTTCATCATGAAATGTTACGTTTTTGTGTCACTTTTTTATGAGATTACTAAACTGGATTGGTAAAAATGAATAAAATCAACTTTAAAAGTGCTGTGTGTAATGTAAATGACCATGGAATACAACAATGATCTTCATCAAATTGAACATTACGCTAATATGAAATCAAATTGAACATTAATATGTTTGTCATTTGGGCTCTTAATAGGGCAACGTATCTTGGGAGATACAACTCATAAAATCCAAAATATTGAATATATATATATATATTTTGCAAGTGGAAATATCTTTCTTAGGGCCTAAAGACATGATGGCAACTTATTTTCCACTCCTGCCTGTTTTAGGGTTTAACTATCAAGGCTTAAAGTTGAGCAGGTTTTTGCTCAAATTTCTGGGTTTATAATGGGTGTGTATTGCGCGGAATGTGGATGACATCATCAGCTAGAGTGAGGAGGAGAGAAAAAAATCAGTCAAAAAAATATAACGGAAACTGCTCCTGTGGCCACAAATTTCACACTACAGGCATGATTTATACATAGAAACGAAGGAAAATGTGTCTTCTCACTGAGATTCATCTGCTAAAGCTGTCAGTATTATAGTTTTGGCGTCAGACACAGAGATTCACCAGCAACACCCATCCACAGCCACATAGACTCCCATGTTAAAAAGGTGGGAAAATTTCTGGAGGAAAGCAGAAGTAACCTTTCTTTGAATCGATTTTAATAGGTCACATTTCTTCATTTTACACACAAACTGCATATGTAGATGTTCAGGAAGGGCTCAAGATGCCCAAAGTTAAGCTGGTTCAATGATTGGAAATACTGTTTGGCCAGAAATCCTTCCTGTTCGAGGCGTGGTCTCAGCATTTTCTCTCTCTCTCTCTCTCTCTCTGTCTTCCAACTGACATTCAAACAGGTGCAATAACTGCCCGGCGGTGGCCATTTTAGCAGTTATTGGCAGTTGATTTGAACTTGTCTGTGTAAAATGACAGACAGAGACAGCAGAGCAGCTAGCATGTTAGAGGCTAGCGCTGACACGCTAGAAATTAGGACTAGCATGTTAGCAATTAGCATCTATTTAATTTTGAGTGGCTAAAAAGACATACTAATTGCTAACATTAGCAGCCAATGCTAAAATTAGTGGCTAGCACGTCTAAATGGCTAAGCATTAGCATGTTAGCAATTAACATGTTAGCAATGAGCATGTTAGCATTAGCATGTTAGCATTAGCATCTATTTTTTAGTGGCTAAAAAGACATGCTAATTGCTAACATTAGCAGCCAATACTAAAATTAGTGGCTAGCGTGTCATGCTACTGGCTAACGTTAGTGGCTAATGCTAATTTTTAGTGGCTAGAAATTAGTGGTAGCATTACTGGTAGCATTAGCATGTTAGCAATTAACATGATTGCAATGAGCATGTTAGCATTAGCATCTATTTATTTTTTAGTGGCTAAAAAGCATGCTCATTGCTAACATCAGCAGCCAATGCTAAAATTAGTGGCTAGTGCATCATGCTAATTGCTAACATGAGCGGCTAATTCTAAAATTAGTGGTTTCAACATTTTCTCTCTCTCTCTGTCAGCATTTCCAACTGACATTCTAACAGGTGCAGTGACTGCTCTGCTTATTAGGGCCGGCAGGCAGAAGCCAGCAGTCAGAAGCCCAGCGGCGGCCATTTTAGCAGTTATTGGCACTTAATTTGAACTTGTCTGTCTAACATGACAGACAGAGATAGCAGAGCAGCTAACGCATTAGCGCTAGCCACTAACTGACAGACAGTAACACAGGCAGCTCAAGCAAGACATTTTCTGTAGTGACCGTCAATCTGCGTTGCTTATGTTTTTAAATCTGCTGTTGCTATGCCTATGATGCGACATATATCAGTCATCTGATTTGACAGTGAATCCAGCAGGACTGTGTTAAATCATAACATAATTTCTAGCCACTAAAAATTAAAAACATGCTAATTGCAAACATTAGGCGGCCATTTTAGCAGTTATTGGCACTTAATTTGAACTTGTCTGTCTAAAATGACAGAGACAGCAGAGCAGCTAGCACGTTAGCAATATCCACTAACTGACAGACAGTAGCACAGGCAGCTCAAGCAAGACATTTTCTGTAGTGACTGTCAATCTGTGTTGTTTGTTTACATCTGCTATTTCGAGCCACTAAAAATTAAAGACATGCTAATTGCTAACATCGGGCGGTCATTTTAGCAGTTATTGGCACTTAATTTGAACTTGTCTATCTAAAATGACAGACAGAGACAGCAGAGCAGCTAGTGCGTTAGCGCTAGCCACTAACTGACAGACACAAACATAGGCACATAGATGTGCAGAGACAGACAAGACAAACACACACACACACACACACACACACCTAACTATTTCCACAAATTTTGTACTACAGAAATAAAAATTATATCACTAGATTCAGCTCATTTAGGACATTACTACTACACTAACCTTCTACAAACCCTTTTACAAACCTTCTACACATGAGCAGCTAGCGCATTAGCAGCTAGCGCTAGCTGCTCATGGTAGTAAAGACATGATAATTGCTAACATTAGTGGCTAATGCTAGAATTAGTGGGTAGCGCGTTAGCGCTAGCTGCTCATGTGTGTAAATAAACATGTTAAAAATTACTACTTGAGGTGTGCTTTTTCAATACACACCCCCGGCAACAGCCCACTCGGCACTTTCAAAATTTCCATGGGAATTTTCTAGTTATTAAAGCAATTTCAAGATGACTTGCCATTCTAGAAGCTCTGTTAAAGGTGCACACATTTTAAAATTTTGCTGCCTTTCCTCTGGTTATGTAAGTCTGTCTCTCCAATACAAGACACCACCTCCTTTATCCATATATGTATCAAGAATACATCCCTATTTCTCCAAGATAAAGCTATCACCCTCCTGTCCAAAGTCAATTAAAGTTGATTGTTTTGGACTAATAATCCAAATATACCAAGTCCACATGTTTCTGCTTGGAGGGGCACACTTACTCTCCAATATAGTGAGAATAACTGCTTTCCAGTGTTTTTTTATTTTATTTTGGACAGTCCCATACATAATGAGTACCCTTCCCTTGTAAGCATTTAATACAAGTGTCTGGGACATCAGTTTAGTTTGACCAGGGTAATGTACGTTGTCATTAACTATTTGTATTGTGACAGCTTTGTTCTTGGATTCTTTTTGAAGTTTTAAATCATGCCTTTCCCAATCAGCCACGTGTATGTCTTCTTGAATATCCAGTCTAAAAGTTTTCATTTACAGATATTTCAAGGCAGCCACCATACAAGCTCATCTGTGAAACACCGTGGAGGTAATGTCATGGCTTGGGCTTGCATGGCTTCTACTGGGACAAGCCAATTAATCTTCACTGATAATGTAACACATTATGGCAGCAGCAAAATGAACTCAGAGGTCTACTGAAACATTTTGTCTGTAATTTAAAGAATGATGCAACCTAACCGATTGGGAGATCCTTCAACATGCAGCAAGATAATGACCCAAAACACACTGACAAAACAACAAAGGAGTTCATCAGGGGGAACAAGTGGAAGGTTTTACACTGGCCAAGTCAGTCTCCAGACTTAAACCCAATAATGCATGCATTTTACCTGCTTAAGAGGAAACTGAAGGGCATAACCCCCCAAAACAAACAACAACTGAAAGAGGCTGCGGTCAAAGCCTAGAAAGGCATCACAAAAGAAGAATGCAAAGGTTTGGTGATGTCAGTGAGTCACAGACTTGATGCAGTTTTTGCAAGCAAAGGATTTGCAACTAAATATTAGGTTTTATTCACTTTAATATACTTTAAGTTTATCTGTTCCAAGACTTTTGCTCACATGAAAAATGGATGGGTTCAAACAAAAGGTGCTCTTCTACACTGTGTATTGGATCAAGATGTAAATACCTGGAAATAAAAGCTGAAATGTTGATCTTTTGTCTCATATTCATCTTTTATTGTCAAACCCAAACCACAAATGTTTTCAGTCTACAGCAGAAATAAAGGAATTTGCCTCACTGTCCCAATACTTTTGGAGGGGATTGTATTCACTTTGATTATGCCTATGCCGCCAGTCATTGATTGGGCGTTGTCATTGCTATCAATGTAACGTCTCATTCACTTTGTTTATTAGTGGGTAATAATTTGTTGGGATTGCTTTAATTTTGGGGGTAATTTGGACACCAAGATAGGTGAATCCTTCCTTCCTTCTGCAGTAGGTGTGGAATACACAGTGTGTGATTTGCAAAGAGGTGCTAGCTAATGACAGTATGCGACCATGTAAACTCCGGCGTCATATTGAAACTAAGCACCACAGTTTAACAACCAAGCCTAAGGAGTTTTTTGATAGGTAACTTGAATTGCGGTGAATGAATTGCGGTCACAGAAGAAAGCCATCCAGACATTTGCTACTGTTAATACCAAGGCAACCGAGGTCCACCGATGTGGCTAACTGTGCACAGCTGATGGTGTATGTGCGCTTTATTAAAGAGCTCAGTGTCCAGGAGGAGTTTCTGTTTTGTCATCCTCTACCAGCGCACACCACAGCAGCAGACATCTTCAAGGCTTTGAATGACTTCATTCAGGAAAATCACATTGAGTGGAGCCACTGTTGTGGAATATGTACTGATGGTGCAAGGGCAATGACAGGCCGCCACAGCGGTCTAGTAAAACAGGTGCAAGCGGTTGCCCAAAAAGCTGCGCGCGGTCCTGGATGAGGCAGTAAAGATGGTAAACCTAATTAAATCACACGCCATGAATGCCCGTCTCTTCTCTATTCTCTGCAATGAGATGGGGGCTCACTTCCATCAGCTGCTCCTGCACTCCGAGGTCCGGTGGCTTTTGCGGGGCAAGGTCCTCACCCGCTTGTGTGATCTGCGTGAGGAAGTCCTTCCTTCCTTGCCGAAATCGATTCCCCACTGGTGAAGCATATGGAGGACGCAAAGTGGGTTGCATTGTTGGCATATCTGTCTGATATCTTCGACCGGATGAACACACTGAACACTTCTCTGCAAGGCAAAGAGTGCCATGTCTTTTTGGCACACGATCAAGTCTCTGCATTCCGGAAAAAGTTGGACCTCTGGTGCGCTCGTGTTGAACGGGGTTCGGTGGAAATGTTCCCAACCTTGGAAGAGGTTGTGGAGAAGACAGGGCTGCAACTGGACTGTGTACAACAGGTGGTCATTGCACATTTGAAGGGGTTGCGTGAGCAGTTTGGAGAGTATTTTAGAGAGGAGTCCTTGGCAAATCAGCCAAATCAGCAAATCAGACTCTCCACTAGGCCCACTATCCCACACTTTGAAAACCCCTGTTGTACAGTATTCAAAGTATAAGAATGTGACTTAATCTATTGTTAATCACTTCATTAACTGAAAAACACAAAAACAAGCACTTCCTTAGGTGCATCTAGTTCACTGCAGACAGCTGCAAGGGCTCCTTGCTCTCTTGTTATTCTTACTATTCTTTCTACGGCTGAGACATCCTTCCCTCCATCCCACTTTGTGTGTGAGTGAGTGATTGAGTGAGTGAGTGTTTGCGTGTGAGGATGTACATCAGTTAAGCACAGTACCTGCAACAAAGAGTTACCAATAGGCTTTGTTCAGCCACAAAAGCAGCTGGTTCTCAAAGTTCTTTGGGCCAATGCATGCTCTTCTTGGCCTGAAGATCAGCCCTGCAACACCTAACACTCTTTCACAGGCTGCTGAGGCAGGGAGTGCCGTATTAAGCTTCAGTGATAACTGGCACACAGCGGGCAAGGACTTGAGTACCTGTACTGCGTCTCCAGGGCACCTGTGTCCAACTGCTGGGTCGTTTCAAGAGGGCCGGTCCTCTTCAAGGAGGAAAAGAAGTCCTCTTCCTCAGATGATTGGAAGCCCTCACTAACGTGATTCTCAGAGTCCAGGTGGCTTCTGATATAGTCAAGGCCCGTGAAATAAAAAGACTAAAATCAGGACAAATCAGACCATATGACAGTATTGTAACTGTGTATTGTGTATTGGATAGTATTGTGTGTGTGTGTGTGTGTGTGTGTGTGTGTGTGTGTGTGTACATGTGTGCCATTAAATGTCATTTCAAACTAATTTCACTGCTTCCATGGAAATTACATGTATTAAGGGCAAGTTGAGAAGTGAGACACTTACCAAGTTTGAGGATATTCTTTCTATGGCTGAGAAGAGTGAATTCCACCTTGTCACGACAGGCCTTACAAACTCCAGTTTGCAGTTGTCGTCAATTACGTCAAATGCAGTGGTTGTTCCACAAGCTATAGCATTTGGCAAATGTGGATCTTGACAGGCGCTTGTACAATGGGACCTCTGCTTTTGAAACATCGACTGTGGACACTAAATTAAGGAGGTGGCAAGTGCAGTGATGGTGCCTGGGTAGCTGGTATTCAAGTAGTCATCTTTGTCCAACAGGGCTCCAGCATCAACAAATTCAACACCCTGACCACTTTCCTCTTCTTCATCGTTATCATCATTTTGGCCACCATCATCCTCTTCTCCATCACTTTGTTTACAACAGTATTGCGTGTCATTACATTTGTATTTGGCTGAAGATGTTGCACAAGATCATTGAAGCCCTGTTGCTGAACAATGTGTGGTGGGTGCAAGCCTTGGACAATGAAATTGAGGACTACTTTATCCACACTTGCCTGGGACGCTCTTCGAGTCTCCCACAGCTTAGTTTGTTTGGAAGGTGGGGCCAATGAACCTTCAGTGGGATGACTTCCTTTTGAGGGCTGCTGAAGTAAGTTGTGTGTATCTCTCTAGACGAGTGGGGTGTTTCTTCTGTGAAGAAAATAAGTGCACAGGCACAAATGAGATTCATATTATTCCTCTCAAACCACGAGCTCAGACTATCTAGGACTTCCACTGCATTAAATGTCATGCTTGAAGTTCATGAATGAAGGTCAAACTACAAGTTGGGGAGCAGTTTTACCGGTCTATGCTATTATGTTGAGCAGACCAGAATATGCAAGCAACTGGATTGACTGAACAGTAGCATTATTTATGAAAATCCTAACACTAACAAAATTCATTTTAAACTGCATTTGGCCAATAGGTGGTAGTTACCTCCATACAAGGAGCGATAGGGCATGCCCCACATGGGCGCGCGCACTCTCATACACAAACAGGATAATGCCAATTCTAAGTAAGAACACACTTTATCAACCAGCTGTGGACTTGTGCTTTGCACAATTACCTTACATATATTGCATATAGCAATAATATAAACTCAGACAACATTTGGTTAAAGTCGAATTTCAAATCTCACACAGAGCCCACCAAACGAACTTGCAACGTTAAATCATTGCCTATCATAGCCTAAGCCTAGGTTGGAGGACAAAGCACAGTACTGATGGCAACACGAGTCGTGACACTGAAGCATTGCTACGTGCTTCACCCTGAACTACAATTCCATAGAACCACTGCTTCGAAGCTTGCTTGCGTGTGACGTGATTTGTAACGTGCAGGGGCGACAGACCAATAGTGTGTCGGAATGGTATATGTTTATACTTCTCATCCAATCACAATCAAATTCAGTCTATGTTTTTTAACGATTAAAAAAACCCAGGCCGAAATGAAATACAAGTAACGAGGCTGTTTTGAAAATGTAAGGAGTAGAAAGTACAGATAATTGCTTGAAAATGTAAGGAGTAGAAGTAAAAAGTCGGCTGAAAAATAATTATTCCAGTAAAGTATAGATACCCAAAAACTCTACTTAAGTATGGTAACAAAGTATTTGTACTTCGTACTTGATAGCTCTGCGTACGGGACAGTGTAAATTACAAAAACACCATTCACCTGATTTGAAGTTTGTGTGTTTTGATGTGCATACTTATCTGTTTCATATAGAACATAATGTTATTTTTCTCCATGTTTCCAGGTCATTCTGTCAGGCTTCGTAGGCCTCACAACATGGAGAAGGCCCATGCTACTACTGGTAAGGTTTTTGTTTCCTTCTACAAAGCAGTGATTCCTGATTTTAATGTTGTGTGGTTTTTTAATGGAAATCCAATAATAAAAGGAACAGTTGGATCACCTATTTAGCAGTGTCCAACCTGTTCAACCTCTCCAACATGTTCCATGGAAAACAGTCTGAGTCTGGATGTTTCCAGAACTCTGTCCTCTGATCAACATTCCGGTAGAAGGGAAGAAGTGATCAGTGCAATTACCTGCACGGGTGGATTAGACAGGTCAGACCCACGTTAAGAAAAGATAGACAAGAATATGCATATGGAAATAGGGATTCCCTCTAAATAGCTTCCAACAATGGGCATTATCTAAACTGCATCTTGGCAAATGGATGCCTACATGTGCTCCATCTGATTTATATCCTGTTGATTTGATAACACCCACACTTACCTTGGTAGCAGGAAGTGTGGTTTAATATGACAGCACACATTCCTTGAGTAGATATCTATATGTACAGCTGGTGTATCTGTTGTTATAAGTCAACCAGGACACATTAAAGGGACTTTTATTATGTTGCTGATGAGTTCTTAGCTCCCTGCTGCTCCTTGTCTGTGCCCGGGTGGACTTTGGGGGTGTCCCATGACTCCCTCAATATTGAAAACTTATCAGCTCTGCTGTCAAAAATGCAGAAAGTTACTTGTCTTGTTTTTAAAATACATTTTTAATTTTAATTCCACCATCAGCACTCTCCTCACTAACAAAATCTTTGTGATTTCTGTGAGTGCCACCCTGTTGTACATCAGTGGAAGTCTTTCAGTATGAAGTAAAATATTGCCTTGACTTCTCACCTGATGGTGAGTCATTCATCATTCTTAACCACCTCAAATCTCTGATGAGCTCAAATCTGGATGCCCTACCACCAGGCATTGGGATGAATGATGCTACACAGATCCTTTTCACACCTGGAAAACATTAGAAGCACTGTGAGGATCATGTTTCTGACTTTTCGAGTGCTTTACACACAATACAGCCATCACTAAAGCTAAAGCTAAAATGGACTGGAGATGACCACCACCTGGCTGCATGGACTATCAACTACCTCACCAACAGACCACAGTATGTGAGGCTTGTCTGATGTAGTGATTTGCAGTCTAGAGGCCCCACAGGGTACAGTGCTGCCATCAGTGTATGAATGTGTGAATGAGATATATAGTGTAAAAGTGCTTTGAGTGGTTGGAAGACTAGAAAGGAGATATATAAATACAGTCCAGTTACCATTTACCATTGGATATCAAGATTGTGGGAGCATACAGATACCTGGGTGTTCACCTCAACAATAAACTTGTCTGGTCTGACAACATAGATGTCCTGTACGAGGGGGTCAAAGTCAAAGTTGTCTCCACTTACTGAGGAGACTAAGGTCCTTTGGAGTGTGCAGGACTGTTAAAATATGGAAGAATTATCCTATCTTTATTTGAGAGTATAGATTTTCAGTCTGAGAGCATGATTTGGGCCACACTCTAGCTGTCTCCCTATTGGCTGGTGAAACACACTAATTTAAGTGCAGGGAGGGACATCGTTCAGTCTGAGCAGACATCTCAACCTGAGAGGACGTGCTTGTTTTGAGTGCGAGCACATTAGATTTGAGAGTGCACAGAACATATTTGAGTGCGAGCACATTAGATCTGAGCACGTCATAGACTTTAGATCTGAGCGCGCACAGGACATATTTGAGTGCGAGCGAAATGTTTGTGTCTAAGAAGAAGAAATGTGAGCACATGCATGTGGTTTTTGAGTCCAAGAACACATTTTGAAAGAAAGCAGCAGAAATCTGAGTGTGAGCACAAAATGTGAGCACGAGGAGAATAAATCTGAGCATGAGAAGGAGAAGTCACTGCCACTTACTAAACAAAATTCAATTCATTGGATCATGGGAAACGATGATCTTCAGATTGTATTAAAAACTCTTTGGACTATTATGTCTACTATGTCCAAAAATAATCACTGTTAAATAACTGTGGCTCTGGATTTAACTAGTGAGTTGGATGACCCTCCAGGAATCCTACCACTATTAAGAAATGGAGGAGAAACTTTGGTAGTCCACCAGAATCAGTCAGAAATTGAACCTGAAGGTTACATGTACTCGTCATATTTTCTCAGGTTTGTATGTGTCAAAATCCATTCCTATGAATCAAACTGCAATAAAAACAAAAATGTGTGACTGAGGCACATGGATGCATTCTCAAGAAGTAATCAGTTTGAATTAGAATTTCAAAGCTCTAAAAAAGTTAGTGGAAATGATGTTTGTCAGATAACAGATGTAGACAGGATAGGTATTAGGGCAAACAGCTGTGCCTGGCTGAGATGCAGGTGTCAGCAAGAAAGCTGTTGTTCCAGTAACCTACCGTATTCTCAGCTTCTTGTGCATTTGAATCCCTGCAGACTCCTGTTTAAACTTCCCAAACACATCAGTTTAAATTTTTTACTGAGCAAGGCCTGCTGACTAACAGCTACAATACAAGAGTTACTTAGAGTGACAACCCATAATATTAGCTTTCTAGCTAATGTCTCCTTAGCTATCATGCAAAGATGAAGGTCTACACTACGCTTTCTAAATTTTAAAAGCTGCTGTCGTGTGAAAATAGAATGTTATGATTTCTTTATCTGTCTAGTTTTGTTAAGCTAATACCAAAATCTGATCTAAATTTCATGTCAATAGCTGGAAATATGGTTCCATGTAAAAACTTATTTGCTCATGGACAGTGGGTCTTGTACTGCACTTTGGCTTAATGAATGAACTGCTTACTAAACATCCACTTGGCAAAAGGTGCAGTGACAGCACCAGTTTGCAGGTTAGAAAGTGGCATAAAAATATATCTGCAAAATATCAACGTGGACGATTTAAATGCTGGCTGGTGTGGTCATCATTCCTCAACACCACCAGGTTTACATTCTGCACACTCGAGTCTATGAGACTCAAGAAACATTTCAAATGTTCCTCTTTCAGGACTGAAAATATATTGAAATATAAATTAGAAAATGACCTTTGTGACTTCAGATGGACTTTATTCAAATGAAATTTTATCTCATCTCTGTCTGTGTTTGGTCCACATTACATTTCAGCTTACTGTAACCTTTTTGTCCCATGCCATTTGATTGTGCCATGTTTATTAAATATTTTGTCCAAAATATGTCCACAGGGTTAGACACAAGTGTTCAAACCTCAATAATCTGCCTTCCCTTCCTTCTTTCATCTACTCCTGCCCCATCCCTCCATCTCTAGGTCAATGTGTTTGTCCTGCTGTCTGTGGTGTGTGTGCTCCTTAATCTGGCTGGATTCATCCTGTGCTGCCAGGGAGCCCAGCTGGTTTCCAGTATGACCAGCTGCCAACTGGTGAGGCTGCTACCTGTTTGTGTCTGTCTGGTTTTCCCATCATTTGTAGATGTCCTTATTCACAGTGTCTGTTCCTCCTGTGGAAAATCAATACATACTGACATCTTTGTTTTTCTTCATGACAGAACAGCTTATTGATCAGTGTAAAAACACAACAACATGTTTGGTCTCGTTCTGGCCCGTCCAAAAAAAAAAGTCGCACTCAGATATTTCCTTGGACTGCCTTCAGCTTTGAGCGTGGCACGCATTTGCTGTGGCTTTGCTCTGATAAGCTTCTGCAGTGTCATAACATTTATTTCCATCCACAGTTGCATTAATTTTCTGCCAAGATCTTATATTAATTATGGGAGAGTCGCACCGCTGAGCAAAGTCTTCTCCAGCACATCCCAAAGATTTTCAATGGGGCTGGCCAGTCCATATGTTAAAAGGGAGTCTCATACTCCCTGAACCGCTCATTTACATTGTGAGCCAGACGAATCCTGGCAGCACTGTCGTCTGGAATATGCCTGGGCCATCAGCTTAATAAAGACCTGGTCATTCACTATATCCAGGAACAATGACCTCATGCTTTGTGGGACATAACATTGCAGAACCTAGACTTGACCAACTGCGCCCTGCACAGACTTGCACGGTGGCAATGATGATGGGAGTATCACTTCATCCACTCTCTATCTTCCCTGATGTGCCTAAGATGATGTTTCTTATCATCCTTCCAGGTATTAATAATGGCCGGACAGTTCTTAATCAGGATTTGAGTATTTTTCAGTGAACCTTTAATGCTTTCTGCTTGATGGTACAACAATTTGGACTCCTTCTGAAAAACATTAATATCCTTCCATGTATGACTACTCTGATATGTCTTCTTGACATGGTTGTTTAAGAAAGGAGATGCTACTTCCACAGCATCATTAGGTTAAATAACTTGTTGCTAGCTGGAAACATATTAATTGCAGTAATTATCCAATGGAAGTGCTTTACCAATTTGGTTATTAAACTAGTGGTGACTTTTTTGAATGGGCAGTGTATGGTATGTTACAAGAAAGACAAATACATTATGGATAAATATATTAGTGATCAAGAATTCTGGATTATTTAGAGTTTGAGAGGGTACCTTTAAGGGGCAGACCTTCAATAAGCCAGATTGTATTGAACGATTTTACTGCTATTTTTTCTTTTACAGAGCATCCTAATTTTTTGTAGCTGTGGGCTGTACTAACATATTTAACATACCAAATCTCAACATTTTTAGCTATGTAATTACTGCCATTTTTTCTTTATTTATTTATTTGAATACTCTCTACTACCTTATAATAATCTACTATATATCCTCTCTACATGCCACAGTCATGACTTCAGTTCAGTCTAATTTATTTATGCACCAGATCATAACAAAACTTATCTCAAGGACACTTTAGCAGAGTAGGAAGCCTAGACCGACTCTTTATAATAATACATAATAAAGAGTACGTCTATTATATTAGAATATTATTTACAGACTACTGTCCACCATGAGCAAGCACTTGGCGATGGTGTAAGGGAGGAAAATCCTCTTTAACAGGCAGAAATGAGACATGCATGTTTACAGATGGTGAGAGAGAGAAAGAGAGAGAGAGAGAGGTGAGAGATACAGAGAGAAACCGAGAGAGCTGTTTTGGTACGAGCAAACATTTCTACAATTCTCTGATTATAGTTTCTTTGTTTATTCATGTGATTATTTATCTAATAATTTTAATAAGCCTTGTTATGTATGAAGCCTCTTTGATCACGACTGTACTGATGTTTGCAGTATGTCTATTGGTGCAGCTACACAGCACTTCACCTTTTGGAAGTTTTGACCAGGAAAATGATTTCTTGTGGATCTGGACTGCAGGAAATATGATGCGTCTTGTTCAGCCAGAGCTCCTCACTGTGACCTTTACCTTCCTGCAGTTGTGCGTTCTTCCTCTCTCCTTAGCTAGGCTTTCTCTCTTCCTCTCACCTCCCTCCTTCCTGATGCTTTGCTATCACCTGTATTTGTGTCCATCTGCCTGTGAGGGGGTTGATGTATAAGAATAGATGGGGCTATGCAGTGTTTTGCACTGCTCTATAAATAAAGGTGTGTGTGTGTGTGTGTGTGTTCATTTTTATGCTGTTGCAGATCAAGTAGTACTAATGTTGCTCATTTAGCGTCCTCTGTAAACTTGGATATTTTCAGTAATTAATATTCCGCTGACGCTGCAGTCCAAATGTTCTATTCATTGTATTATTATTATTATTATTATTACATATTGTTATTATTATTATTATTATTATTATTATTGTTGTTGTTAAGTTGTTATTATTAATATTATTATATCAAATCTGAATTCACCTGCTTCTCTCATCTAACCTTTCCAGTTATAAGTAGCTGTGGTTAGCTGAAAATAACGTGGGAATTGAATACGCCTGACTCTGTCCAAAGCTGAAAATACACCTGCCAGCAGCACTCTAGGGGCTTACTAATGAACATGTTTAGTATCCCGTTTTGTTTAGTTCCTTAGAATTAGAATATCACACTATCATACTTTCTAAAAGTGAGAGCAGCAGAGTGCTGTGAAAATATGTTACACAATTTATCAAAGCTACAAGAAGTTTTGAATTTGCATCCAAAGCAAACAACATTTTATTTAGTTACAAGGCAAAACAGATCAGAAAACAGGAGACTTCTACATGTGTCACACGTGCCTCTCCTCTGCAGCCGAGATTTCATTTCTATCTGTGTGTGTGTGTTTCGTGTTGTTTCAGAGTGAGACTGGAGATGTGTAGCGCTGCTGCCCCTCTCCCCAGCCTAAAATGTCCTGAGGAGAAGCTGCTGAGCTCCACTTGCTCATTCCTGCAGTACCATGAGGATCCTGCTCAAGGCACACTGAACAGTGAATACAGTGAGCTGTACACGATATATATATATATATAGAGAGAGAGAGTAGGAGAGAGAAGCTTGCAGGGCTCTAATAAGAAAGGGAAGGAGCAGAAATGTTCACACAGCAAATCAGCTGGAAGAATCTGCCTGACGCATCAGGTCTAAGTACGTAACTCCACAAAATGGAGCCCATGGTCTGTTTCCGGAATGGGACAATAGATAAATAGTGTGTTCTCTGTTTGAACTGATCTGATTGTGCTCCTTTTTTTTCTCTCCCAGAAAGTGCGTTGTTTGCACTGTACTTTGAATGCTTGACCACAGCTAGTAAGGTCTTATGGCAGCTGCCCTGAGATACCTGCAGATCTTCACAGCAAGAACACCGCATGGTATGATCACACCACAACCAGGTCTGCTGCAGCAAGGCTTAATGCTGGCGAGTACCTAAAATGGTTTGCTGTTGTAGCCTGTTACTGTTCACCATCTCACTGTAGACGAAAAAGAGAAGCAACATAAAAGCTGATGTATTTGGTAAAATCAAGTTATTTCTTAACAATGGACTTAGACTCTTGACAAATGCAAAATATGTGATATTCAGATCAAATAAATAAATCTAACCAAAGCAGCAAATCAGATTAAGTCACAAAATAACCTGACTACCTGACGAAAAAACAGTCAAAACAGAACTGCTGCTCCAACTGTAGCTAAAACAAAGGAGAGCTATACCTAGCCCAGTGGCTAGGTAACAAGTGCCTCACATCTAATTTACAGATAAGACAAGCTGGCAAACTATTTATAAAGTGTCCTCTGAATTGAATGAGAGCTGAACCGGGTGCCACTCCAGTCAGCATCCGTAACACATATCACACACTGAAATATGTATTGCTGGATGTATCATATATAGTTATATAGTGGAACTAATGTTGCCACAGTAACAAGTACTTTGTAACGTGAGCGGACAGGAATGTGTTGTTGCCCTGGTTACGCGACGCTTTCTTATGCCGGTATGTGTTGATGGCTTTGAGCTGTCATTAAAGTAGATATAACGGATCAAGCCAACCCTCGATCATTTTTTTAACCCTCCAGAAAACATTAATGTTTGACAAGCCGACGGAGTGGCCCGAATGGAAACAATGGTTTGAGCGATACAGGATCACAACAAAACTTCAGAAAGACGAGGTACAAGTTCAAGTGAGCTGCCTGATTAATGCCATGGGCAATGAGGCATAAAACATTTTTAAGTCATTCACGTTTGCTCAAGACGAGGACCGATTTCGTCATCGTTATGGGGAAGTTTAATGACTAGGCCTACTTTTTTTCTGAGGAAGAATATTATCCATGAACGGGCAAGGATCCAATGGCTGGGTGAGAAGGCAGAACGTTTCATCAGAGTGAGCTTGGAGCAACTCGAGAGGAAAGAGCTCTCCTGCAGGCTGCAGCTACAATACAGACTGTCAGACAGTCAGAAGAGGTCACAGCACAAGTGAGTCTGCAAGGAGACGCCGGATCAGTACAGGAGGTGCAGTTCAAACGGAAAAGCATCTAGCCAATGTGGGAAAATGCAGCATAACAGAGATGAAATGCGCCCTGCAGAAAGAGCTACCTGCCACAACTGTCACAGAATGGGACACTGGGCCAGAGTATGTCGCAGCAGGTCAGTGAATGAGGTCACAGAGACTGAGAGATTTGAGCAGACCTCTTATTTCCTGGGTTCAGTGTGTGATGAGAAAAGTGAACAGTGGACTCTGCAGTTACAGGGTACCTGTACAGGATACCACTCTGGTAGAATTCAAAATTGACATGGGAGCTGATGTCACTGTCATAAGCGAGGACACATTTCACACACTCACCCCTGAGAGAACATTGGACCCACCTGACATTCCTCTGGTCAGCCCTGGAACTGAGCTTCTGTGTCTGGGCTGCTTTAATACAACAGTCAGTCACAAAGGACGAGATTACCTGTTCACAGCCTACGTAGTACGTGGACACAGAGTCAACAATCTCCTCAGCCAGGCCCTGTCAGTAAGAATGAACCTGGTGGGGCGGTGTTTAGCTCAGTTGGTAGAGCAGCCGCCCCATGTGTGGAGGCTCAGTCCTTGCTGCAGAAGCCCAGGGTTCAAATGCAACCTGTGGCTCTTTCCTGCATGCCATTCCTCATCTCTCTATCCCCACATTCCTGTCACTCTTTAGCTGTCTCTATCAAAATAAAGCTTGAAAAAAAAAGGCCAAAAAAAATCTTAAAAAAAAAAAAAAAGAATGAACCTGGTGAAGCAAGTAGATGAGCTAAAATGCATCACCAGCCATCTACAAACCCACAGTGAACTTGGTACTCTAAAAACTTAAAGTGCCAAGTTCATTGTGAAACTGAAAAGATGATGCTGTACCATATGCTGTGCACACTGCACACTGTGTGCCCTTTCCCGTGTTACAGAAGGTGAAAGTGGAAATACAGAGGATGGAGAAGGATGGTGTCACAGACACAGTCTACTGAATGGTGCGCTCCCATGGTACCAGTCCTGAAGAAGAACACAGGCACAGCCAGAATCTGCATTGACCTGACAAAGCTAAATAAGTCAGTCAAAAGAGAATGCTACATCCTGCCAACCTCAGACGAGATAACAGCCAAGCTGAGCGGTGCAACTGTGTTTTCCTCCCTTGATGCTGCCAGTGGATTCTGGCAGATCCCTCTGCATCAAGACTGCTGGAAGCTGACAACATTCATAACACCGTTTGGCAGATACTGTTTCAAGAGATTAACTTTTGGCATAACAAGTGCACTTGAGATCTTTCAGCGGAAGGTGCTGCAGTCTCTAGAAGGACTGGAAAGCTTGGCAGTCTTCGTGGATGACATCTTTATCTATGGGACCTCGATGGAGCAACATGACGCCTGACTCGAGAAGGTGCTGCACCGTGTTGAGTTGGCAGGATTGAAACTCAACAAGGAGAAATGTTCCCTCAGACAGAACCAGCTACGCTTCCTGGGTCATCTCGTCGACCAGTCAGGGGTCAGACCGGACCCTGACCATTAACCAGCTGCCACTGCCTGAAAATGTGCAGGAGCTAAAAAGAGTCCTCGGCATGGTGAATTACCTGGGGAGGTTCGTCCCAGCCCAGGCAACAGTGGGACAGCCATTGTATGAGCTGCTAAAGAGCAGGAACATCTGGACCTGGGGACACTCACAGCAATCAGCTTTTGAAGACATTAAAAGAAGGCTGACAAAAGTACCTGCTCTTACCTTTTATGACGTCACAAGGCCCACAGCTGTATCAGCAGACGCCAGTAGCTACGGACTTGGAGCTGTGCTGCTCCAGCTTCACGGAGAAGAGCGCCAGTAGCCTACTGCTCTGAAACACGCTATGCCCAGTTGCCCATGTTGGTGTGTGGGCTTGTGAGAAGTTCAACAAATATCTGTGTGGCTTAGATGAATTTAGGCTTGAGACTGATCACAAGCCATTGGTGCCACTCATCTACAGCCAGAGCCTCGACAATGTTCCTTTTAAGATGTCAACGTCTCCTAATGCGACTTATGAGGTACAAACCAGTGGCTGTATATGTGCCAGGAAAAACCCTCGTCATTGCTGATGCTTTATTCCGAAGCCCACAAACTTACACAAAAGAAGAGACTGACACACATAGTGAGGTGGAGTGTTACGTACAGTACTATGAAAAAGTATTTGCCCCTTCCTGATTTCTTACTTTTTTCCATATTTATCACACTTAAATGTTTAAGATTATCAAATAAATGTTATATATATTATAATATTATACAAAGATAACCCAAGTAAATATAAAATGCAGTTTTTAAATGATAATTTCATTTATTAAGAGAAAAAAGCTATCCAAACCTACCTGGCCTTGTGTGAAAAAGTAATTACCCCCCTGTTAAATCATGAACTAATTGTGATAAAACTAATTTTTTTGAAAGATGAGTTCAATTACACTGTTCACACCTAGGCCTGATCACTGCCAGACCTGTTGGATCTAGAGTGAAGTGAAGATGAAAAAACAAAATCATTGACTGTCAGTCTGGAAAGATTTAGCCAAGAGACATTTCTAAAGCTTTGTGAGTCCAGTGAACCATGATGAGAGCCAGCTGTGGCTTGGAGGTAGAGCGGGTCGTCCACTAATCAGAAGATCGGTGGTTCGATCCCCGGTTCGATCCCCTCCAGTCTGCATGTCGAAGTGTCCTTGGGCAAGATACTGAACCCCAAATTGCTCCCGAGGCTGCGCCATCGGTGTGTGAATGTGTATGAATGGTTAGCTCCTCAAACTGATGAGCACTTGGCACCTTGCATGGCAGCCAATGCCATCAGTGTATGAATGTGTGTGTGAATGGGTGAATGAGATATGTCCTGTAAAAGCGCTTTGAGTGGTCGGAAGACTAGAAAGGCGCTATATAAGTACAGTCCATTTACCATTTACCATTATGAACAAATGCAGAAATCTTAGAACAGTGGTGAAAACCTTCCCAAGATGGCCACCCTACCAAAATATTCCTAGAGCGCAGCAACAATTCATCCAGAAGGTCACAAAAGGACCCAGGACAACTTCTTAAGAACTGCAGGCCTCACTTGGCTCAGTAAAGGTCAGTGTTCATGACTCAAAAAGAGACAGGGCAGAAACTGAAAACCACTGCTGACCAAAAACAACACAAAGGCTTGTCTCACTTTTGCCAAAAAAAAAAAATTCTTGATGATCCCTGAGACTTTTGGGAAAATATTCTGTGGACTGACAAAAGTTGAAAATTTTGGAAAGTGTGCATCCCGTTACATCTGGTGTAAAACTAATACAGCATTTCATAAAAAGAGCATCATACCAACAGTCACACATGGCAGTGGGTAGGGTGATAGTCTGGGGCTGCTCTGCTGTTTCATGACCTGGAGGACTTGCAGTAACTGATGGAACCATGAATTCTGGTCTTTACCAGAAAATCCTGAAGGAGAACATCCAGCTGTCAGTTCGTAACCTCAAGGTCAGACGCTTTGGGTTTCTCCATTAGTGGAATTTTGGAGTCCCGAAGCTTTAGAAATGAAGAACTCTTTCCAGACTGACATTTGTCAATGATTTTGTTTTTTCATCTTTTGTTGAACTTCTTGAGATCACAGTGGCGTGATGTATTGCTGTTTGAGATCTCTCAGCCTAACAGGTTCTACTGAGGTGATTTCTAGATCCAACAGGTCTGGCAGTGATCAGGTCTGGGTGTGGACAGTGTAATGGAACTCATCTTTCAAAAAAATTTGTTTTATCACAGTTAGTTATCATCATTTAAAAACTGCATTTTATATTTACTTGGGTTATCTTTGTCTAATATTAACATTTGTTTGATGGTCTTAAACATTTAAGTGTGATAAATATGCAAAAAAATAAGAAATCAGGAAGGGGGCAAATACTTTTTTACAGCACTGTAGCTTTGGTGGTACTGGCATCCCAGCATCTCCAAGCAGAATGGAAAACATCAGAATAGCCACTGCAGCTGACAGCGAGCTGCATTCTGTCTTTAATTTCATAAGAAGCGGATGGCCTGAATACAGTGGAAATGCACCACCGAACATCAGAGCATACATGAAAGTGAAAAAGGAGCTATCAGACGCTGATGGTTTGCTTATATGTGGAAGCAGGATTGTCATTCCACTGTCACTGAGAGCCGACATCCTACAGAAAATACACGACGGACATCAGGGGATAACAAAGTGTAGAGACAGAGCAAAATCATCGGTTTGGCGGCCAGGACCTTCTGCAGAACTTAAGAACACAGTGATGTCATGCCACTCATACCAAGAAAAAAAGCGGGCTCAACATCATCCATGGAAAAGAATAGCTCTCAACGTCTGTAAATACAATAGAAACAACTACCTAGTAATATCAGATTATTATTCACGGTTCCTCGAGGTGCTGCACCTACCATCCACAACAAGCGCTCAAGTCATTCAGAGACTTCAAGCAACTTTTGCAAGGTTTGGGATCCCGGATGAGGTGGTGAGTGACAATGGTCCTCAATTCTCCAGTGCAGAAATTCAGGAGCTGGCAAGACAGCTAGACTTCAAGCATATCACATCTAGGCCTCACCATCCTCAGGGAAACGGTCACACAGAGAGAGCAGTACAGACTGCGAAGAGAATCCTCAGACAAGAAGACCTTGTAATAGCCCTCATGTACTACAGATCAACTCCCTGTGCCACTACGGGAGTCAGTCAAGCAGAATTGTTACACATTAGAGAAGAATCTTTGACCTAAATGGCCCAGCAGAAAGAATGTTTAACAGAAGGATGCTGGTGAGAAGGCTAAACAAGCTTTCTATTTTAATTGTCAAAATGGAGCCAGTCCAAAGTAAGTCACAAGCCTCACACACACACCTGCACAGACACCAGGACAGTATCGAACCAGAGTCGGACGACTGTGCAGACCATTTACATTTACATTTAGTCATTTAGCAGGCGCTTTTATCCAAAGCGACTTACAAAGAAGGGAACAATGAAATTACAGTGCGATAAGAAAACGTGCTATGACAATTCTTAAAGGGGTAGCTTTCTCATGTCCAGTTGTAGGTAGTGCTAGGAGAGAAGGTAATCTCTGAAGAACTAGAGGTCTTCAGGAGTTTTTTAAAGGTAGAGAGGGACACCCTGATCTGGTAGGAACTGGTAGTGCATTCCATTGCCTTGAGTGAACAGGTGGCAGAGCCAGGCATCACTCATTGGAGGAGCACATCGGTCGGGAGGTAACATATGCCTGTACATGGGCGTTCAGGTAGGTGGGTGCAGTACCGGAGACAACTTTGAATGCGAGCATTAGCGCTTTGAAAAAAACAGTCAACAGGAGTCAACAACTGTAGACAGACACTGAGGTGTCAATCATATGACCTTTGGATATATGTAGTGGATGTCATGCAAGACCACAGCAGCAGCCATGATCCATGAGAACCTGCTGGACGACAGAACACAGAAACTCCAGGGAAGAAGTTTAGTTTATGGCAATTTAATTTATGGCATCTTGTGTGAATTACCTTAAATAGCCTACAGGGGAAATGTTTTCATAAATGTGTTTATTATAGAAGTAGAGTTTACATGCTAAGGATACATGTTATGTTTGAATATGAAATATTTTCTGGCTGTTAATGTATGTGTTTTTTATAGTTCATTATAATCTGTTATGATAACAACTTAAAAGGGGAAAATGTTTTGGTGTCACAGTCCTCAGCTTTTTTCTTGCTCTGCAAACTGGATGCAACTTGTCTTTCAGGTCCAGCTTAGGTCAAATACTGTTACTCTACTTCAGTAGGCAATAACACACAAGATTCATCAGGATTGGCAGCAGATAGAGCTTTTATTATCTTTACAGACAACAAGAGCCCGAGTTCCTCATGGATGAACTGAATTTGCTGACTCTGGCTTTCTCTTATATACAGTACCTTTATGCAAATTTCATATGTCCTGCCTGATTTATTTGTCTAGCCTAGTATCATCTGTCCAACCTATTATCATCAAACTTTCTCTATGATATAATGGTGTAATTTTCCACTCAGGCAGACCCTCAGGGCTGGCCCATGTTTTGGGGATTTTCCATTCTTAATTTTCGTCTCACACCTACTGTTCTTGGTCTATTGTGGCCAACATGTTTTCTTTTATTTTCTTCTTCATTGGATGACACCATTCTATAATTAGATTATTTAAAAAAAAAAAATCCCTTTTATTACTTTTTCTTACACCATTATGTCACAGATTTCTTCAACTGTATTTTTTAAAAGTTTTATATATTTCACAGTTATAGGTTTCACACAATTATATGGTACACTCACACAGTTATATTGTAAGTTTCACACTTTAACACAGACTACACTCCTAAGTCTTACTACTACAGGAGCAGGCGCCCAACACCTCCCTCTCTGGGTGCTCATCAGGGGCACCCAGAGAGCCTCGAACTGGCCTCGAACAAACAGGTGCTCCTTATCATGTCTTGAGTGCTCGTCCCTTTTAACACAGACCACATTTCTAAGCTCTGCTACTGTAAGTGTAGGCGCCCACCCCCTCCCATCCTGAGTGCTCTCTCTCTGTTTTAAAGCATTTGGTGTGATTATATGTGAATTTCAGTTTTCAATGGATTATATTATCTTGATTATATTTTCCTTATACTTTATATTTCACCTTAAACGGGGTTCTGCTTTCAGTGATTAACAGTGATTAAATATGTTTCCAGTTACCAGTGTTCATATTACATCAACTTAATTGCTTCAAACCATGTATAATATTCCAGTCTACATGTTTGTTATATATTCAAACCACAGCTCATGAATGAAAAGAAAAAACA
Organism: Protonibea diacanthus; assembly: GCA_028641955.1. NCBI lineage: Eukaryota > Metazoa > Chordata > Actinopteri > Sciaenidae > Protonibea > Protonibea diacanthus. The sequence continues at coordinate 538,788 of CM053985.1, forward strand.
GGAAAAAACAATTAAGCAGTATTCATGAAATTCTATACATCAATGTCATATATAGTTATATAGTGGAACTAATGTTGCCACAGTAACAAGTACTTGTGAGTGGCCGGGAATGTGTTGTTGCCCTGGTTACGCAATGCTTTCTTATGCTGGTATGTGTTGATGTTTTGAGCTGTCATTAAAGTAGATATAACGGATCAAGCCGACCCTCGATCATTTTACAGGATGCACCAAATACAAATAGAAAAATGAGTAAAATATGGGAGTGGAGGTCAGTAGGAAGTAGGTGTTGACCTTGATGCATGATGTGTGATGTCACGTGTCCCTACCCTGTGACAGGATGAGCCCAGGGCCACAGTGGAGGAAAGGGAGGAGCCTGCTCAGGTCCCAGACCCTGATGAGTTTGTGGCCCCTGCCCCACCCCCTTCCTACTTCTCCACTTTCTACTCATACACACCACGTCTGGCTCGACGGTAACACACTCCATTCTCGACATTCTGTACAACACTTCATGTTGACAACAGTCCTGTGTCTTGTGTTGATGTGTCACTTTAACTTGGTAGAACATAATAACTCACTCGCAAGTTTGTCGTGTTTCAGGATGCTAGGGGACAGTGTGATTCCTCTCCCTCATATCTACGGTGCTCGCATCAAAGGGGTGGAGGTGTTCTGTCCACTAGATCCCCCTCCTCCATATGAGGCTGTTGCTGGAAGCTCTACCAGTGCAGTCACACAGGTCAGTCCGGTCCAGTACAGTATAGCCCAACCGATACTGTATTTTACAGTTGACTTACTTGCTTACTTACTAGGTCAACTTTTGATTGTTATGTATTTACATCATCATCAAACAATGAGCAAAGAAATGATTAAAGTTACTTGAGCATCTTGTGGATGCGTCAGGGCAGGCAAACATCAGAGAGAACATGAATGCATAACACAATTCTTTTCAAAGATCTCTGCTCACTGTTGCATTACAAAATAACTCAACACGTAAATAATGTTTGTGATGGATTACAGCAAAACAACTGTACTATGACAGATTTGAAAACGATACAATTACCACCCCAACACTTTTTGTCTAGTTCATACTACTTTTAGAGTAAACATACTACTCTAATGGTCTTTGTCTGTTTCAGGAGACAGAGATTGCTCTGACAGAGATGACTATGAACTCAGCTACCTCAGCAGCAGGAGCCTCTGTGCAAGGTACGATGGATGTCCTCACACCAGGCAGGGCAGGCTCAGATGTGAGCAGGAATGTTAGGCCTAAATTTCATCATGTATTGTTTTTTAGCTTACAAGCCACATACTACCCCTGAACCAACTGCTAATACCAGCTCCCACTGTGATGGTTCTTCTAAGCCAGAGAATCCACAAGAGCTCTTGTACACTGGTCCAAGTACGAACACTCCTCCACTCCTTCCTGACAAAGGCAAGGCTCCACAGCCGGAGCAGCTGATTCAGACTGATGTTTTAAATACAAACACAGTGTTGCAGCCTGTGCTGAGATCATAGCTCATGTGGGGGTTTAGTCAGGGTCCTTGTGCTGTTCATCTGAGTTTGTTTCAGGGCTTACAGGTACAGTATTCAGCATGCAGTATTAGATTCAAGTCTTGTGATTTTGTAGCAGATCCTACTTTACAGCAAATGTCACCAAGGAAGTCCATGCCTAGTAATATTAAAATGAATATTATATTTGGAAACAATGATGAAACTAATATCTTATGATTTTGTAGTTTTGTTTGCAAGAATAATTATGAAAATATGACCTTCAAACGTTTGTGTCTGACATGTTAATAGAATTGAACAATCAGATATAGACTTCCACTATAAAGCTGTTACACTGTGCAGCTTTACTAGGTTTGCATTGGATCGGTTACCCATCTTCTTGCAGTCAGTTATTTTATTTAAAACAGATGTCAGACACTGCCTTTTGTTCTGATAGCAGACATGTTCATCTGTCTATATCTGTCTTAGACACAAGTGCCCAGACAGTATCGGCATCAGCAGGCGTCCTTCCACAGTTCAGACCTCAGCCCCAGCCACCTTCTCAGCAGCAGCACGCACCAGCAGTGATTCCCTGGAGGAAACCAAGGATCCAACGTTACAACAGTGATCCAGTATTAATGGACCTCACTACTAAAGGTTGTCTTTTTTTCAAACAACATTGCCTTAGACTGCCATCGTCACTTGGTGTCTGTGCCTTCTACTGGACTTTACATGCGATACTACACACACACACACTGTGGACACCTGCCGATGGGATGGGAAGCTTTGGTACACATTTAGAACAATGACATAAGTCCCCTTCCCTTTAATAAGGACTGTCCCTCAAACACCTTGAGTACCTCAAAGTATCTCTTCTGTGGGTCCCCACTAGTAGATAGCGCCATCTTAATGGAGCGGGTCTCCCTCTTTAAGACTCTGTGGCTGCAGGCTGAGTTAAAACATAAGATGATCTGCTTTGAAAGGTCTTCCTGTAGGACAGGAGACAGGCTGGCAAAGGTCTCTCAGTCTCATAGAAAATGGTCACCTGGTGGGAGAGTGATTCTGTAAATATCTTTTCATGCAATGAATGTTTTAAGGGCCATTAGAAAGGATCTCATCTCATCTCCCCGTCTTGACCTGGAATGGTCCAAAATAGTCCATCCCTGTGGAGTGAAAGGAAAGTTTTTCCATTTTGGGGACCATCTGGTTTAGCCATCCATTGATGACGTTCAGCTCATTTGTACTCCTCTGCCTGCCATAGTCAGCCACCCACCTGGAGGTGTAGGCCACCCTGTGTAGGATCCATGCTGTGGCCTCCAGAAGTACTACACAGGATCTGCATCCTGTGTGTAATGGAGGTGACAACACAGACAACACAGAAGGCAGATTTGCAGAATTCAAAGTCTGAAGGATGATGGCCCTTGGCTGAATTTGTTTGGATGACTTGCAGTGTCATCCGCAGAGTAAAGAGAGTCATGAGGATCTGTGTGCTCTCAAATTTTAGCCACCCTCGAGGCAACAAATCCCTTAAAGCAGTACAATTCAGAATGGAGTCAGCACAGTCATCAAATCTGTCCACAGGATGGCCCACTTGATCTTGTGGGAGTTCCCTCTGCAGGAGCTTGTATGGCTTTTCTGGAATAACAGCCAGGCAAGTCTGGCATGGATGGTTGCTTGTTGTACTGGCTTGACTGGTGTTATTAGATGGGTCGGCCCCTATGAGGACTAGCGGCTTAGCATTCTAAAACTCCTGAATGGGTGCTTTTAAGCTGGTGGAAGGTTTGTCCATTCTGGACAACTTTAGAAACTGATCATACACTAATGAAAACATAGTTCTGAATATTATATTCCATAAATAAATTCATAAATGTTTTTTTGCTTTGGTAATTTGTACCACTGAAGCTCTATTTCACACTTCAAACAGTGTTTGTAAATGACAATATATTAGTTCCATCTAACGTTGACCATCTTCTTTCTCTCGCTGTAGTGCAGAGTAGCAGCGAGACTCCTCTGGCTCCCTCTCCTCAGACCACAGACTCTTCCACCCAGACATCGCAGCCTACATTGGCCGCCCACGCCCAAGGCCATGTCACACTGCGACAGGGTAAGAACAACAGTAGGATGCCTCACCGGCCTCGGCCATCCTCCATGGTGGACTATCAGAGCTACCAACACACACAGCAGCTGGTAAGGAAAATCCTGGAGCAGCCAGCAGCCCAGGGCCTGACCCCTGAAGTCCAGGAGCTGGTGGACAGCATACGAACTGTCCTGCAGTCAGATCAGGAGCACATGGAGGAGGCTGTACGCTGTGCCAGCTATATTGAACAGGTCAGTTCAAAATGCAAAAACATTCATCATTCAGTACAAAGTACTGTGAAACTAATATTATTAGAAAGCTAACATTATTATGTATGTTTCTTAAAGTTAACATGAAAAACATTGTGTTAGTCTGCACCAATACATAAATGAAACCCTGACGTAGGAAAAAGGAGGAAAAAGTCCATTTATTGAGGACTATTTTCAGCAGCAGATGAACCCACATTTAGTGCTGCAGTGGTGTTCCTCCAGCAGGACAGTGTGTGTGTGACCAATGATGACCAATGTGTCCATGGTAATGAAATGTCGACCAGTGAATCAGTGTGGTTGTGTTTCACAGATTTAGATATATCAGGCTTTGATACACACATAGTCCTTGTTAGTAGATACAGCCATTGTTGATTTGTCTCTGCACATGTGATTTGTTGTTGACTAAGAAAAATAGAAAGTATAACTTCACCTTACCAGACATTTGATTAAAAAGGTGTAAACCAATGAAGACACTTGCACACACTGTAACAAAACTACTGTCTACTGTTTACTTTATATATTTATCTAAGAGTCTATTGTTTATCTTATATTGTATCTTTTTCATACCTCCTTTACCGCTCTACCGCCTGAGCTAAGCGCCACCCTGATTGTGACCATAATCAAAATGTTTTTTGCTATGGTAATTTGTATGACTAAAGCTCTGTTTCACACTTCATACACTGTAAATTATGATATGTTAGTTCAGTTGGAAGTCTTGACCGTCTTCGACCATCTTGATGTCTGCTCTATTGCAGCCTCACCCTCTTCTTCCAAGTATGTAGGAGAAACTATGGTGGCTGCAAAACTCGTGTAAAATGTGTAAGGCCCTATGTTTAATTTGTCCGTTCTGGACTACTCCAAGAAACATGGTGGTTCAAGATGGCTGTAGAAGAGGACCTGTAGTGTCTGTAGATATAAAAGTCTCATTCTAAAGATAAGATAAGATAGACTTTAATGATCCAACACCAGGGAAATTCACTTGTCACAGTAGCTCATATGCATAGGGTTAATTCTTATTCTTATTTTCAGGGGATTATAGTGAAAGCAGAGTTATGAATATTATATTCAATTTCTGCCATATTCTGTAAATAGAATGGACCTTTAATGAATTATATTTTGAAGTGTCGTGAATAATAGTTTCCCGTTTGCTTTCAGGTGTTCACTGACTCAGACATGCATCCCAGTCAACCTAAACCTCCCCAGCAGCAGCAGCAGCAGCCAGTAGGCAGTTCTTCTCAGACTTTCCCTCGCCCTCCCAGGAGAAGGCCTGGTCTGCTGCACCTGCAGAGCTGTGGAGACCTCAGCTCCTTTACCTGTGCTGCGTTTGAGGCTCTGGAACATCAAGGAAACGGCAGAAAAACAGGGTCAAGGGCTGGCTCTAGAGCAGAATCCAGAGCAGGTTCAAGGACAGGGTCTCGCCTAGATCATCCTGAACGGCCTCACAGCCTGATTGGAGTCTTTAGGGAGACGGTGCTTTGAGGGAAAACCAGTGGTATTAAAATATGTTGGAGGGCAACACAGCTGGCTGCTGCCTTATCTGTTGCTAAACTTCCAGAAAAACTATTATAACCCAACCACTGAGGAGGATTGGTGTGTGTGTGATGTGTGCAGATGAGTGTGTATGAGTGCAGTTTTTTAAAACTATTTTTCTTCTGCTAATATTGTTTTTTGTGAAATCCCCAAAAATATGGGCACCTTGTATTGAAACATAGTACCCAGCATCCAATGTTTGTATGCTTTTATTGAGATTTTAATATTGTAACAGGTTTGCATTTCTTCCAGTCAACAATAGAGGATAATAGAGGAATTCTTTGACATTTATTTTGTATTTCATGGCCATATGCATTTACAGATATTAATAAAAGAGTAATGCTTTACTTAAGAAGTATGGTACTAAATTTAATAGGAATGGAAAGAAAAAAAAGTACATATTCATCCATTATTTATTAATTCATTTACATTTATTATTGAAAAACTTTATTAAGCTGGATTGTGTGCTTGTCTGACCTGCTGTGCACTGACTAAAAGAAGCAGTCTACCAAAAGAAGATGTTCTTTCCAGGAAACAACAAAACTTGGTTGTCAGTCAAGAGTCTGTTGACTTTCTGCAAAGCAGCCTCTTTGTAGCAGAGGAGAGTTATATGAAAGTTTGCAAATGGCACAATTATGCACACTCAGAATTAACACTTAATTTTTTGTGAAAGTTACATGCAGAATAAGGTGTAGTGCTTCCTTTGCAATGACTTTTGAATGAATGAATGAATTAATTTTTGTCCAACTAAATGTTGGAGTGAATGGGAACTAACATTGACATCATACAAAGGTAGTCATAGCAATTACTGTTTATGTCTCTGGACAACTAAAGTCAGCTGTATGTTTGTAG